>CM041802.1:42624550-42852050 GCA_023376895.1 Aspiorhynchus laticeps
TTTATTTTTCTCAAAATCCATGCATTTCATTTACATTTTTTGTGGATTCTTTTTTAAATTAGCTTTGTTTAGATTCGTTTAATTAAATTCTAGTAATCAAACACATGTCTAACTAATTGAAATCAGATACAATTTAACAACAGTTTATTAAAAGTGTAACAACAATTACATTTTTAGGGCCCTATGAAATCCATTTTATATTTTGAAGTTTTTAAAATAATTTTGTTTTAATAGTTAAATTAAATGTTATTGATAAAAAAAGTCTAATTAATTGAAATCAGGAAATTAAATAATTTAACAACAGTTTATTAAGCTACAATTACAATTAAAGGGCCCAATGAAATCGGATTAATTCTGTTTCTAATTATAATTTTGTTTTAATGGTTAAATTAAATGTTAGTAATCATGTCTAATTTTCTTAAAAACAATGTATAATTAACTGAAATCAGGAACTGTATACACTGAAAAAAATGATACTAAATTATTTTTAAGGTAAGTGGTTGCAAACAATTTATTTTAGCTACATTTAAAAAAAAAAGTTGAAAGTTAGTCAACTAAAAATTAGTAGCTAAAATAAATTGATTGCAACCACTTACCTTAAAAAAAAAATAGTAAATTACATTTTTTTTTTCACTTTAAAAAAACAATTTATTAAAAGTAACAGCAGTTAAAATGTTAGAGCCCTCTGAAAATCATTCTGTTTATTCTTGATTCGGTTTCAGTGGTTTAATTAGGTTGTGAGAATGAACGAGCGTGTCTAATGCTGGTGATTTGCTCAGGGATCGAGTTGTGTTTGCCGGCGTGGCGCTTCTCTATGACCATGATCGCCAGCCTGATCATCGTGGGGGGTCAGCTGCTGATGCCCGGTCTGGCGGCGCTGTGCCGTGATTGGCAGATCCTGCAGATCGTCATCATCGCCCCGTTCGTGCTCATGCTGCCCTACGTCTGGTAAGATGCTCAATAAAACAATCCTGATGCACGAGACACACACCACTAGAGAAATGCATGGGAACACAATCCTGTTTACAAGCTGAACTACTGGTTTGTGTCTGGTGAGTTTGACCATGTTTGTGGCCTATTAAATATTTTAACAGCAGTTAAACTAGATATCCTCATGCAAAACTGTATTCTAGTTTGTTTTCTGCACTGCAAAAAAACCTCTTATCTTGCTTAGTATTTTTATCTTGTTTCTAGTCGAAAATATCTAAAAATTCTTAAATGAAGATATGCAAAACGGCACAAGATATTTACTCGTTTCCAGAAAAAAAAACTAAATTAAGTGCATTTTTCTTAAAACAAGTAAAATTATCTGCTAGTGCATGGGGTAAGTAAAATTATCTTGTTTTAAGAATATTTTACTTACCCAACTAGCAGATAATTTTACTTGTTTTAAGCAAAATGCACTTAATTTAGTTTTATTTTTTTTATTCGTCATCCTTTCCTATCAAAATGCTTGCTACAGATGCGAAAACTCAGAAAATCGAACCTGATCTGAATTTTTTAAGACGGACGAAAGTTTCGGAGGCAGTTGTGTAAACGTGACTGACACAACATGAGGTCGTATTTGTTTTTTAACGTGTGAAAATTTGGGACTCAGTGTGCAATGACCTTAAGTGGTCAGTTTGTGGTCAGAATAAGCAGCTTGCTGCGGTGTTTCTCTGCTCAGGATGTTTCCGGAGTCTCTGCGCTGGCTGTTGGTCACTCAGCATTATCAAAGAGCCAAGCAACAGATGTACCGCATCGCCCATAGCAACAGCGTCGACACGGCAACCGACGCCAGCAGCATCCTGTCAGGTGAGCACCGCAGTGAGTGTGATTAAACAGGAGGAGGAGGATGATGATGATGGTGATGGTTTTGCAGAGCTGGAGACTGAACTGCAGCAGAAGCCGAAGACGTTCTGCGTGACGCAGCTCACCGGCACCAGAAACCTGTGGAAGAACACCGTGGTTCTGTGCGTTAACTCGTGAGTGCATAGACTTCACATTAGATTTCACTAGTACTGGCTTTATCTCTCAGTGCCTTTTAGCAGGTAAGTAGAACATTTATAAACTTAAAACACGCTTTCACTAAACTTGCAGTTGCAATGCATCTTAATCGTTACATGCAGTGTTTGCTCAAATTCTGGAAATAATTTGTCATCTAGATCACAGGTTTTCCATCTTTTAGAATCCATATGCCACCAAGTATGATCGTAATTATTCATGAAAAGAACCCCCATCTGAAAATTTAAAAGGCATCTATATCGTTTCTTCAATAAAGAACCAATTTATACAGTGGAAAAAATATTACTACAGATTTTCTGAAATATTATTTGGAAAATGTTTAGTTTCTATAAAGGTACATTATTGTATTTTTTTCTTCTCATAGAACAGTACTGTTAGATGTAGTATTTATTTTAAGCTAACTTTTATTAATTATTTTAAATTGAATTTATTTTAATGTATTTAATATTTTTATATTAATCTTTATATTAATTAAATTTTTATGTATTTATTTATTTAAAAATTAAATTAAAATAAAAACAGATTCAAATAAACAAATACATCAATTAGATTCAAATAAAAATATAAAATATATAAATGCATAAAAATAGATTAAAATAAATACACAAAAATAAATAAAAATAAAAATAAATCACAGTAAATAAATAAATGCATACATAAAAATTTAAATATATAAATGTAAATTACATCAAAATAAATATAAATAAAATGAGATTAAAATAAATGCATAAAAATTTGATTAAAATAAATAAATACATATACATTTAAATGAAAAAATATAAATTACATTCAAATAAATACATAATTAAAAAAATTATCACAATGAATACATAAAAACTAGACTAAAATAAATACATAAATACAATTTTTTATAAATAAATAATAAAATAAAAAAATATGATGAAGTAAATACATCAAATTAGATTAAAATAAGTAACTAAACAAATGAGATAAACTCTTAATGCTGCGCGAGTGATTGTGTGTTTGTTCTGGTCCGGACACTAATTCTCTCTCTCAGGTTGACGGGTTACGGCATCCATCACTGCTTTGCGCGCAGCGTTCTGGAGGGCAGCGTGTCTCACCTGCACTATTACGCGTTAGCGGCGATCGCCGTCGCGTCCTGCATGGTGCTGTTTCCGGTGGTGGCCGGCTTCGGCCGGAGAGGAGGACTGCTCACCTTCATGATCATCACGGCTCTGGCGTCGCTGCTGCAGCTGGGATTGCTCAACCGTACGTACAGTACAGTACAGTACATGATTACAGAGCATCCGCGTCTGAACGCTTACTAACCGTCTTCTCTCTCCTAATGCAGTGATCGGCAAGTACAGTATATGGCACGATGCAGGTAAAACAAAAATATTATGCATAACGTATTTTATTGTTGTGACAGAAGAGAATAAACAATGATAAAGTCAAATAATAAAATGCATTTCAATAATCATGCAGTTACTGCAGTGTTAATGCAATACTGTTGCTAACATGAAATTGCAATGAATAATACAGCATTAAATGTTAATTCTACATGTTAATTTCTACTAATACATGTGAAATATTTCAGGTAATAAATGATACATAATATTATACATTTTTATTTATAGGTCATTTAAAATGTTACGTACATTAGGGAGAAACTTTTTTTTCATGCATAGTTAGTAAAAAAAAACACGATTAACATTTAATCTAATTTACATTAATTTTTTATTCATTTTTTAGGTATGTATTTATTTTAATCAAACAAAAAATCGATTAAAATAAAAAAATATTAAATACATACAAATTAGATTAAAATACAAAAGATTAAAATAAATAAATACATATAAATTAGATTAAAATAATACAGAAACAAAACATTAGATTAAAATAAATGCATGCATAGATTTAAATAAATAAATAAGTTAAATTAATAAATAAAAATTACTATTGCTGGATTGTATCACTTTACATTTCTGTTAGTTAATGCAAGCTAACATGCATTTACCAGCATTAAATAATCTTCATTTCAATAATACTTTTTAACTTCTACTAATACAGTTTTAACATTCTGAGTAATAAATTATACATAATATTATAAATTATATTTGTCATAATTCTTAATAAGAGGTATAAAAAACATTTTTTTTTAACAAAAGGTACATTTATTCTGGAAACAGGTGGAAACAGGCTACCATATATTGTATTTTATATACATATTCTTTCCCACTAGTGTTACATGTACTTTAGGATATATATATTTTTTTCAAAACCTATCAATTATGACAGCAATATTAGGGACGCCAGTAAATTAGGTAATTGTGAATAATTTTGTGATTTTTATGTTCCTTTTTGAGGAAAGGAAAGAAAAGAAAATTCAGTTTAGTGTGTAATGCTTTTCAAAAGGCATAAGGGTCAATTTTTTTTAAAATATAGATAAGCTATAAATATAAATATTTTAAATATAAATAATAAATAAGCTTTCCATTGATGTATGGTTTGTTATGATAGGACAATATTTGGCCGAGATACAACTATTTGTAAATCTGGAATCTGAGGGTGCAAAAAAATCTAAATATTGAGAAAATCATCTTTAAAGTTGTCCAAATGAAGTTCTTAGCAATGCATATTACTAATCAAACATTAAGTTTTGATATATTTACGGTAGGAAATTTACAAAATATCTTCATGGAACATTATCTTTACTTAATATCCTAATGATTTTTGACATATACAATGTACTGTTGGCTATTGCTACAAATATATCTGTGTTACTTATGACTGCTTTTGTGCTCCAGGGACACATATTTCTATGTAAAGTAAATCACCCCATTTTTACATAAACTGTGACATTGATTTGGATGCAACAAGAATTAATTTAAGAAGAATCTGCACTAGACCTTGCAGTGATTTACTGACGTTACTGTATATTAATATATGGTCTATGTTGTCGTAGCTCTGCGGGACACGCTGAACCAGCGCTTCTCGTACGCGTTCTCCATCATCGGGATGTTCTCGTCTCGTGCTGTCAGCACACTCAGCATCTTCTACTGCGCAGAGATCACGCCGACGGTCATCAGGTCAGAGCCTCCAGTCTGATCACACTGAGCTCCCATTAGTCAACACTTGATTATTAGTCTAATAAACTTATTTAAACTAATTCAAATTAGTTTTAATACATTTACATTTTTAATTTAATTTAAACTAATTCAATACAACAGCAAGTTGATTAAATTACTAAATTTAATAAACCAAGTTTAATAAACTAATTTAACAGTTATTTATTAGTTAATAAAATTTAGTGCTGTCAAACGATTAATCGCATTAATAAAAAAATCTGTTAATTTAGGATCATTAATATAACTGCTATAGTATACTACTTTAGTTTTCATTTTAATTTTAGATCAAGTTTTACTGATTATGTTGTTTTTGTCATTTTTTAAATGTCTATTTTTATTCATTTGTATTTTAGTTTAGTTTAAGTTATTTCAGTTTTTCAAGTTAAACTAAATCAATAGGAGAAATTAATTTTTTGCTATTAACAATTTAATTAGGTTTTGTTTTATAGTTTCTGCTTTCACATTAATTTTACTTAAAGCTTTAGTAATTTTGTTGCTTTTGTCATTTTTATTAGTTTTTTTTTAAAATGTCTATATTTATTATTAATTTGTATTTGTTCATTTTAGTTTGTTATTTTAGTATTTCAATTTAAAATAAACAATTGCTATTTTTTTCTATTGCTATTAATATTTTAAATGAAATTTTGTTATTAGTTTGCTTTCACTTTTTTGGTTACGTTTTTAGTAATCTTGCGTTTTTGTAATTTTTATTAGTTTTTTTAATGTCTATATTTACTTACTTTTTATTTATTCCTTTAGTTTCTTTAGCTTTAGTTATTATAGTACCTCAAGTTAAACTAAACAAATGAGAAATGCAGTTATTGTTATTAATTAAAAGAGTTGTTGTTAATATTTTAAATTAGATTATATTATTTTTTGTTTAAATATACTAACCCTGGTTTTAGTAAATGTCAAAATTAACAAACTATATTTCATCATTAACTAATGTAAACAAATGAAACCTTAGTGTTACTGAGGATACATTCATGTCTTTATACTTACAAGCTTGATTTAGCAAACAGCAATAATTAAAGTATAGTATTAACCTGATCGTTACCTGATGTTCTGACGGCTGTCTCTGGGTTTTGTCGTAACAGGGGTGGAGGTGTGGGTCTGGTCCTAGCGAGCGCGGGTTTCGGTATGCTAACAGCGCCGCTGATGGAGCTCCACAATCAGAAGGGTTTCTTCCTGCATCACGTGATCCTCACCTGCTGCACTCTGCTCTGCATCATTTGCATACCGTTGCTCCCGGAAACCGCCGGCCAACCGCTGCCCGAGACTATCGCTGAGGGGGAGGGGCTTCTGCGGCGGCCCATCCTCCACGGAGAACAGCACCACCTACTGGCCAGGACCGAGGTCAGGGAGTATTCGCGCGTTCAGGACACGCCCCTTCACCAGATCGTCAACCCCGGCAACGGCTCGGTGCCTAGCAACAGCACAGCCAATGGCGTGAGGACTTCATGACGCCGTTTGCTAAAAACGACCGAACGAAGAGCGATTGTCGAGAACGAGTTTCACTCATTCGTTTTTTTTAAAACTGCGAAACGCGACTGATGTCGTGATAAGTGTCAAACGCCTCATTAACCAGCATCGGTGAAAAGTTCCTACCATTGTACAAACTGGAAATGTTATTTTAACTTGCGTTCAGCGAAAGGAGCTCTATTTTTCGAACGGCCACTACCGAACAACAACCTCACGGAGGAGTTTCACTGATTTGAATGTGTTTTTGTATGTTTGGTAAATATTTGGTATTTATTATAAGGACAGAATGACGTTGACAGTAAGAACCGGCGGACTTCATTCATGTACGGGAGATTGTTTCCACCGCAGGATAAAGAAAATAAAAAAGGTATTTGTGACTTTCTCTCACAGTCACAACTCCGCAATTCTAAGATTTTTTTTTGCAATTCTAAGTAAAAAAATAACATAATTGTGGGATATAAACTGAGAAATTTGGAGGAAAGTCAGAATCACAAGATATATACTTGGAATTCTGGGAAAAAAATCAGAATCGTAAGACAAAAACTGAGAATCGCAAGATTTAAAGTTGCAATTCTGAGAAGTCAAAATCATAAGTAAACTCGCAATTTTGAGAAAAAGTTAGGATCGCACAATATAAACGGAGAATCGCAAGATTTAATGCCGCAATTCAGAGAAAAGTTAGAATCGAAAGATATGAAGTCACAATCCTGAGAAAAGTCAGAATCACAAGATATAAACTTGCAATTGTGAAGAAAAGTCAGAATTGCAAGATAAAAATGGAGAATGGCAAGATTTAATGCTGCAATCCTGAGAAAAGTCATTCTGAGAAAAAAGTTATTAAATTTTGATTTAAAAAGTCGCAATTAACTTTAGTAATTGAGTTTAGATCTCACAATTATGAGAAAAACTCAGATTTAGTTTGTAAAGTCTGAATTATAAAGTCATAATTAAAGTCTAAATTATGAGATAAAATTGTAATTCAGGATAAAAAGTCAGAATTATGAGTTTATATCTCATAAAGAAAACTTTTTTTATGCCTTGCGATTCTGTTTAAAAAAAGTTGCAATTACTTTAAAGAAAATTTTGATCCTGTGGTGGAAACAATCTTCCATATTCATGACACAAAAGTGTACAAAATATGTGCACAAATTGTTTAGTAAACACTAATTCTTCTCATTCGTAGGAATGGTTGTTAAGCGCAACAAATGTGTTTTGCTCATGTTTCATGAATGAAGTTCGTCGTTCGTGTGCACCTCACTATGTTCAGGTTTTTTTAGTCTGTCTGTTTTGCACTAAAACTAGAAAAGCAATCACGAGTCGGCCAGATGAATCTGAACTGAATGTGTGTGAAACCACGACTGGACAGATGATGGCTGTAAAAAAAACAGAACAAAAACAACAGCACAACTTAATGGTCTGCTCTTAACCCTTGTGCGTCCATTTAAAAAAGTTGCATAGAGGTCCTTAGAAGACAAAAATGTAAAAAAAAAAAAAAATATCATAAAAATATTATATACTAATATTTTTTTCCGCTTTCACTGACATAGATCTTGTCTTGATCAAAACTACCAAAAAATTAAGTAATTTTCATGATTTTAACCCTTTAAATGCTAGTTTGTTTATATAACGCCACTGTTGTTTTTAATGAGATTAAATTAATTATTTTCCTTATATTAAATACTAAGATTTTTTTTTTTTACAGTCTTAGATATGTCAGTGATTAGCAAAAACATTAATGTTGATGCATTATTTTGTGCAGTGTCAAAAAAAATATAAATATAATTCAATTAAAAATTAAAAAAATTAGGCAGAAGCAGAAAATCAGGTGGAAAATCATAAGAATTTGAAGAATTTTAAAAACAGTAAAAATTGCCAACAGTGTGAAAGCCTATTAACAAATAATGCATGATTTTATGCTTAAATAGCACTGGGACTAAATATTGCAGAGTTTCAAATGGGACATTTTTTTCAATGAGGTCCTGAGTGCAACTATTTTTGTACCTAGTATAAAATAGATTTATGAAAGGAAATGAGGATGAAATATTAAGATTATAATAAAAATAACACTGTTTGCATTAACACACTCAAAATGATAAAAAAAGATGAAAAAGACTAAAAGTCCTTATGGACATACAAGGGTTAACATGCAAACATTCACAAACTCAATAACCACCGTTACAGGGGTGAAACCTGTCAGGAAAGAGTCTTGGGACACATTTCACATCAAAATCAAAAGAAATACAATATAGATGGGGAAAAAAATTATATTTTGCATTGTCTTTTTTAGATTTGAAATGCTAAGTAAAAACATCATTGTATTAAAGTAATGAGCATTTAATGACAATCATTAGAATAATAAAAGCAAAAAGTACAAGAGTATAATGTGCAGATGCATTACGATAATAAGATTTTTTTATTGCATTGTGGTAATGAGATTTGCAGGAGGGGAGAAAATGAAAATAATGTCTCAGTGCAGAAACAGCCTTCATTTTATGAATTTATTTTACTTTTGGTGTGAAATGTGACCCAGACATTCACTTGTTTCATAAATGTGAACTCGGCTGACGTGATGCGCGACCACTAGAAGGGCTGCTGATTGTTTTCATGTATATTTAGCAATTATTATTATTATTAATGTGTAGAGTAGCAGTGGAGTAACTTGAACATCACAGAGCTCCCGTTTATCCTCGAACTACTGAATAAGAAACTAAATTAAGAACAAAAACAGTCTCTAACCGTATACCAGGACGTTAATGAAACACTTCAAGGTTTTAAACAGTGATTGCAGGTATTGTGTGTGTGTTTATACAGGATTCTGGCATATATATATATATATATATTCATCTCTGAATATAAGTTGTCATTTCAATTCCTAATGGCAGGAGTAATAGTGAATAATCAGAAATAAGCACAGAATCAATATTCACCTTTTCTGTAAAAACTAAAGCAATCCATAATACTTCAAATACTGATTGAAGCACATCGTAAGAGCACATATGAGTCAATCTCACAAAATAAACAATAATTCCAGGTCATATTTCACCCCAAAAATAACAAAAACAAATGGCCAAGTATATTTTTCTTAAAGAAAATTAAGCTAAAAATATTATTTTAATGAGAGAAAGAAAATTATTTAAATTTGTCAAGCACCCTTGTAGGTATGCATTACAAACAAAACAAAAAAACTTAATTATGAATAAAAATATATTTCAAATTATAAATAAAATGTGTCACGATGCAATGAAATCTTAAGTATTTTTTAAATAAAAAATCCTTTTGGATTTGGCATGAAACATGACCTGGACACATTAATGAGACTGAAACATTGTAAAGCATCTGTGTGTTTCTGGATTTGACTCACGTGTCATTTTGATGATTAGGATTAAATGAGAATTTCATAAATGTTAATAGTCCATTTGAAGACATTGCACTTGTAAATAAATACCGTTTTTAATACAGTATATTTTGTTGTTCATATTTTAATAACAGGGTTTTATTGAAGCTTGTTTCTCCTACGGAATAAAAACTGCAACTTTCTCACAATTTTTAGTTAGTTATAAAGTTGCAGTTGTTTATGTTATGAGTTTATATCGCACAATTCTGATGGAATAAAAAAAAATATTTTGAATTGTAAAAAAAATTCTTACAATTCAGATTTTTTTTCTTGCAATTGTAACTTTTAGCTAATAAAGTTTTTTCATTATTTTTCTATTAATTTTAACTTTTTATCTCAGAAATCAGACTTGTGTTGCAATTGTCTCTTCACATTTTAAAAAAGTTAATTTTTATCTTACAATTAATTTTTTTTCTTGCAATTGCTAATAATTTTTTTTCATTATTTTTCTATTAATTTAGAATTTTAATCTCAGAATTCAGACTTTTTTCTTGCAATTGTCACTTCATAATCATATCTTGTAATTCTGACTTTTCTCTCAGAATTGTGAGATTAAAAATACATTTACCTTTTTTATTTCATATCCTATGATAGAGACAAGCTTGCACAGAGTTTCTGCACCTTGTGATTCATATATTTCTATGTCTTTTTGTCTTTTGTGAATACTCACACAAAGCAATTTTTTCTAGTACAGAATAGAAAAAACTATATTTTTATTGCATAAACTTTTAAGGCTTGTATGTAATAATTACTTCCCATGATTTTCAGGGTCTGGAAATTGAATGTTTAAAATCCCTCATATTTCCAGGTTTTACAAAACCTAAAATAATTGAATTTAAAAAGAAATGACCAGTCCAGTTTGTCTGTGCTATAACCTTCATAAATTTGGCTCATAACTGGATACGTACCACACAAAATAATATTGTTACAACTGAATACTTTTTGCTTTAGATTTATTGAGCTATGTACAAAAGAAGCAAACAGGTAAACCAGCAAATGTTTAAAACTTGTCAGGATGAAGCTCCATCTCCTTTTTGATTCTGTTCTCCGCCAGCAGCGCTAGATTGGAGTCCGTCACGGGTAAATTGTAACTTACAAATACCTGTTTCTTTGTCTTCTTCGCTGAAACGAAAGAGAAAAAGAAATGCTAGAAACTAGGTGAACAGTAGGTTTGTCAACATCCAGTTTTTTAGCAGCTCTGGCACAGTTTTGTTGGAAACATTCAGATCTGATGACATTACACGTCTGTAAACGACTGAAGTAAACGGATCGATCGGTCTGATCAGTTAAAGCAGGTCTTACTGAGTCTCTGTGCAAGAGAGCTTGGTGTCGTGTCTGACGTGTCTCCCAGAACCAGAGCGGACAGAGGCATTGAATCCTGGGAAAAAACAACAGACACAAAATATGAGCTTTCATTTGTGAACCTTCAGCTTTAAAATAGAACTAATCCGAGAGAATATTATCATAATGTGCATTTAAATCAATGACAATAACAAAATGATTGTTAACAAGACAAAACAAATGTATTGCTTTAAATTAATGAAGTAGGTGCTCGCAGCAACTGGTGTTATTGTAAAAAAAAAAAAATAATAATAAAGCTATCAAAACTGTTTTTGCTAATTGAAATAAAGCTGAAATAAAATATAAATATTAGATTAAAAAAAAAAAAAAAAAAAAAAAAATTCAATCTTGGCAAATCACTAAAATATGTAAATTTAAGTTCAAGTATTAAAATGTCCAAAACTAAAACTGAAATAAAATAATTTAAAGCTAAATAGAAATATAAAAATGACAAGAAAAGACTAAATTTGTGTAGTTAACTAAAACTAAAACTATTGATTTGTTAATTGAATTAAAGCTAAAACTAATTATAAACATTACATTAAAAACTTGAAACAATTAGAGATGTTGCTTTGGCAAAAAAACTGAAATAATCAGGTTTAAATTGAAGTATTAAAAATCACTAAACCTAAACTAATAAAAAATACATTAAAGCTAAATATAAAAGTTACAAAAGCATCAAATTAAATAATGAAACTTGTGTTGTTATTGTTAACTAAAACATTATTTTTTATCACAGCTGAAATAAAATATAATAATCATCATATGAAAAAAACCTTAAAATTATTAAAACTAAAAATGAAATAAATTAATTATAATTATTAAACTGACAAAGGCATATAATCAACAGAAGCGGACAGTAGAGAAGTATTTTTACTCAAGTAAATGTAAAGAGTATCTGTGTTTTTCTTTGGAAAACTTTACTTCACTACATTCCAAAGAATAATGTCGTATTTTTACTGCACTATATTTCATAAATTATTTTTTTTTGTTTTTTTTTACCTTTAATACTTAAGAACATTAAAAATGTAGTACCTTCTTGTGCTTAAGTAAAACTTTGAATTACTTTTACTTGAGTAAAAGAAAGAAAGAAATAGATTTCTAATGTAAGTATTAAATGATATTTAATATGAAACGTAGTGCAGTAATATGTAATGTAAAAGTAATGTAATAAGCAAAAAGTAATGTACTTTGTTTTATTTTATTAATCCATGTTTTAAAACATGAATTAAATAAACAGTTTTAAATTTGCCTTTTAATTTATACATTCAAAAATTATTTTTAAATGTATTGTTTTATTAAACTACATTTAAAAACAAGAATTAAATAACATCTTTAAATATGTCAATTAATTTGTCCATTTAAAAAGTGATTTATTTATATAGATTTTAATGTTTGAATTATTAAATTAATAAATTGATTCTTTGTTTTATTTTTAAGTGGCACTCACGGTCCTCCATACAGTAACAAGTACTGTCCGCCTCTGATAATAAAAGGAATAAAACTTAAATTAAATACAAACTGAAAATACAACAATGAAAGCTAATTCAAAATATTAATATACTCTAATAAATAATAATAATCAACAAGTAATAAACAAAAATAATTATAATAAACCAAAATTCTGCCCAGTAACGTTACACCCACTGATTAGGGATATGACCAAAATCTTATATCACGATACCAATATATATCATGGTATAGTTATTTTTTTTCTTTATTTTTTTTTTAATGATATTAAATCTTTGATACCATATAATTTTCATAATCCTTGTCACCAATGTCAATATCAAACTAATAGAAATATAATACAATATAAAAAATACAATATAAAACAAAAAAGATGTGTACGAACATGCCTTTGTGTGTGTGTGTGTGTGTGTGTGTGTGTATTGTATTGTGTAATGTGTATTGATGTGAATTAATGTTAGACAGTAAACGCTATTGGATGTAGGGTTGTCACGGTACCAAAATTTCAGTATTCGGTACCAATACCAGTGAAAATCCACGGTTCTCGGTACCAATTTCGGTACCAAAGCAAAAATATGCTAATTAAAAAACACATTTTTATTAATAAAGTTAAACAAAAATAAACTGCACAAAAACCAATGCCATTATTTATGCGTATTTAAAATTATTTCAATTTTTTCCACAATTAATAAAAGTATGAAAAAAAGTAAACAAGTTCCACTCAAATGTTTGTCATATTTCTGCTTCTGCTGAAAAACTGTAAACTGTCTGTTTTAGGGTTTGCTGGAGCTTCATGATCTTCCTGCAGCTGTAAAAGGAAAATATAATATTAGTAAAGCAGTGGACCAAATACAACATTAGATCATTGACTCCAGCTAAAATATAACATTTCAGCAAATAACAAACCTCAGCTTTTATAATAAATTTAGATATGATTACATATATTTTAAGACAAGTGTATATCAAATAGATGGAAACTGTAGTATTAAAAACATTTTACATGACCTATCAAATAAACAATAGATATATATTGCAATTCTTCTTTTTAGGGTTAATTTCAAAATTTACAAATACATAAAATCAATCAATCAAAGTTCAATCTTTTAAAATTATTTAATGCACAATGAACAAACATGAATGATCAAGTGTTTGTATTAAATAACATTAATTAATGTTGTAAAAATATATTGTTCACTCACTGTAAGTTGATGTTAGATAATAACATGAAGTCATTGTAAAGTATATACAGGAGATAACATTTGACTGTACCTTCATTTAATACAAACTGTGTACATATTTCATTTTAAAGGGCTTTTAAAACTGCTAGTTATCCAGCCAAGAATAACAACAACTAGCAACTAACTAGCAAAAAAAAAAAAAAAAAACAGGCCAGAACTGTTTTCTGAGGACTGATATGACATAAACACTGTTAACTGTTTGTACATTCTCCAACACGCATATTTTAGATTCACAATTCATTTAAAAGCCTCTGGTGTGTAACAACAGTAAATACCATCATGTCCTCCTGTTGTTTTTACCCTAATAAAAGTTATAGGCGCATTAAGTAGTTAATAAAGAAACTTCATAATGCTCATTATAGTAGCGTTAGCCGCGTTTATGCAGAGGATTAACTCCGCTATAACGGCAGTTTATTTTAATCCGACATTCAAATTCAAATATGCAATAATATTCATAACAGAATATCTAAATATTAAATATTAAATAGAAACGTACCTGCTTGAACTCTTTCATTTGATCCGGGTGTCGGTCTTTAAAGTGTTGTTAGTTTGATGCATTTCCTCCTTTGGATGTCGCACGTCTCAGTGCTGTTATGAAGAGAGCGCATGTGCAGCTTTCAGATCACGCAGCAAGACCCGGGTCGACCGGATACTCGGTACCACCGGGTCTTAAGGAATCTTGGTACCGTGACGTTTTCTTCTTTTTAGTACCGACTTGGTACCGAAGCACCGGGTCTTCTGACAACACTAATTGGATGCGAATATTTTTTGGAAGAAATCCCAACAATAAAGTGAAATTAAATTTAATTGAATATAAAAAAAACAAAAAAAACTCAAGCTCACTGAAGATAAACAATCAGTGATGAAATAAGGTTAAGAAACTAATTGCAAGCAATAGGACAAAAACCTACATAAATAAGAAACGCTACACATTAAGCCCTTTCACACATACAGACTTTTCCGGAAAATTACCAGTAAATTGCCGTAAAGAGATCATGTGTGAACAGGACCTTTTCAAAAATACCGGTAAATTCGTTCCGGCAATTTACCGGAATGAGAAGTTGTAACATTACCAGTAAATTGCCGGAATGATGCTGTGTGTGAACGCAGAATGAAGATTACCGGTATGAGGACGTACAAGTTCAGAACGTGGTGATGTAAGACGTAAGACATGTTCTCTGGGCCAATCCAGAGCCGTTGAAATTAAAAAATTCAGCGGCTCTGGACCAATCATAACATTCGGCGCATTTACTCCACGCAGTGTGTTGCCAGATTGGGCGGGTTCACACACGCTCGCTGCAAAGAGACTGGTGCTGATGTTGACGTCGCGGCAGCACTTTTAGCCAATCACTAGATTTGATCCATGGGAAATGTATCTAGCATTATAATTTATATTTTGTCATCATTATTTCATTATAAGGAGTTAAAAATGGCTCTTATCAACCTTGATTTACATTATATCACATTATTTTGACAGTTAAAGTTTTGGGCGGGTTTTTGTGAGCTTTTGGGCTGGAAATCGTCCATCCAATCTGGCAACACTGACGCGCTGTGTAGTTTGCTTTGAAGTCGTGTAACGGATGTCTCTGGGCCAAAATCGCTGCATGAATGTGAACGTTTGATACAAAAATGAAAACATCAACAAAAACACTGACCACGTATACCCCTTCGTGTTTACAAACACAACACCGGGAGGCAGCCGTTAAGAGGTCGTTTCTGGTTAATGATGTCACAGAATTTACCGGTAATTTGAAACCTGTGTGTGTATGGTGCTTTTGTGTAAATTAATTAGTCTTCACTGTGTTAATAAGATAGATATAATTAACATGTGTATTATGTATAGATTCTATACATAGGCTATATATAAATATATTATTATTATTATTTTTAATTTATTCTTATTAAAGTTACAAAAGTGATATAGTCACGAGCAGTGAGTTGTTTGATTATAATGGCAGACAGGACGAATATTGGAGCGCTTCCCCTTTAAGACCGAAGTCCGGATCCAATACACTGTTACACATGCATTTTTTTCAGCCGTTTATTCTCTCTTCAGACCTAAATCACTGTGTTTATGAGGATACTTGCAAAGACAGGGATTCTTACGCATACAAGTGTGTTTATGTAATCGTTCAAAGCCAATAAAGCGGCAAAAACAAAAAGCGCGGTCCTCTCACACAGAAACAGAGATGGCGCACACATAGCGCTGTTGTTTGTGTTTCAACGGCTTAAAATCGCTTGTTTTAAAACTGCAGTCCATGCTACAGATGTAGTCCCTCGTTTAGGAACGAGCTCCTTGTTTTGTCGTGTCGGATCGTGCTCCTGCTTCTGTGTCTACTCTTCACGCAGTCATCCAAATGATGAAAAAGTACTGTAAACAATGTATTTTGCGACACCACGAAATAAACGATAGAGCATAATATGAAACGATAGACTTTTTATTTCGTTCATCCAATATATATCATCATATCGCACAGCCCTAAGCAACAACATACCAAACTAACCAAAAAGTACCGTGTTACTACATGTAAACACAATGTATATATGTATGCAGGACTCACATGTTTGCTGTTGACGGCCAGAGCCAGATTAGACAGAACCGGGCTAGACCCGATCCAGAGGAAAAACCCGCCGCTCAGCTTCATCACATGGAAATGAACGAGCTGCTCCAGAATCCTCTCCGAGAAATCATGGACCGTGATGGGCTCCACGCAGTCACCGTTCAGCACAGTCTCCATCCCGATACACCTTCACACAACGGTCAGAGAACGCAGAGACCTTATAATGAAAGTAAAACACGCATCTGTTCCTCACTTCCGCTCGCTGAGAGACTGCAGCGCCCCCATCAGAGCGACGTCAACAACACCGTCATGTTTTTTTTTTTTTTTTTTTTTTAATTGAATAAACATTAAGACGTGCATTTTCATATATAAATATCACTCTGTATTGAAGGTACAAATTTAAAGAGCAAACAATTTACAAATAAGTTTATTAGAAAGGTATTATCCAAACAGTACTTCCCCAGTCAACTTAAAAGAACATATGTTCTTCAAGAATTTAGTGAAGAAGAGAAAATAAGCATATCCAATACTTCCTAAGGCCAAAGAAGTGACATTCAAAATTCTAAATGACATTTATCCATCTAATAACTTTTTACATGAAAGATTTAATTGGGAGAATAATTCATGCGGGTTTTGTGAGAAAGACATTGAAACTGAAGAACATATTTCCAATGTGAACTTGTACAGAATTTTTGGATTGAATTTCAAAACTGGCTTCATCCTAAACATATATCAATACACCCTTTAACTGTGCTCTCAATTAAAGTTGGAGTACTGTTGAAAGATAAGAACATAGACTTTTTGATAAATAACTTCATTAATTTATGCAAACACTTTATTCACAGATGTAAATATTCAAAGGTTAAGCCTCACTTCAGCGGATGGAAGAATGAACTGAAGATATTTGCTAAGTCTCTTTATTACATGCAGGACAGAAACTCTTATATCATTTGAACTTGTTTTTGTTGATTGAATGAGACCCGCACCCTTCTTTCTTTATTATTATTTTCTTTTCTTTTATTTAATTAAAAAAAAAAAAATTCTTGTTTTTCTTTTTCAAATTACTGTATCAACACTAATAACTTGCGTTTAGTTGTTAAAATGTGCCGTTTCAAGTTTGTATTTGAATTGTATGCCTTAATAAAAAAAAAAAATCATATATAAATATTGAACATTGCAATTATGCATATAGTAATGAAAATATATAAAATAAATACTTAAAGCTCACAATGTTTTTACCATACAATGAAAGTGAATGGTGACTGACGTTATTGAGCTCCAAAAATGACAAAAAAGCAGCAAAAATATTAGAAAGTAGTCCATATTATTCAAACACTATATAACAAACACTCTGGAATAATATTATTATGATTTGTGTGTCAATACTAACTAAAAGCTTGCTCTCTCAGCCTCTTCAAATCATCATTGATTAGGCCTACTAACAAATTCATATATGGTACTGTAAGGTAACAAAATCAAACAATTCAGAGCAATTTTGAATATAAATAAGATGAAAAATAAAATTAATTAAAAAAATTATGCAAATTGTTATGATAAAAATATACCCTAAACACATTTAAAATATATTATTTATATAATTATGAGACAGATGGGACACACGTGTGTTTATCCGGTGCAGAGGGACTGATGAAGGAGTGAGTACACTACTGCTGTGGTCTCTTCATCCTCAGTGAGCTCAGAGCCAGCCAAGAACATCTATAGAAAAAGACCAAAAGACAATGAGGATGTGATTTTGGTCAAGTTTGTTCTGCTGGTTTCTGTTCATTCAACATCAGTCAAAGTGGAGCTCGACTTTCAGAAGCATCATCAAATAATGAAACCTCTGAAAGTCGTGGTGTTGTATGGATGGATGGATGGATGGATGGATGGATAGATGGATGGATAGATGGATGGATAGATGATGGATGGATAGATGGATGGATGGATGGATAGATGGATAGATGGATGGATAGATGGATGGATGGATAGATGGATGGATAGATGGATGGATGGATGGATGGATGGATAGATGGATAGATGAATGGATGGATGGATAGATAGATGGATAGATGGATGGATGGATGGATGGATAGATAGATGGATAGATGGATGGATGGATAGATAGATAGATGGATAGATAGATGGATAGATGGATAGATGGATGGATGGATGGATAGATGGATGGATGGATAGATGGATGGATAGATGGATGGATGGATGGATGGATAGATGGATAGATGAATGGATGGATGGATAGATAGATGGATAGATGGATGGATGGATGGATAGATAGATGGATAGATGGATGGATGGATAGATAGATAGATGGATAGATAGATGGATAGATGGATGGATAGATGGATAGATGGATGGATGGATGGATGGATGGAGATGGATGGATGGATAGACGGATGGATGGATGGATGGATGGATGGATAGATGGATAGATGGATGGATGGATAGATAGATGGATAGATAGATGGATAGACAGATTCAACTTTATTTCCAAATTTCCAAAATGCACATTTAAGCGTTTATTACATTTGATCTGTTTGCCAATAGTTGAATGGGCCAGACCTGCTGGAAGTGTTCCTGGAGCGATCAGAGAGACTGTGATGAGACTGAGCCGTGAGCATGAGCAGGTCCTGTAGTCCAGACTCCTCTGTCTCAAAGTGTGTCTGCATCAGTCTACTGTACACCTCCTGCAATGCTTTTTCCTTCCGTTATCATCCTTAACTTCATTAAACACCCCTGATCAGATGTTGGTTGTTGTGACTGATGTCTCTGTGGACTCTTGAATCTTGATCAGCACATGGTTCAGTCTGGATGTTAGTGGGATGGTCGATGATCAGCTGGAGCTTCACCTGGAAGAAAAACCTGATGTCAGACTATTGAAGAGTCAAACAGTCTTTAGAAGACCACACACCATCATCAGCAGCTTCTCCCCAGATGTGCCAGTCTCAGAGATCAGAAGTGCAGATTTGTGTTTGGACTGCTGGCAAAGACCATCTCTGACTCTTCTCTTCCTCACTGACAGCGACGTCAACTAAACCCTGATGCTTTTGATGAATTTGAATTCATTAAATTAACACAATACATGCATTTTCTTTGAAATATAAATGATGAACATTGCAACTATGCATACAATAAAAAAATAAAAAAACATAAAGCTTACTCTGTTTTTACAATACAATGAAAGTGAATGGTGACTGATGCCGTTGAGCTCCAAAAGTGACAAAGCACAAATTATTAAGGAAGCTTGGAGTGTTTGTAATAGAAATAGAAACAAAATTATAAACAAGAATAAAAAAAGTCTACGGGTCTAAATGATCAGCCCTCTGATGTTAGTAGTCAATTGTTTATCCCTTTTTCTTGATTTCCTGAGGAGTCGCAGTCCATGCAAATCTCTCAAGCTCCTCCAGATGTGTTGGTCTCCTGGCATGGACTCTGGTCTTCAGTGAGCCCCATAGATTTTCTATTGGATTCAAGTCTGGGCTTTGTGCAGGCCAGTCAAGGACATTCACTTTACTCATTTGGAGGGAGTTCTTCATCAGAAACGAGGTATGCTTTGGGTTGTTATCATGCTGGAAGACAAAATGTCGACCCAAACCATGTTTTGTTGCAGATTGCCTAAGGTTGTCTCAAAATCTTCTTGTAGTCTTCCTTTTTCCTGATTCCTTCGACCCTGACGAGATTCCCAGCTCCAAACGCACTGAAACATCCCCACAGCGTTACACTCCCACCTCCATGTTTCACTGTGGGAACGGTGTTCTTTGGGTTGAGCGCCTCTCCCTTCTTTCTCCAAACATAGGCAACATCACTATGGCCAAAGAACTCTAGTTTTGTCTCATCTGACCAAAGGACACGTTTCCAGTACGCATAATCTTTCTCCAGGTTGTCCTTTAAACTTCAGTCTTGGAGGTCTCTTCTTCAGGAGTGGAGTTTTTCTTGGTCAGCAACCTCCCAGTCCATTCCTGTCCAGGCCTCTACTCACCATCTTCGTTGAGAAATCAATCCCATACTTGGCTAAATCATTCACTAGTGTCTTGGCAGTTGTTCTTGGGTCTTTAGAAACTTCTCTCACTAGTTTTCTTTCCAAAGTTTTTGAAATCTTTCTCTTCTTGCCTCTGTTCTCCACTGTGTGGGTCTCTTCAAACTTCTTGATAATACTTCTCACAGCAGTTCTTAACACTTGAAAATGCTTTGATAAACGTGTATATGCTTCTCCTCCTTTACATTTACATTTACATTTAATCATTTAGCAGACGCTTTTATCCAAAGCGACGTACAAATGAGGAGAACAATAGAAGCAATCAGACCACCGAGAGAGCAACAGTATACAAGTGCCATGACAAGTCTCAGTTAGTCTAGCACAGTACACGTAGCTAGGATTTTTTTTTTTTTTTTTTTTTTTTTAATAGAATAGGTAAGTGTTAGTATTAGTTAGTCAGGTGCTGGCGAAAAAAGATGTGTCTTTAGATGTTTTTTGAAAATGGCTAAAGACTCAGCTGTTGGAATTGAGATCGGGAGGTCATTCCACCAGCTGGGCACAGTCCAGGAAAAGGTCCGTAAGAGTGATTTGGTACCTCTTTGGGATGGCACCACAAGGCGCCGTTCACTTGCAGAACGCAAGCTTCTGGAGGGCGCATAAGTTTGAACTAGCAAGTTTAGGCATATTGGTACAGTGCCAGTTGTGGTCTTGTAGGCAAACATCAGTACCTTGAATTTGATGCGAGCGGCTATTGGTAGCCAGTGTAACCTAATGAAGAGAGGGGTAACGTGAGCTTTTTTCGGCTCATTAAAGATCACTCTGGCTGCTGCATTCTGGATCAGTTGCAGAGGCTTGATAGTACATGCGGGAAGGCCCGCCAAGAGAGCATTACAATAGTCCAGTCTGGAGAGAACAAGAGCTTGGACAAGGAGTTGTGCGGCTTGCTCTGACAGGAAGGGCCTAATCTTCCTAATGTTGTATAAGGCAAATCTGCAGGACCGGGCCATTGTAGCAATATGGTCTGTGAAGCTTAACTGATCATCGATCACAACTCCAAGGTTCCTGGCAGTCCTGGAAGGAGTTATGGTTGACGAACCCAGCTGTATAGAGAAGTTGTGGTGAAGTGATGGGTTGGCTGAGAACACGAGCAGTTCTGTCTTAGCAAGATTGAGCTGAAGGTGATGGTCCATCATCCAGCTAGAAATGTCACTCAGACAGGCTGCAATGCGAGCAGTTACCGTCGGATCATCTGGTTGGAATGAGAAGTAGAGTTGAGTGTCATCACCATAGCAGTGGTAGGAAAAGCCATGCTTCTGAATAACCGATCCTAATGACGACATGTAGATGGAGAAGAGAAGTGGTCCAAGCACTGAGCCTTGGGGAACTCCTTTGTGAGCATTAACAATTCTTTTTTTCGAGTCTAAACAATTTTTTTTGTCTTTGCCATTATGAAAGTACATATTATTTTACTAGTTGTTTTGCAAGATACTAATCCTCATCTTACAGTGCAATTTAAAGTCTTAGAGGATTAATTAGGCACGTCAACAGTGGATTATGTAAACAGACAACAGTGGTTTGTTCCGTAGCCAATCAAACAGATCATTTCTTGACGGGCTAATAATATTGACCTTAGCCATTTTTTTAAATAATTATTTTATTCCAGACAAATTGAAATAAGGCTTTCTCCAGATAAAAAATATAAGAAATAATGTGTTAAAATTCCCTTTACTCTGTTAAACATCACTTGGGAAATATTTGAAAAAGTATTGAAATTTCATTGGGGGGGCTAATCATTTTGTCTTCAACTGTATATATAATGCAATTATTATATAATTATTATTACTACTATATTATAAAAATAATGTATAATAAAATACATTTTATAAATATTTTTTTAGAATACAGTTTTAATATATAATAAAATACATTTCTGTTCAAAATATTCATTAATACAGTTATTGTTGCTGTATTAAAACTATTTTTCAAACCATAAAATGTAGCTCCAGCACAGATTTGTTGAAAATGATGATCATCAAAACATTTGGAAACATTTATAAATCCACAAATATCTTCACCACAGAACATGCGTTTAAAATGAAAGCATACAGGTGATGAAATGGCTCAAATCCATTTATAATGGACAGTGGTTTCCTCTTATTGAAACAAACACAGTATCATCCTCGTTTGCTCTGATAACTGCAGATCAAAGCGCTGAAGGTGCCGCTGATTGGGTCAGAAAGTCCTGCAGCAGTGCGTTAAACTCAGTGGAATATCGCAGATGCAGGTTGTGCTTCCCCTCCAGCATCACATGCAGCCTGACGAACACAAAGCATCTGTTAACAGACTGAAGAACATCATCTGTGATGAAGAGCTGTGACGTCTCACCTCGAGCCCCTGATGTTCTGCTGCAGGTATTCTGGGTGAAATGAAGGCACCATGGGATCTTTGGCCCCGTGGACGATCAGCGTGGGACAGGAGATCAGCGGCAGCACTTCCCTGCAGATGTTACCTGATGACAATCACAGACGTTTCAGCACATCCAGGATTTTCATTACTCTATTAGCATTATTTTTCTGATTAGCTGTCATGAAAAGATCACAATGCAAAAATAAAGGCCTGAAAAACAAGTTTTCAATATTACTTTGGAGCAAAGCTGCTTTATTGCTTAAAAAAAAACATAAAAATAAATAAACTCATTTTAGCCAAAAAAGCAGTTTTGTTCTAACATAATATTTCTAATTATATAAAATAACATTCCTCGTTTGTAAGTTCTTTCACTTTTATCCTCTTTGGATAAAAGTGTCTTGGTAAATGAATCATTTAAAGAAATGTAAAAGAAATCAGCTTTTAATGAGGCTTGCGATCTCATCATTTTAAATTTGATTCAAATTTAAAAAATATAATACTTTTTTTTTCAGAAATTGAAAACATGTTTATCACAGAAGATGTGTACTCGAGTCTATGGAAGCCCGTTTCCACCACTGAATAAAAAATAAAAAAGGTAATTGCGACTTTTTATCTCACAATTCTGACTTATTTGAAACTTGCAATTCTGAGAACATATCAGTCCCCCCCCCCTCAAAATTGGACTTTAACTCGCAATTGCGAGTTTTTATCTCACAATTCTGACTTTATATCACGCAATTCTGAGAAATAAGTCAGAATTGTGAGATAAAAAGTCGCAATAATCTTTTTTTATTTTTTTATTCAGTGGCAGAAACGCGCTTCCATACAAGTCACTATAAATTGCATTCAGAATATTTTTTTATAAATTAATGATAAACAAATAAATTACAGGAAAAAAGGCCTGATTAATATGAATTTGAACCACTATGACATTTGATTTAGTGGATAAAATCTTTTAAAATATTATTTTAGAACAACTGATTTATTGCATGCATGCATAAATAAATTAATTAATTAATTTCCGGCTTTTTAATGAGGCTTCTCTTCAGTGCAAACTCATAATTTTAACTTTATTGGAATAAAACTTACATTTTAATTCAGAAATTGTTGTATTCAAGTCACTATGAACTGTATTTTGAAAATATACTTTAAAAAAAAAAAATTATGAGCATCACATACTGTAAATAACTTAACATAAAAGTTGCACAGTACTTTGAAATTATCACTTCAAAATATAAATATTGTCACAATGCAAAGAAAAAAGGAGAAAAAAAACTACCTTGACATTTGATTTACTGAATAAAAGATTTTCAAATATTATATTGGAACAAAAAATGCTTTATTTTAAATAAATAAAATCTTTTTAATGAGGCTTATCTTCATTACAATCTCATGTTCGCTTTATTATTAAAATTTATTATAAAAAAATCAGAAATTAAAAATATGACAGAAGAGGTGTTTTTGCTTTTTTTAACAAATGAATGAGTGCCATATACAGTAACTGACTCTAACATCAAAGTAGCTTGATATTTTTATCTCATGCTTTGATATTTCATCACTACAGAATGTCAATAAATAATGTCACAATGCAAAGAAAAAAACAGAGACCTGATTAAAATATCAGGCTGATCAGGCCACAGCTTTAATGAAAGCACTAATAGTGTGATTGCTAATTGATCGCTAGTTCTCACCCTGTGGGTTTTGTGTGAAGCGGCTGATCCCATCCACCCATCTCTCCCACGTCTCACGGAAATACTGAGCACCGTACATCTGCTCCATCGGCCGGCGCATTCGCTCGCTCCACAACGACACGTCACGGATCGCTGAAACACACACGCACGCACGCACGCACACACAGACACACACACACACAACACACACACACACACACACACACACACACACACACACACACACACATCACAACTACACACACAACACACAACACAAACACACACAATCACATACACACACACACATACGCACAATCACACACACACACAATCACATACACACAACAACACACACACACACACACACACACACACACAAACACACACAATCACATACACACACAAACACACACACACAATCACATACACACAACACACACAATCACATACACACACACACATACACACAATCACATACACACACACACACACACACACACACACACACAACACACACACACACAACACAACACACACAACACACACAACACACAAACACACACAATCACATACACACACACACACACACAATACACAACACACACAACACACACACACACACACACACACAACACACACACAATCACATACACACACACACAATCAATACACACACACAAACACACACACACACACACACACAACACTACAATACACACAACACACACACACACAATCACAATCACACACACACTAATGCACATACACACACACACACACACACACACAATCACACACATACATATATATGCACAATCACACACACACACACACACACACACACACACACACACACAGAAGTTTAAGAAATGCCGTGACTTTGGTCTTTTGCTCTGATCTTCTCTCGTCTCACACTGATAGATCTGCACATCTTCTTCAGAGACGTAAGCGTTGGAGCCCCAAACCACCATCTTCTGAACGAGTTGGGGGTTAAACGCAGCGGCGATCAGAGCCGTGATGCCGCCGTCACTCCAGCCCAAGAGAGAGAAACTCCTGAAACCCAGGACCTACCAGACACATCAACACAACACTACAGGAACCAGAATCATGAAAACAATCATGAACATTGTTAAATTATTTGAATACAAAGACATTTTCGCCTCTGGCTTGCTCAGTTGGGAGCACTTAATTTCTAGCGATTATCGTCAATTTGATTTCACAGATACGATTTAAACTAAACTGAGCTAGACAGTGACATCTCTGAATTCAATAACGAAATGCCTTTAACTGAAAATTGAGTGTTTAATCTTATTATTATACATTACTGACACTCTATCCTCCAACTTGATACTGTTAAGTGCTTTGACACAATCTGTATTGTTAAAAGCGCTATATAAATAAAGCTGACTTGACTTGACTTGACATTTGATTCAGTTGATAAAAGCTTTTCAAATATTCTTTTTGGGGAAAAACTGCTTTATTGCTGGTACAAGGAATAAATATATAAATAAATACATACATGCATACATATTAAGAATTTAAATAAATAAATACTATGCTAGCCATGGTAGTCAATTTAGTATCATAGTGGTTTATGGGTGAAATGAGGATGTCAAAGATGATGGAAAGAAATATCTTTTAAAATTTTGTAAAACACATTTCATACATTTTTGAGTCACTATGATATTTCACTTTTGATTACATTTTTTTCAATATAATTATAGAAAAACAATAAAAAACAAACAAAACATATAAATATAATAATAAAATAATGTAAAATGAATGAATGAATAAATAAATTCAGCCTTTTAATGAGGCTTATCTTTCTTCATCTTCAATCTTAGGTAGACACACCACTTTTTTTTACTTTTAAAATTAATTAAATTAAAATAAATATATTATTGTAAAATAAAAATATAATTAATTAATTGAAAATAAAATAAATTATAAATGAATGAAAATAAATCACAAAACAAATTGCTGAACTAAATAAATTGATAACATGTATGTGTGTATTTGATTTATTATGAATTGCATTTTGAAAATATTGTAACAAATGAGTGTTACAGGCTGTAATTGACTCTAACATTAAGGTAGCACAGTATTCTGTCTGATGCTTTGACATTGAATATTGTCACATCTGTATTTTGTCACTGGTTGATATTTAACTCTTTCCTGTCTTACTTGCATTAAATCCACCGCATCTTTGGCGTCTCTGTGGAAGAAATCAGGGGGAAAGTCTCTGTCTGGAGGACGTGAGCGTCCGTAACCCCGCGGGTCAAACGCCACCAGCGTGAAACAACGCTTCTTCAGCTTCTCCAGCTGAGGAGCAAAATCAGTCTGAGCACTTCCTGTCCACACAGGAAAAGGAAAATGACATGATCTGAGTTAATGGATTCCTGCTCTACATGAATACACTACCAAACATGTGACACACCAGTGTTACTGTTAACTAAAACTATAAATAACACACTTACAATTTACAATAAGCTTACATTTGTTAACATTAGTTAGTTAACAATGAAAACTACTTCTAAAGCATTTATTAGCCTCATCATTTATTTTAATAACTAACTTAACAAAGATGAACAATTACTGTAATAAATGCACTGCTCATATATAGTTAATATTTGTTAATGCAGTTACTAACATTAACTATTGGGACCTTATTGTATTAAAAATCATTTGTGTTAACTGAAATAAAGCTTAAATAAAATACAATAAAATATAAATATTAGATGATGAACCTAAAATACTTAAATTAAAATTTTAAATGTTGCAACTAACTGAAATCAAATAAACTGTAGAACTAAAATTACTAAAAGTGAAATAATAATAAAAAAAATAAATCTAAATAGAAATCTGTACAATATTGCAAAAAAAAATAACAAAAGCACATAAAATGACTAAACACAAACTAAATTAAATTAAAAGAAAATATAAAAATAAAAGTTAATTTAAAATATTAATAAATACTATATAATATATAATACGATATATATATATATATATATATATTTGATTGCTTCTAATGTCCTCATTTGTAAGTCGCTTTGGATAAAAGCGTCTGCTTAATAAATAAATATATATAATAATAATAATAATATATATATATATATATATATATATGTATATATATAGTCATATTATATGTATAATGTATGTATATATATATACGACATCATGTTATTTCTATATATATATATATATTTATAATACACACACACAGATTGAAATGATCTATCTATCTATCTATCATATGTTATAATAATAATAGAATTTATTCAAGTTTTGTTCATTTCAGGTGTTAGAATCAGATTATTTCTGATTTCTAGATTATTATAAGGTATAGGCTATTATTATATCTATAGATGTTGTTGTTGTTGTTACAACTATTACTACTATTGTATAAAAAGGGGAAAAAGGGGAAAGGGAAGTGGTGTGTGGCCAAGTATGGTGACCCATACTCAGAGTTTGTCCTCTGCATTTAACCCATCCAAGTGCACACTCACAGCAGTGAACACACACCCGGAGCAGTGGGCAGCCAATGCTGCGGCGCCGGGGAGCAGTTAGGGGTTCGGTGTCTTGCTCAAGGGTCTCACCTCAGTCGATAGAAAATGTATACCCTGAGGGTGGACATGTAGAGTCGCTTGGATCAAACACGTTCTAAACTGCCCTCCAACTATGTACAATCCCTGCCGGACCTGAGACTCGAACCTGCAACCTTTGGGTTACAAGTCCAACTCTCTAACCATTAGGCCACGACTGCCCATAAATGCGCCACACATACCATGACATAAGACTGAAACTGTCAGTTTTGTTCATGAATTCATATGTAGACACGATATATGTTTGTCTATAAAGCTCACTGTAGTTTTTAGAATCATTAGAAACACAAGTGCTGTCTGTTACTGTTATTAAAGTAAGTTCGTGATATTAATCAGACCTAAAGCTCCAGGCAGCAGCAGAACGCGCTGTTCTCCGTCTCAGATTCACTCCATTCACGAACACTTTACCAGAGACACACCTGCTGAGAGAGAGAAGAGTGAACAAACAACTCATTTCCATTCATCTGCAGTCTGTAAACTCGCGAACTGACGCTGTACCCGTAGAATCGTCTCTGTTTTACACTGGACATCCAGAGTCCAGCTCGACTGCAAATGAGTGTCGCCATATGAGCAGAAACACAAGCACATCTGAAACTGAAGTATACATATAAACATCCGCATCCAATCACACACAATATGGCGAAAATGCGAGCGTGTGTCAATCTGAGCGTATCTTTCGGGGATTGCAATTGAATCTTTGATTTCACCTTCTACAGATTCCACACAAATGGACAGCGAGCAAACACCGAGAGGGATTTTTTTCTGTGTTTATATAAAATATCACTTGCTGCGTCCCAATTCGCCTACTTATACTATGCCCTAAAAGTGTGTACTCTTTTTGTGAAGAAAAAGCACATACTTCTGAGTATGTAGCAGAATAGTAGGCACGCTTTGGGACACTACTTCATCATAGCTGCTTCTTTAACGGACGCTCTGTTGCTTAGTTACGAGCATCCTGTAACTGTTCAAACTGTCCTGTTAATCATCTTATCACAGTTAACATCATCCACATTTCGTTTAATTTGATTTCCTACCGTATTGGAGAGAAATAAAGAGGCACATCGCGGTTCTTTCATGCCGAGAACTGTTTGCATAATGATGCATTTCAAAGTTAATGACCAAACGTATCATTATAAAAGTTCACAGTGTTGCTGCAGATGAAATATAACGTGGATAACATTAAATAAATATTTTTGAATCAGGTTAGACATTGATTATTTATCACTCAAATCCCTTTCTCTGTCTGTCCGTTGGTCGCGCATATCCGCCATGTTTGTAGTTTTTAAACACTTTTTATGCGTGTTTGTAGTTCTAATCGAATCAAGTGTGCATCGATCTGCACTTCGAATTCTAACCGGAAGTAGTAGACCATCCGGGAATCTTTGGCATACTTTTTTAAACATACTACTAATTCTATTTTCGAATACTATTTAGGACGGATAGTATGCGAATTGGGACGCAGCAATAGTGATTTTATATCTTTAGATGAGAAAATAATCTGATTTCAGCACCTGAAATGAACAAAACCAAACTATTGAAGTTGCAGTATTATTATAGTTTTTAGTTTTTTAGAGGTGATGTGTTTTTGAACTCCATTACGATCCAATCGGATCGCGAATCATTTGAATCAATTCAGGTTTGTTTTTTTGTATATGCCTAACCACACTTTTACTACAGATGTGATTAAACTATGGGTAGTGTAGCAAAACCATGGTTCATTTGTGGTTACCATTGTTCAACTATAACCATGATTTTTCACCTTAAGAAAACACATAGGATGAATATATACAGTTTTCACTGCTTTAGGATCAACACAATTTACTTTCCATGTACTTTTCTAGATCAACTAAAGAAAAGAGAGGTTTGGATGTGAAATTTAGCTATCAGGAAACACGAATGAATTAAGTTATATGTTCCTATAGTAGAGGAGGCCTAGTATAACAATCAAGATAAAACATCTTTAAAACAGAAAGAAAAGTCACACAATTAGATCAGATGAACATAAAAATAAAATCTGAACAAAATGTACATTTTGTCTTGGTGTGGGTGCAAAACAAGTAAATGAATCTTTCTCAGAAGAGACAAAAACAGCTCGCTTCAGTGTCTGATTTATATTATAATCACATCTAGAAAATTAAAGCCTTATGTCTAAATAAGTTATGTTACAAATTTGAAGTTGATATGAAAAAATGGAGGTTGCTGTGAGATTTTATTGCGGGTGTTATACACAAACAGCCACCGGGTGCATCCAAACTACATTGATTTGATTTGATGCATTATTTTCTGTCACAAATGTCAAGATTTCTCTGTCAATATTACTTCTATCACAAAATAAATGGAATCCTGAGACTCAGACCTTTCAAATTATATGTTTTTTTGTCAAGATTATAAAAAGTTTTGATTCTAAAAGACCATAATGTGTTTTGTAATATAACACTTGACACCGCCGCTAAGGGGGAGGAGACCGCCAAAAGATTTTAAAGTACCATTTCTATGGAAATGCAATGTCCAATTTCAAAATGGTTTTCACAGGATGAAGCTTGAGCTTCTAAGCTTTCAACCGATATATAATTTATGATAATTACTAAAAGATTTGATAGGAAAAAGGACAACAACAAAAGAGAGTGCCACAGGTGGAACGGTGACAGTTAAGGGGTTCAGTGAAATTGAGATGAACTCATCATCTGTTGCTTGACCTCTTCAATATTTAAGGACAGAACCAAGTTGGACATCACTTGTTATGATTTTCAAGGGTGTAGAATTTAATAGAGACATGTGACCAATATCAGCCACTAGTGAATTACTACATTTTGATCAAACAATTAAAGATCTGTTGTCTGCCCCACCGATGCTAAAATCAAGCCTACATCCTATATATGTTATACAATTTACAATATTAATTTATTTAGTTTAGACTACATTTTGTATTATTATTATTATTATTATTAAGCAATAATAAATGACAATATATTATCTAAACTGGATTTTGTATTATTATTATTATTATTATTAAGCAATAATAAATGACAATATATTATCTAAACTGGATTTTGTATTATTATTATTATTATTAAGCAATAATAAATGACAATATATTATCTAAACTGGATTTTGTATTATTATTATTATTATTAAGCAATAATAAATGACAATATATTATCTAAACTGGATTTTGTATTATTATTATTATTATTAAGCAATAATAAATGACAATATATTATTTAAACTGGAATTTTGTATTAATTATTATTATTATTAAGCAATAATAAATGACAATATATTATCTAGTTCTGTCAAATGATTAACCTCATCCAAAATAAAAGTTTTTGTTTACATAATATATATGTGTGTACTGTGTATATTTATGTATATATAAATACACGCACATTCATGTATATATTTAAGAAAAATATGTTATATTTGTATATTAAATATATTTATATATAATATAGATTATATAAACATAAATATATACATGAACAATATTTTCAAAATATATACTGTATGAGTGTGTATTTATATATACATAATAAATATTACACAGTAGACACGCATAAACAAAAACTTTATTAATAAAAAATTTAAAATTTTCGCGTTTAATCGTTTTACAGCACTAATATTATCTAAACTGGATTTTGTATTATTATTATTATTGCCATCATTACAATAATAATAATAAATATTAGTAGTAGTAGTATTTTTATTATTATTGATATTATTAGTATTATTATTACACTATAAATGATATTTGACAGTTGTTCATACACTGTAAATAGAAAGAACAACATGTTTGTGTTTCTCTGTGTTTGCAGTATTAGGAGCTCTTGTGTCTTGAATCAGAATGTGTTCGATGCACATGAAAGCACAGCTAAAGCTCTGGAAAAGTCGATAAGAGTGTTTCACTTCCAGTGGCTCAAGGCCGCAGCGTCACGCTGGTCTGCGCTGGGTTTCATTAACCATCATCTGCTGAAAGCTTCTGTCCGCAGGTGCTGGGATCTGAGGGGCCGTCCCTGATCGAGCCTCTGGCCCCTTCAGCGTCCCCCGAGAGTGATCATTCAGACAGGACAGAGGAATGTTTACATCTGTGTTGAAGTGCATGTATAGCAGAGAGTGCGTGGGGAATTGAAGGGGATTTTTGTGATATTTTCACAATCTCCAATGTCAGCACAACCTGAGCACCACAACATCACGCGTGCAATGACAGCTTCATAAACAGAACACTCATCAAATGCTTCTATTTTGCATTCTTTATAATTTAATCCAACATTTCTCAATTAACAATATTTTTCTTGGTTAATCACAACCTCATGCTACATTAATGCTTTTGTATATTCTTCCATTGCTATTTGCACTTCTGGTTGGATGCTTCTGTATTTAATTGGCTTTGTACTGTAGGCAATGTTATGTTAGGATGTTAGGATGATTTTTAGCACTTTTTGCACTGTTTACACTAAATAAAACATATTTAAATAATTTATCCCATGTGGAAATGTAATATGGCATATTATTGCCCCATATGTGATATTGCCATGTTACATAGGTTATAAGGCAATATATAATTTTCAGATACTTAGTTTATAACATATATAAAATGTATACTGTATGTGCATATGTTAATATCTATATTATGATATTTTTTTAAATAGCCTATTTTTTTATGGTATTAGCCTATATGTTGCAACCTGTGAACACTATAGCCCATATTTACTTATATATGCAACTTTATTAAAACAATATATGTATATATACAAAAATCTGTTTGTTTATATGTTTTTGTAATTAAAAAAAAAATACATGTCTCTCTTTTACATTTACTCATATAATACAAAATTGACAGGGTTTTAGGATATGCAAGTGCATGACATATTTGTACAAAAATGTGTTACATATACATACATATAGACTATATGTATATAAATATATATATATATATACATCTATACTGTAATATATTACACACACACAATCACATAGACACACACACACACACAATCACATAGACACACACCACACACACACACACAATCACACGCCACACACACAACACACACACACAACACACACACACACACACACACACACACACACACACACACACACACACACACACACACACACACACACACACACACACACACACACACACACCCAAACCCCAACTGACATCCATTGCATGCACTTGCATTCATTATATGAAGTCTGATTTGCTTTTATTGTGTTTAATCTGTCTCTAAAGTCCCTTATTGAAGGCCAAACCCCGAACTCAGCCCTGAGAACATCTGTCCGAGGTACAGAGCTTCTGGCTTCCTCTAACACAGCATATTTGATTAGGACATTTACTGTTTCTTGCTTTTGGGACAAGGTGTTGAACTCTTTTAGCAACTTTTGGTTTTCCGGTTTTTCTTTCAGTTCAAATGAGAAAAGCCTGTGTGTGTTTTTTTGGCATGTGTGAAAGAATATGGCAGCAGCTGTTGCTGGATTTGAGGACAGAGGGGGGCAAAGGGCTCTGTTGCCGGGCAAAACGGTTGAATTTAGCAACACGACCTGTTGACATGCAATTGCTTGGTTTGCAGCAGGTCTAACGGTGCATTGGTGAGAGTTCACCTGGTCAAGTGCACACTGCTGTTTGTGCACTTAAATCAATGCCACAGGCCTGCAGAGGTCGAATTAGGTCAAATTACATCCCAAAATGCAGTCCATTACCATCTGTATGACTGTTTTATGTATATATGCTCACATGAATAACATAAGCAATGATGGACATGCAGAAATTAGGAAAAATTCATAGATTATGATCTTCACTCTTAAAAATAATGGTTCCAAATGGGGTTTCACAGTGATTCCGTAGAAGAACAATTTTTGGTTTGAAAATGGTGCATTTAATCACTTGATGAGTACACTAACTAGATTAGAAGGAGGAGGAATATTAGGATGGAGAAATACAAGAAAATTATGAAAATCTCTATAAAGTAGCGTTTTCATATAGATGCTATAGAAGAACCATTTTTGGTTCTTCAAAGAACCTTTTTTGTAATCTTGAGAACTTTCTTCAGATTCTCAAGTTCTTCATGCAACCAGCAAACACTCTTAAAGGTTATTTATTGGCATTGATGGTTCCATGAAGAACTCTTAACATCCATAGAAGGTTCTTTGGAGTGGAAAAGGGTTCTTCAGAATGTTCTTCTAAGAACTGGTCATTGAAAGGTTCTTTGGGGAATCAAAAAAATGGTTCTTCTATGGCACTGCTAAGCTACATAGTCAAAAGTAAATGTCCCAAAAGAGGGTTTTCATAGCAATGACATAGAAGAACCATTTTGGTTCCCCAAGAACCTTTCAGCAATCAATTCTTAGAAAAACCTTTTTTTTTCTTTATGTGAAGAACATTTTAATAATCCAAATGTTTTTCCATTATAAAGAACCTTTTGTGGAATGGAAAGGTTCCATGGATGTTATAGGTTCTTTATGGAACCAACAATTCCAATAAAGAATCTTTAGTGTTTGATGGTTCCATGAAGAATGTTTAACGTCCATATAGTCTTTACATTCCATAAAAGGTTCTTCAGAATGTTTTTCTCACACTCTTAAATTATAAAGATTCCAAAATGGAGGTTTCGCAGCGATGCCATAGAAGAACCATTTTTGGTTCCCCAAAGAACCTCAGTAAACAGTTCTTAGAACCATGTTTTTTAAAAATCCATATTTTACTATCAAGAATTTTGCCCAATGGAAATGTTCCATTGAGCCATCAATGCCAACAAAGAACCCTTTTTTTAATAGTGTACTAACAAAAAATGGTCTTCTAAGGACTGTTGACTGAAAGGTTCTTTGGAGAACCAAAAATTGTTCTTCTATAGCATCTCTGAAAAACAGTACATTTATTTTTGAGAGATTTTCAAGATCTTGTCTTTCTCCTCTATTAATCTATGATTAAGTGATGAAATGCACTGCTGGATGATCAAACAGGTGAAAAAATCCCACAGATGTACTCTGAAGGAGGAACCTAACCATTTCTACAGACCTGAAGATCACCGAGGCTTGTTCTTCTCTGGATTGTCCTCCTCCTGTTGAAGACTGCAGTCATCTTCTGAGAAAACCGCTGGCAAGACATTCACGCTTTCTGAAAACAAACACTGTGAAACTCATTATCAGGTGATTCTTGAAGAAAGCGGCGTGTTTCACTAGATCCCACAAGTGAAATCAAACTTTCCCTGTTTTCAGATGAGGAAAAGAAAGTGTGAGAAATCTCACAAGACAATGAATTTCTGTCTCATGTTTGGTAACTTTCTAACAGCAGATGTGTGTGTGAGAAAGTCAGAATGAAAGATGTAGAAAAGGAAGAAAGGACGTTTTTACTTTGTTTCCATGAAGTACTGAAGGAGCAAAATAATGCAGTGAGTCAAATGGTCCAGAACATATGGAAAATTACAAAGAAATGTCAAAATGAATCAGACAAATGGTATTTTTTGACTATTGCATTTATATTTAAACACCGGAAATATCATGAACATGAGATATAATAGTTGCATAGTAAAGAGATCTAGAAATATGCTATCTATATGAAATAACAGACAAACGCAACTATATTTTAAAAAAATTATGAAAATGATTCATAAATGTATCATCCTGCTTCTGCAAATCTGCCATGTTTTTAGGAAAAATGCTTAAATAAATAAACATATAAATAAAAAATAAAAATAAAAACTACTATATTATTTATGAAATGTATATAATATTAATATATATATATATATAATAAACTTATATAAATATTATTATATATAATATATATAATTATAAACATTAAAAGGTTTAAAAGTGATGAATTAATTATTTTTGATTTAATGGAAAGCAATATTTTGTATGTTTTTAAGTCTAATTTAAGTCTTACACAACGGCCGCTGGTAAATGACAAACTTTCCTGCAGGGCTTAAGATGTGAAATGAATAAAACATGTTCAAATATATACATTTTCAGCAACCATGCCAGTTTCATATAGTGTCATAATGTCAATCGAAACAAAGCCGTTCTCATGGGTGTGTGTATGAAAAGTGTTCATGTAGGTGAAGGTTTGTGATGCTGGTTTATGTACATATGTATGAATTTATGATCATATGTTTGTATCTCTGCATGTGATCTGAAAGGAGTTTCATGTCTGTATGTCTACAATCTTTCATAACTTTCATCTTTTCTCACCGATAACCCAAAATCTCTCAGTTTCCTAAATGAACGACTGAAGTTAGACGAACGTTGTTCCTGAACCCAGTGAGCTGCCTACATAGCTATCAAGCCATCATAATTATCATACTTAAATACAGAAAAGTATCAGAAAAAATAATTCAGTCTGAACTCTTGTACTGTGTACATTAGGTTTTAGCTTCGCAACAAATTAACATCAAACTTCATTGAAATCGATTACAAGTCTTTTGAAATTGGTCACTTTTCAGCTTCCCTTTCACTAGACAAGTTTAAGTGTGTACATAAATCATAATTTCTCACCATCCATATGCAGCATGTTTGCTGGATGGTGTTTTTAATAGCTGAAATAATAGAAAACAGACTGTATTAACATTGAGATTATAAACAAGATTAAACATTTAAAACATGAAGACTTCAATGGGTTAAATATTGTAAGACAGATATTCTCTGAGTCATGTATTAATAGATGATATGATGATTAATGGTGACATTTGTACCTTGAAAGACACATCTGTTCCTTATATGAGTAAGTGTGTACAGCACCCAAACGACAATGCAAATATTTTACAAACAATAACATAAAATTACGGAATATTTCAGCATATTTTCACTAATATTTCATTCCGTTCTTCACACCAGGTCTCGTGAAATCTCATGAAAACTCTTTCAGGTCAAATCAACAAAGAAAACACTGTGAGATGATTCACACGATGACTTTAATTTCATGACTTGACAGGTTTTTTTGTACGAGTTTCGTGCTGAACAGATGATTTCATTTGAGTTTAACAGGTGGTTATTTTGCAGACGACGGGATTCATTTGAATATCTGGCCATCAACCACAAAATGCAACAGATTTCTGGGAAAATGAGTTTGCATTTTGAGTCATAAATACATTAGATAGACGGATAGATAGATAGACGGATAGATAGATAGATAGATAGATGAGATAGATGGATAGACGGATAGACAGATGATAGATAGATAGATAGATAGATAGACAGACAGACAGACAGACAGAAGACAGACAGACAGATAGAGAAAAAAGGAAAATATAAAATAAGAATTATCCATAATTCAAAATATATATAAAAACAGTCTTAAGCTGTTAACTGATTATATTTATATTATATTTGTTATATAAATAAATTTAAAATACATAAAAATATATAATAGAATAAAATAAAACTAAATTAGTTAAAATAATTAGTTAAATTAAAATAAATATAATAAAAACAGAATTAAATAAATTAGCTAAATTAAAATAAATAAAACAAGTAATGAAAATAAAACATAAATACTTTAAAATAAATAATGTCCACAATTTAAAATAAATGATCTATAATCCAAATATTTATTTTAAAAAAACAGTGTACTGTTTTAGTTAACTGATTATAAAGTTCTTGTATATACAGTATATGAATTTCTGATGTTGAAGAAAGTTTCTTAGTGAACTTGACCTGGTCGGAAAATATGTTTATTTGTGTCAAACCCTGTACAATTAAAAAAAAACAATAATTAACATTTTTGTTGGAGCAGATGAAAGAGTTGTTATTGCATGTGTGTGTGTGTGTGTGTGTGTGTGTGTGTTGCTGAGTAATTGCAGTCCCAGAGGACTCGTGTTCCCGTCCAGTCATATCATAAGGAGCAGTAACACTCACAGGTGCACGCGGCCGCCAAAACTGCTCTGTCATTTAACACGGAGGGGAATTTGTGGCTTTAAACTGCTGCTGTCATGCTCTCAGGTCAAGTATGAGCAATAATCATCTGTGATATTAATAAAATCCCTCAATGGTCTCCACAGAAACATGCATTTCATTAGATTAGAACACAGTGATTCGGTCAAATATAGTAAAAACTGATAGGAAAAAACTCTTGATAGTGACAAAGCTACATAAAAGGGGGGACTGGTGTTATTGTGACATTTAATAATTAAAAAACTTGAAAAAGAAAAGTTGGAGAACACTGAAAAATAATTGGTGTAGAGTTTGCTTTTCACTCAGAAATTGCAAGTAAATTTCACAAATAATACATAGTAACACACACTAATATTTATATATATAAGTATACATTTAAATGTATCTATCTATCTATCTATCTATATATATATAATTATTAGGCATGCTGATATTCTGATCATATTTTTTTTCCAAGCACATTTTATCAATTCCAAACCACATCAATCTTAATAACTACTATTGATTTTGTATTTAATCATTTATAAGTGATATATAATAGTCCATGAAGGCTGGAAGTGAACAACTCCTTATATTCAGGTGTGCAGAATTATTAGGCAGGTTTTCTTTTACAGATAAAATGAGCCAAAAAAAGAGATTTAGCTCAGACTGAAAGTCAAAAATGATTAAATCCCCATGAGAAATATTCAAAACTAATGCAATACAGGAATGGCAAAGTTAAGGCATGACCATTGGACAGCAAAATGCTCACTGGGACAGCGGGGTCAGGAAAAAAACAGGTGAGAAGAAAAGACACGTTAACTGCAAAAGATATAAGAATTAATGTGAAGAATTAGGTGTAAAACCATCAGGAACCATTCAGCGCCAAACCTACAGCGCCATCATTTTCCAGAACTGCAACCTCCCTGAAGTCTCCAGAATTACGTGTCAGGTTCTCAGAGACTTTGCTTGGGTAAAAAATCCTAAAAAATGACCCTCACTTAAAAAGAATATCATGCTGAAGTGTTGTCAAATACACAAAGGACTAAATGGACTAAAAATTTGCTCCTAAAACCACAAGTTTGTGTTATGAAAAAAATGTATGGGTTGAGAAAAAATTTGGTGTAAACAATTGCTAGTAAATTTCACAAATAATTACAAAGAAATGGTAAGTAACACAAAGAATCAAATGTGAAATTTGTATTTTCTTGTCAAACATACTCCAGTAATGTTTTAACTTCAAAAAAATATTTTTTACAGTGTATGAATGTTATAATCTACGAAAAATAATTTGCAAACAACAGAAATGTCAAGTATAAGTATGTGTGTGTGTGTGTGTGTGTGTGTGTGTGTTAGTGTGTGTGTGTGTGTGTGTGTGTGTGTGTGTGTGTGTGTGTGTGTGTGTGTGTGTGTGTTAGTGTGTGTTGGTGAACTTTCATGACTTTGAGCTTCACATCTGTTGCTCCACCCATAAAAAGGCAAATAATTATGAAAAATCATATGTGAAAACTGAACTACATGAGTTATCAAAACCATATTCTCAGCAGTCTCTGCTGAAGACAGTCACCATCACAGCTCCTGCTGCTTGCATTATTGCACTGTATCCTGAAGTTTTGTCAAAGCGAGGATGTCGGGAAGCTCCGGGAACGGGAAGTTGCGTCAGTGGCTGATCGAGCAGGTGGACACTGGGAAATATCCCGGCTTAGTTTGGGAGGATGGAGAGCGGACCGTCTTCCGCATCCCGTGGAAACACGCAGGGAAGCAGGACTACAACAGAGACGAGGACGCCGCGCTCTTCAAGGTGTGCATGTTATGATATAGGTACAAAATTTATCATAAATAAACAACAATTATAAATTGCATTTGCATGCAACAAAATAAAATATGAAGCACATTTTGCTTTATTTAAATTAGTCATACTTTATTAGATCAAGTGTTTTGTCAATTTAAACTGTATGCATTTATGTTAAATGTTTTGATTGTAAAGTGTGTTTGTGCATTTATTTATTTGCTTGCAATAAATGCTATAGTGGTTATTAATGTGTTATATCCATGCATTTTATAACGCATTGGCATTAAGGCATATTTAAGCAAATAAACACCTGCTGTTCATTCATATGTTTATGCAAATGAGATCTGTTCAGCATAATTTATGTTAATAGTTTATTAATGAAGTCTGGTTTATTGGACCAGGCCTGGGCTCTGTTTAAGGGCAAGTATCGCGAGGGAATAGATAAACCGGATCCTCCCACCTGGAAAACCCGGCTCAGGTGCGCCTTGAACAAGAGCAGCGACTTCGAGGAGCTCGTGGGCCGAAGTCAGCTGGACGTATCAGAACCGTTTAAAGTTTACCGCGTTATTCCTGAGGGAAACAAAAGAGGTGAATACACACTCACATTTATATACATGAATATACTGTACATATATTATATAATGCAAACATTGCACACATTTACATTAATAAATAAATAAAAACTAAGAATTTCAACAACAACAAAAAAATAAAAAAAATATATATATTTATAAATATATAATAATGTGTATATATGTAAATAAATAATAAAAAATAATAAAAATGTAATTAAATTACAACTTATTTCAAAAGAAGTATATATTTTTTTAATATGTGCAATTATTTAGTAAATATACATTTATTTATATATTTATTTACTACTAGATAGATAGATAGATAGATTTTATTCATTTAATAATTTATTTTTTATTTCTTTCCATTTCATTTATAAATATAGAGAAATGAGTGTATATATGTATAGACATAAAAATTCATTACAAAAAATAATTTAATTACAACTAATTTCAAAAAGGTACATATACTTTTTTTAATATACATAATTGTTTTTATTAAATATATATTTATTTATATATTTATTTACTACTAGATAGATAGATAGATAGCAACAGTAGATAGATAGTAATAAATTATTAAAAAATTAATGACGATTAATACATAGAAAAATATTTATTCATTCTATTTAATTTTATATATATAATATATATATATATATATATATATATATATATTAAGATTAATATATAGAAAAATATTCATTAATTCTATTTAATTTATAAATATATAAACGAATACACATTTAAATAGTAATTAATTTCCCCTTCATTTCAGCACCAAACTCATATGAGAAAGTTTCCACAAGCTCGGGTCACCATAACTACCCGTTTTATCCTTCATATGAACCTGTGGATGGCCAGGTAACTCTATCCTAAACAAGCTTATTGCAGACTACTACTAAACTCTAAAGTAATATCTGGCCATGAAAATGAAACAGGTAGGGTAGTGATCTGTTCCTGTGTCCGTCTCTCTGTACAGGTGTGTAACTTCCTGTCTGCTGCTGACAGGAGCTGGAGGGACTTCCTGTGTGAGCAGAACTCACTGTCTGACGTCCACTTCAGCCAGAACTCGCGCTGGGACACCGGTATTTACCCTCTCTCTCTCTGTAGTCATTTAAAAATATATACTGAGTCATGAGCAGTAAAGTGTGTGTGTGTGGGGGGGTGTAGGTTACCAGATAAGTGGCTCTTTCTTCAGCTGTAACACATTTGACTCGCCTCCCTCTCCGTTCACTCTGGACGCCAGCATGAGATCAGCCGAGGCCATGGCACTGTCAGGTACACACAATAATAAACTTAGCAACACCCTAGCAACTACTGTTGTGGAACAAACAATGGTCTTCTCAAATTTGTCAATAAAGCTCAAGAAGCAGAGTTCCAGATGCCAAAATAAGACTTTATTGAACACAGCAATAAAGCCGAGATGACGGCCAGCGCATCTAATCTCTGTCTGTCGGGGCATCCCCTTTTATATCTGTCCAAGCAAACCATATTCGGTAGTTCCGTTTTTTTTTTATTGGTTATGCCTGTCTGGTTTGCCACGATTTATTACCAGCCCACCTGGCCAATTACGTAATGGTGGAATTTGGCCAGATCCACTATTTTTTAAAAACTTTAACTCTACGGTCTCCTATTGGTTGGAGGTGGTCACATGAGACATATATCAAAGTTGTTTACTGGTACCTGTCATATCCTGGAAATCACCCAAAGTTCATCGGGTTATTTAAGTTCACTGGTACAATCTAATGGAAGACACCAGTACTGTCCACTGGATGGCCCCTTAAGACTCACAATCTGCATTAAGACATCCAGTATTGTAATAATCAGCATATTGATCAGTCTATTGATTACTTTTATAACCATACATAATATTTTAAGTAAGATAATGCTATATTGAGTAAATAACATTTTTAAAGTGAAATAACACAATAACATATTTTTAAAGTAAAATAACACAATACTACTTACAACATTCGCAACAATCAACAGCCAGCAACCACTCAAAGCACCTTAGCAACTGCTTTGCAACAACCTAGTAAACACCTTAGAACAAACAATCTTACAACCATCTAACAATGCATCATTTACAAACTTCTTAGCAACCTCTTAGCAACAGTCTAGCAAGTACTTACAAATGCCCCAGTAACTACTCAGGGGCCGTTCCCACAGAACGTTGTTTTTGCGCCTACAAACACGAGACACAGAGCTCAGGAATGGTTTTTAAAAAAGCTCAGCGCAGAAGGCCTCCACCGCTATGTTGCAATGCTATGTCAAATAAAACAGTTGCCTTGCCAACTTGCTACTTTAAATAAAACTCGCAACACTTGCCCTGCCTCCGGGGTCTTCTGATTGGTCCACTGTTTTGGAACTGACATTGATGAGCAGTGCTGTGTATGAAAGTTAAAAACGTGGCGCTCATGTGCGAGAAGACACGAGACGCGAGCACAGCGGTCATACACGTTTGTCTTACGTGTGTTTACATAGAAAAACAATGGAAAAGTAGCGCATTGGAATGGAAAAACTCATTCTGTGTGAACGGTCCCTTAGAACTTCTTAGCAAACACATAGAAACAGACTAGCACCATGCTAGGAACTACCTAGAAATGCCCCAGTAACTACTTAGAGCATTATAGCAATTGCCTAGCAACAACCTACAAATGCTCCAGTAACCACTTAGAACATCTTATCAACCACCTAGCAACCACCTACAAATTCCTCAGTAATGGCTATGAACATCTTAGCAACTGCCTAGCAACAGCCCAGCAACAACCTACAAATGCCCCAGTAAGCACTTAAAACATGTTATACAAATGGCCCAGAAACTACTTAGAACATCTTATGAACCGCCTAGCAACAACCTACAAATGCACAGTAACCACTCAGAACACATATCACAGTAACCACCTAGCAACAGCCTACAGATGCCCCAGAAACTACTTAGAACATCTTATGAACCACCTAGACAACAACCTACAGATGCCCTAGCAACACACAGCCAGAAACTACTTAGAACATCTTATGAACCGCCTAGCAACAACCTACAAATGCACAGTAACCACTCAGAACACATATCACAGTAACCACCTAGCAACAGCCTACAAATGCCCCATAAACTACTTAGAACATCTTAGAAACTGCCTAGCAACTGCCTAGTAACAGCCAACAAATGCCCCTGTAACCACTTAGAGGAAACATAGCAACTGCCTAGCAACAGCCTAGCAACTGCCTACAAATGCCCCATAAACTACTTAGAACATCTTATAAACCGCCTAGTAACAACCTACAAATGCCCAGTAACCACTCAGAACATTACAGTAACTGCCTTGCAACCACTTAGAACAGGGATACTCAAATCTGGCTCGGGAGATCCACTTTCCTGTAGAGTTTAGCTCCAACCCTGATCAAATACACCTGAGCATGCCAATCAATGTCTTCAGGATCATTAGAAAATCACAGGTAGGTGAGTTTGATCAGGGTTGGAGCTAAACTCTGCAGGAAAGTGGATCTCCCGAGACAGATTTGAGTATCCCTGTTCTAAGTGGTTGCTAGGCAGTTACTGTAATGTTCTGAGTGGTTACTGGGCATTTGTAGGTTGCTGCTAGGCGGTTTATAAGATGTTCTAAGTAGTTTACGGGGCATTTGTAGGCAGTTGCTAGGCTGTTGCTAGGACTTAGAACATCTTATAAACTGCCAAGCAACTTCCTGGCAACTACCTATAAAGGCACCAGTAATTATATAGAACATCTTAGCAACTATCTAGCAACAGCTTAGCAACCAATGTCCCAGTAAACACTTAGGGCATCATAGTTACAGCCTAGCAAGAACCTACAAATGCTCCAGTAACCACTTAGAACATCTTAGCAACTGTATAGTAGCAACAGTCCAGCAACTACCTAAAAATGACCCAGTAACCACCTAGCAACAGCCTGGAAACTCACCTGCGTCTCTGACTCTTCCAGACGGCCGTCTGCAGGTGACGGTGTTCAGTGGTGAGACTCCAGTCGCAGACGTCACCGTCACGAGCGCCGAGGGCTGTCGACTGGCTCCGCATGACGACAACTGGACCTACAGCGGCCCGGGCGGCTCGGAGCTGGTTCCTCTCCCTCAGGCTGAGAGAGGAGTGCTGGAGGGGGGCGTCTTGATCTGGATGACGCCCGACGGCCTATACGCCCGACGCTTCTGTCAGTGCAGGGTCTACTGCGATGGGCTGCACGCTAACCTGAGCGCCAAACTCTGCAAACTAGAGCGAGGGCAGACCAGCAAACTACTGGACACACAGCTCTTCCTGACAGGTTAGAATGGCTCAACAACTACTAAACCGCATTTTAATATATTTAGTAGTTAAAGGAATAATTCACCCAGAATTTTTGTCATTAATTACCCTCATGTTGTTGCAAACCCATAAGACTTTTGTTCATCTTCAGAACACAAATTAAGATATATTTAATGAAACCTGAGGATGTATTCACACCAGGAAAGTCTGCTAGTTCACTTGCTTTGGTCCAGTGTTTTAACAAATAGTGCTACCTATCAGATTATGCTACCAACACTGTATTTTTAATACAGTAAGGGTAGGTTTAGGGTTGGGGTAGGTGCAAACGTTAATAAAGCCTCACACCACATTAATATCATGCTGGAAGCAAAATCTGATAGGTAGCATTTTTCGCTGTCGAATTATGCTACCATCTGTTTTAATGGGAGGTAGCAAAATCTGACAGGGTAGCACAAATCGTCAGAACACCGAACCAAATACAGTGTTGATTTTTTTTTGTTTGGTGTGGTTCGCTTTCACACTGCCCTTTTTGCAAGTGAACCAGAAATTGTAAAAAAAAAAAAAAAAACACGTGTGCTTAAGGTCATCCATTGATCATCCACCGTACCAGAGTTTGTTTGGAACCAGACCGAGACCACCTCTTCAGCTGGGTCTCGGTACGATTGTGCGGCCAAAAAGATCCGCAACAAGGGGGGAAACGAACTTGAGTTCGATTCAATCGAACCAAACAAGACAGGTGTGAATACACCCGGAGAGATTTCTGTTCCTCCACTGACAGTCTACACATAACTACCACCAGTTTTGCCAAGTCCATAGTTTTACAGAATAATTGGGCTACTTTTACACTGTTGCCATGGGTTGCTTTTCGTCTGCAGGTTAAAGCAATCTTCAGCCCCAACAGCCACCCACCGGAACGCTATTTCCATGGAGGGGTCCCCCGATGGAGCGGGAAATCAAGAATTTCACTCATCAAGGCACATGTGCTGTGATGATGTGACAATAAAAGTGATTTGATTTTGATTTGAAATCACGGAAAAAATAAGATCGGGCCAGTTTTGAATAGCAGTTAGGCTGATTTTGTTTTGCAGACCTGGCAACCCTGATTAACACTTTGGTGCTTCACAAAGTTCATAAAGAGATTGTTAAACTTTATTCACATGTAAACATTTATCAACACACACACCCGCTATAGCAAAGAAAGGGAAGCTCAAGCATGCTTGCTTGATGTACGAGAACCAATGAGGTTCATTCTTGTTACGTGGAACGTTTGAGCTTCCGCAAGAACCAATGAGGTTCATTCTCCTGTGTTACGCGGTACGTTTGAGCTTCCGCAAGAACCAATGAGGTTCATTCTTGTGTTACGGAGTACTTCTGAGCTTCAGCAAGAACCAATGAGGTTCATTCTTGTGTTACGGAGTACTTCTGAGCTTCAGCAAGAACCAATGAGGTTCATTCTTGTGTTACACGGTACGTTTGAGCTTCCACAAGAACCAATGATGTTCATTCTCCTGTGTTATGCAGTACTTCTGAGCTTCCGCAAGAACCAATGAGGTTCATTTTCCTGTGTTACGCAGTACTTCTGAGCTTCAGCAAGAACCAATGAGGTTCATTCTTGTTACGCGGTACGTTTGAGCTTCCGCAAGAACCAATGAGGTTCCTTCTCCTGTGTTACGCAGTACTTCTGAGCTTCAGCAAGAACCAATGAGGTTCATTCTTGTTACGCGGTACGTTTGAGCTTCCGCAAGAACCAATGAGGTTCATTCTCCTGTGTTACGCAGTACTTCTGAGCTTCTGTAAGAGCCAATGAGGTTCATTCTTGTGTTACGCGGTACATTTTAGCTTCTGTAAGAAACAATGAGGTTCATTCGTGTTACGCAGTACTTCTGAGCTTCAGCAAGAACCAATGAGGTTCATTCTCCTGTGTTACGCAGTACTTCTGAGCTTCAGCAAGAACCAATGAGGTTCATTCTTGTTACGCGGTACGTTTGAGCTTCCACAAGAACCAATGAGGTTCCTTCTCCTGTGTTACGCAGTACTTCTGAGCTTCAGCAAGAACCAATGAGGTTCATTCTTGTTACGCGGTACGTTTGAGCTTCCGCAAGAACCAATGAGGTTCATTCTTGTGTTACGTGGTACATTTGAGCTTCCGCAAGAACCAATGAGATTCATTCTCCTGTGTTACGCAGTACTTCTGAGCTTCAGCAAGAACCAATGAGGTTCATTCTTGTTACGCGGTACGTTTGCGCTTCCACAAGAACCAATGAGGTTCCTTCTCCTGTGTTACGCAGTACTTCTGAGCTTCAGCAAGAACCAATGAGGTTCATTCTTGTTACGCGGTACGTTTGAGCTTCCGCAAGAACCAATGAGGTTCATTCTTGTGTTACGTGGTACATTTGAGCTTCCGCAAGAACCAATGATGTTCATTCTCCTGTGTTATGCAGTACTTCTGAGCTTCCGCAAGAACCAATGAGGTTCATTCTCCTGTGTTACGCAGTACTTCTGAGCTTCAGCAAGAACCAATGAGGTTCATTCTTGTTACGCGGTACGTTTGAGCTTCCGCAAGAACCAATGAGGTTCCTTCTCCTGTGTTACGCAGTACTTCTGAGCTTCAGCAAGAACCAATGAGGTTCATTCTTGTTACGCGGTACGTTTGAGCTTCCGCAAGAACCAATGAGGTTCCTTCTCCTGTGTTACGCAGTACTTCTGAGCTTCAGCAAGAACCAATGAGGTTCATTCTTGTTACGCGGTACGTTTGAGCTTCCACAAGAACCAATGAGGTTCCTTCTCCTGTGTTACGCAGTACTTCTGAGCTTCAGCAAGAACCAATGAGGTTCATTCTTGTTACGCGGTACGTTTGAGCTTCCGCAAGAACCAATGAGGTTCATTCTTGTGTTACGTGGTACATTTGAGCTTCCGCAAGAACCAATGAGATTCATTCTCCTGTGTTACGCAGTACTTCTGAGCTTCAGCAAGAACCAATGAGGTTCATTCTTGTTACGCGGTACGTTTGAGCTTCCACAAGAACCAAAGAGGTTCCTTCTCCTGTGTTACGCAGTACTTCTGAGCTTCAGCAAGAACCAATGAGGTTCATTCTTGTTACGCGGTACGTTTGAGCTTCTGTAAGAAACAATGAGGTTCATTCGTGTTACGCAGTACTTCTGAGCTTCAGCAAGAACCAATGAGGTTCATTCTTGTTACGCGGTACGTTTGAGCTTCCACAAGAACCAATGAGGTTCCTTCTCCTGTGTTACGCAGTACTTCTGAGCTTCAGCAAGAACCAATGAGGTTCATTCTTGTTACGCGGTACGTTTGAGCTTCCGCAAGAACCAATGAGGTTCATTCTTGTGTTACGTGGTACATTTGAGCTTCCGCAAGAACCAATGAGATTCATTCTCCTGTGTTACGCAGTACTTCTGAGCTTCAGCAAGAACCAATGAGGTTCATTCTTGTGTTACGTGGTACATTTGAGCTTCCGCAAGAACCAATGAGGTTCATTCTCCTGTGTTACGCAGTACTTCTGAGCTTCAGCAAGAACCAATGAGGTTCATTCTCCTGTGTTATGCAGTACTTCTGAGCGTCAGCAAGAACCAATGAGGTTCATTCTTGTGTTATGCGGTACGTTTGGGCTTCCGCAAGAACCAATGAGGTTCATTCTTGTGTTACGCGGTACATTTGAGCTTCCGCAAGAACCAATGAGGTTCATTCTTGTGTTACACGGTACGTTTGAGCTTCCGCAAGAACCAATGAGGTTCATTCTTGTGTTACGTGGTACGTTTGGGCTTCCACAAGAACCAATGAGGTTCATTCTTGTGTTACACGGTACGTTTGAGCTTCAGCAAGAACCAATGAGGTTCATTCTTGTGTTACGTGGTACATTTGAGCTTCCGCAAGAACCAATGAGGTTCATTCTTGTGTTACACGGTACGTTTGAGCTTCCGCAAGAACCAATGAGGTTCATTCTTGTGTTACGCGGTACGTTTGAGCTTCAGCAAGAACCAATGAGATTCATTCTCCTGTGTTACGCAGTACTTCTGAGCTTCAGCAAGAACCAATGAGGTTCATTCTCCTGTGTTACGCAGTACTTCTGAGCTTCAGCAAGAACCAATGAGGTTCATTCTTGTTACGCGGTACGTTTGAGCTTCAGCAAGAACCAATGAGGTTCATTCTTGTTACGCGGTACGTTTGAGCTTCCGCAAGAACCAATGAGGTTCATTCTCCTGTGTTACGCAGTACTTCTGAGCTTCAGCAAGAACCAATGAGGTTCATTCTCCTGTGTTACGCAGTACTTCTGAGCTTCAGCAAGAACCAATGAGGTTCATTCTTGTGTTACGCGGTACGTTTGGGCTTCCGCAAGAACCAATGAGGTTCATTCTTGTGTTACGCGGTACGTTTGAGCTTCAGCAAGAACCAATGAGGTTCATTCTTGTGTTACGTGGTACATTTGAGCTTCCGCGAGAACCAATGAGGTTCATTCTTGTGTTACGCGGTACGTTTGGGCTTCCGCAAGAACCAATGAGGTTCATTCTTGTTACGCGGTACGTTTGAGCTTCCGCAAGAACCAATGAGGTTCATTCTCCTGTGTTACGCAGTACTTCTGAGCTTCAGCAAGAACCAATGAGGTTCATTCTTGTTACGCGGTACGTTTGAGCTTCCGCAAGAACCAATGAGGTTCATTCTCCTGTGTTACGCAGTACTTCTGAACTTCTGTAAGAGCCAATGAGGTTCATTCTTGTGTTACGTGGAACGTTTTAGCTTCCGCAAGAACCAATGAGGTTCATTCTCCTGTGTTACGCAGTACTTCTGAGCTTCAGCAAGAACCAATGAGGATTATTCTTGTGTTACGCAGTACTTCTGAGCTTCTGTAAGAGCCAATGAAGTTCATTCTTGTGTTACGCGGTACGTTTGAGCTTCCGCAAGAACCAATGAGGTTCATTCTTGTGTTACGCGGTACGTTTTGGCTTCCGCAAGAACCAGTGAGGTTCATTCTTGTGTTACGCGGTACGTTTGAGCTTCAGCAAGAACCAATGAGGTTAATTCTTGTGTTACGCGGTACGTTTGAGCTTCAGCAAGAACCAATGAGGTTCATTCTTGTTACGCGGTACGTTTGAGCTTCCGCAAGAACCAATGAGGTTCATTCTTGTGTTACGCGGTACTTCTGAGCTTCTGTAAGAACCAATGAGGTTCATTCTTGTGTTACGCGGTACTTCTGAGCTTCTGTAAGAGCCAATGAGGTTCATTCTTGTGTTACGCGGTACGTTTGAGCTTCCGCAAGAATCAATGAGGTTCATTCTTGTTACGCGGTACTTCTGAGCTTCTGTAAGAACCAATGAGGTTCATTCTCCTGTGTTACGCAGTACTTCTGAGCTTCAGCAAGAACCAATGAGGTTCATTCTTGTGTTACGCGGTACGTTTTAGCTTCTGTAAGAAACATTGAGGTTCATTCTTGTGTTACGCAGTACTTCTGAGCTTCTGTAAGAGCCAATGAGGTTCATTCTTGTGTTACGCGGTACGTTTGAGCTTCTGTAAGAACCAATGAGGTTCATTCTTGTGTTACGCGGTACGTTTGAGCTTCTGTAAGAACCAGTGGGGTTTGTTTGTGCACTTCAAGTATGTTTTTGTTTGCCGATCAATGTAAATATGTGAATAAAAACCTAAATTAAATTAAATTAATCATGTAATAATATCAAGTCTCTTTGGAAAATTTGGACTAAACTGCTCAATTCATATGGATTAGTTTTATAAATCTTTTTTAAACATCAAAATGGTAGTGAGGGTTGCCAGATCTGTGCATTAAAATCAGCCCAATTGCTATTCAAAACTAGCCCAGTCATTTTTTTTTCCGCGGTTTTCTGATCTGTCGGGGTCCCCTCCACCAAAATAGCATTCCAGGGGCCGGAGGGGAATCGCTTTGACCTGCAGACTAAAAAACAACCTGCAGCAACAGTGTAAAAGTAGCCTAATTCTTCAGTATAACCGTGGACTTGGCAACACTGCATAAACTGTCAATGGAAGGACAGAAATCTCTAAGGTTTAATGAAAAATATTCATTTGTGTTCCAATGACGAACAAAAGTCTTATGGGTTTGGAACGACATGAAGGTGAGTAAATTATGACAGAATTATGACCTTTAAGTTTTAATGCATTCATTCCTGCAGAGCTCCAGGGTTATTTCCTGCATGCTCGTCCTCCTCCGCGTTTCCACGTGCAGCTGTTTTTTGAGTGCTGTGACCCCTCCTCAGACAAGAGACCCCTGATGGTCCAGGTAATGACCTTTGACCTCTCCATCCACTCTGACACAATAGTTGCCTCCACACGATTTAACGTGGCTATACTTCTCTTGTCCTACAGGTGGAGCCGCTGTTTGCCCGTCAGCTGCTGCTCCTCCTCCAGCAGGGCGGTATGAACTACATGAGGAGCACCCATGAACTTTCACCTCTGACCCCTGAGCAGGTTTACCCTGCCCAACAAGATTATCCTGCTGTCAGCGGACATCAGACGCACGGCAACTTCGTACAAGAGTGACCCCAAAAGCGTTGCAAGACATTAAGACACCAATTTTTAAGTTATAATATTTTTTATATATACGATACAATTGTATACAATCTATACAATTTATAGTTAATAATATTAATAACCCCAAATCTATGTATAGGCTGTTTACTGTTGCCAAGCCACGCAGCAACTTAATGCATTAATACAGAGTGTGAAAATCAATCAATCAATCTGAATTTAAATAAAAAAAGATTTATTTTTATTTTTATAAATATAAAAAAATATTTTATAAATATATTTTATAAGGATATATATATATATATATATATATATAATAACACACACACACACACACAATATATATATATATATATAAATTAAAAAATTATGAAAAATAAAAGAATATTTCGATGTCTGTGTGATTAATAGCTTTTACATTTTTGTGCTTTATATTTTTATATTTTACTTTCTTTGCTTGTACTGTTTTTTATGTTGTAAAACTGTGATTCAACAGTATCTCAGGGACAAAATCGGTTTAAAATGAATGTATATGGTTGGAATAAAATATCCACACAATATTGCACAATATTAACTGTAATCAGGACCTACCATTTAAAAAAAAACGTATGTAAAACTATATAAAGTATTATGCAATATAACATTTCAGGAACTACTACTTCACAATGAAATTAACTATACACAATTGTATTTCTAACAAAGGTTCATAAATGCTTTGAGTTGTTAATGTAAAAGTATTAAAATTCTACAAATATTTACATTAAATATATATTCAAATCAATGAAACTTGAGTCATTCACCTCTTCATTTATTGTATTTATTTGGTTCACTTTCAAACACAGAAATACACAATAAATATGACATTCACTGGTTACCATACACAACCGGACAGTGTTTGAAATCAGAGACACTTTGAAACACTTGTAAACTTGTTTTTTTTTCCACTAATGAACCATGAATGCGGTTTTGGAATGGACACGGTTAGTTAATGCCCACAGATGCTGTCTAGTAGTGAAATGAGTGGACGTTTCCAAAGAGAGGTGCCTTCAACAGCAAGAATGGACTTTGCACCGTGCATCTGTTCACACTTAATCATGTAATAATCGTGCTACCGCATACAGGAAGTGACATCAGTCAGTGATTGCATACACAAACCCACAGTGATGTGGTGAACCTGATTTGCTAGAAACTGATGCGACTTGGTTAATGAAATCAGGCGTGCGATTACCATAGTGTTCACGAGTAATACTGGCATAATTTCAAGTGCTTCCCTTTCGAACGAACTAGAAAAGGTCCCTAAAATATCACAAAACAGCAAAACAATAGTCACGTAGGAATATGACTATATGTTACGTCCAATATACATACATACATATATATATAATATATATATAACATATACATATATATATATATATATATATATATATATATATATATATACAATATATATATATATATATATATATACATATATATAATATATATATATATATATATATATATATATATAAAAAACTGGAGAACAAGGCAAATAAAATGCTTTGGTCAACAAAAACAATTTGTGGACATATTGGTATTGTGAAAATACGAATGTGGAAATACACCAACTAAACGCATCAAATCGCCACGATGTAAACAAGAATTACGATTTGAGCGACTGGCCTCAAAAGTGACAGATTTGGCCACCGATTACGTCTTCGGCTTTGAACGCTTCCTGAATATAGTACACAGTCCTTGCCGTTCACATACACGTATATGTGTTTATATATTGGTTATATTTCAGCAGGAGAACATATTGCATGCTGGGATAGCTGTGTTCTCTCTCCGTGCTCAGACCAGGAGAAACCAAGTAAAACCATGTCGGACCGGATTCACGTGAACTACAGTACGGGATAAAGCGTCAAGTAGACATCATGTCATCATGCCGTGACAGTGGCGTGGGTACGTTAGCGTGTGGATGTTTGCGTGCGGCACAGGCGCTCATTCGAAGGCCCACACCTCCAGGTTTTGGATGGTGAAGTCCTGTTTTGAGGATAGTGGCAGGTTGTTGAAGGTGGAGCATTTAGACGTGGTGCCGTGGTAAAGGTCAGCGTCCAGCCACAGGCCCAGATGACCCCTGGGAGACGGACAGTTGAGCGTTAAACACGCAGCAGCGAAAGATGCATGTATGGCACAGAGCTGGGTAGATTACTTACAAATTGTAATCCGTTACTGATTCCAAATTACATGACAAAAATTGTAGTTAGTAACGTAATCCATTACATTACACATTTTAGGTAATATAATCAGACTACTTTTTGATTACTTTTGACCCATCTTGTTTTTCACATTGATTTAATTAGGATAATCTTGTACCATTTTGATATAAAAATATACAGAGAAAGAAAATATATTAAATTCATTGTAATTAAAAACATGAAATGCATTAATCATCAATGTCAAGATTTCCCAAACTGGGGTTTGTGAGTTTAATGGAAAGCTAATAATTAATTACAATCATAAAAATTTTAAAATTAATCATTTTAAGATGACATCAATCAAAATAAAACACTAAAAAAAATAAACATTTTATTTGTTTACCAGCATGTCATGTGACCGTTAACCAATGTCAGAGAACCATGCAAATGTGATACTTAATTATTAAATTATTTGTTTAAAAATCTCAGGGGTACTTCAAGAAAATATTATTAGTTTGGGAATTGATGCATTACATGTAAATAAGAAATGCATTTTAATTTGTTTGAAAGACAAAAGCCTTCCAAAGACAGTAATGCATGGTTAAAAATAACCAACTGAGTGATAATTAAAATAAAAATTAATGTGTTCATCGGTAGTTGATACAATGTTGAAACACTTCTTAAACCTGAAATTGCTCAAATGCTGTGTAGCCACCTGACTAATGACTGATCTCTGTGTGAATGTCCACAAAACTAGACTTTCTGTGTGTATATAAGTGGTAGGTTGGAAAGGTATTTTAGAAAGGAAATTTTAAAAGATGAAAAACAGAAATTAGGGAGAATCAATACATTATGAATAATTTATTACAACTGTGTGAATAATGTGTAATCATGTAATTCATAAAAAAGTAACTGTAGTCTAATTACTGAGTATTTTAAAATGTAATTTAATCTAATTACAAGTACTTAATTTTTGTAATCTAATTATGTAATCAACATTACATGTAATCAGTTACTACCCAGCTCGTGTTAGCATGTTTCTGAACTCACCCTCCTCCACCGATCTGAAGGGAATCCGTGTTTCCTTTCACAAAGTATGAGTTTTCTCCCGTCCAGCGGTAAACCTGAAGACATTGAGCGTCATTAACGACACGATGATTTTCTGTGAAGCTGCTTTGGAATGATGTGTATCGTGAAAAATGCTATACAAATAAACGTAAATTAAATTAACTAAAGACACATCAAGACAAACTACAACTGTCACTTTAAAGTATTGAGGCCTCATGCAGTTTGAATACTTAATCTGAACAGAGATTTGAAGTTTGAAATGATTTAAAGTCCTTTCACATTGAGCGCGATTAAGCGACGCAAATGTATGACACAATGTTCTTGAATCAAAACAATAGATCCGTATGGAGCTATTCATACCGGTTGCGATCAATTATGCCGCGACAAAGTAGATTTTAGACCAGTGTTGATATTTTTTGCTAGGGACCTTTTGATTGATTCAAGATTCAAGTTCTGTTGGGTTGCTGGTTACTACGCAGTTGCTAACATATTCTAAATGGTTGCTAGGGCATTACTTAACGGTCACTATGGTCCTCTAAGTAATTTATAGGTTGTTACTAGGCAGTTGCTTAGATATTCTGGGTGGCTGTCTGTCTGTTGCAAAGGTGTTCACATTGGTTGCCAGAACATCATTACTCCTCATTTGTACGTCGCTTTGGATAAAAGCGTCTGCTAAATGATTAAATGTAAATGTAAACATTGCCAAGCAGTTGCTGACATATTCTGAGTGGTTGTTAAGACTGTGTGGTTGCCAATGTTCTTTGAGTGGTTTCTAGGGTGTTGCTAGGCAGTAGCTAAGGTGTTCTGGGTGGTTGCCTGGCAATTGCAAAGGTGTTCTGATTGGTTGACAGGACATTGGCAACAGTTGTAGACATATTCTGAGTGGTTGCCAATGTTCTCTAAGTGGTTTCTAGGGTGTTGCTAGGCAGCTGTGTTTTGATTGGTTGCAGTGAAATTCCCAAGCAGTTGCTAAGATGTTCTGAGTGGTTGCCAAGGCATTGTCATGTGTTTGCCAATGTTCTCTAAGTGGTTTCTAAGGTATAGCCAGGCAGTTGCTAAGGTTTTCTGGGCGGTTGCCTGATGGTTGCTAAGGTGTTCTGATTGGTTGACAAGACATTTGCAAGCAGTTGCTGACATATTCTGAGTGGTTGTTAAGACTGTGTGGTTGCCAATGTTCTCTAAATGGTTTGTAGGGTGTTTCTAGGCAGTTGCTAAGGTGTTCTAGGTGGTTGCCTGGCGGTTGCAAAGGTGTTCTAATTGGTTGACAGAACATAGGCAACAGTTGTTGACATACTCTGAGTGGTTGTTAAGACTGTGTGCTTGCCAATGTTCTCCAAGTTGTTGCTAAGCAGCTGTGTTCTGATTGGTTGCCCTGAAATTGCCAAGCAGTTGCTAAGATGTTCTGAGTGGTTGCCAAGGCGTTGCCATTTGTTTGCCAATGTTCTCTAAGTGGTTTCTAAGGTGTTGCTAGGCAGTTGCTAAGGTTTTTTGGGTGGTTGCCTGGCAGTTGCAAAGGTATTCTGATTGGTTGACAAGACACTGGCAACAATTGCTGACATATTCTGAGTGGTTGTTAAGACTGTGTAGTTGCCAATGTTCTCTAAGTGGTTTCAAGGGTGTTGCTAGGCAGTTGCTAAGGTGTTCTAGGTGGTTGCCTGGCAGCTGCAAAGGTGTTCTGATTGGTTGACAGGACATTGTTACGCAATTGCAATGACGTCTGAGTGGTTGATAAGGCATTATTTTGCGGTTGCTGAGAAGTTGCTAAGGTGTTTGCAAACAATTTTGATCCCTAAAGTCTATGTAGGTCAGAAACACACCTTGATCTCTGGGCAGAAGCTGTAGAGGAAGGTCTCTCCTGTCCCATAATAGTGCTCACTCAGTCGGAAAGGGTGAGTGGAAAACGTCCCAAAAATCTGCAGGAGAAAATGATACGTTTTTTAACATGGCAACATCAGTTTCATCAGTCGGTCACAGTACCAACAGCGGTCACAGTAGTGCATGTACCTGGTTGTCTATGTCTTTAATGACCATCAGCACAGGGCAGTCCAGCTCCATCAGGTTCCTGTACAAGGTTTTCAGGCTGGTTCCGTGTACCACCGTACTGTAGACCAGACGCCACGGATAACCCTGAACACGGGCCGGCAAACGAGTGGACAACTGCAGAAGAAGCGTCATACAAATCACAATGATCACCATTTATGATATCACAATCTCAAAGAAATCCCAATGGACCTTTAAATAGTTGAAGGGATAGATTGTTCACCCAAAAATTTAATTTTGCTAATTTATTCACCCTCAGGCCATCCAAGATGTAGATGACTCTCTTTCTTCAGTAGAATAGTAAATAAGATTTTCAGCTGAAACCATGGTCCTTGGTGATTCATAAAATGCAAGTCAATGGCTACAGCAAATTACTAATGACAAACGAATAGCCGTGGCTTCTGATGATATATTGATGACTTATAAAGCGAAACAATCGCTCTGTGCAAGAAATTATTTACAACATTATCACCTGTAATCCAGAGCATCAGGCAAACTGTCTGGAGTGATGTCCAGTTCATGAACGAATCATTCTTTTGAACCGATTCTTTTTAGTGAGTTAGTTGAACAAGTTCACCAAATTGGACTGAAGCATCTGAATCAGTTCGCGGCTCGAGCAGCTCAGATCTACAAGTTACTCAATCCAAACTCACTTTTGGATGCCTGACAGTCAGTCCGACTGGAAATGAGCCGAAATAACGGCATATATGATCCAATGATGAATGAACTGATTCAGCGCTCCAGTTCCTTCAAGAGTCAATGAACTGAGGAAACAGTTCGACTATAATAATAACACAATTGCGGCTTTAATAACACAATTGCGAATGTTACGTCATTTCATGATTACGTAAACTAGCTAGTGAATTGAACCAGTACACTGAAACAAACTGTCCAAAAGAACCATTTTGCAGAAAATAATCATATTTCCCCATTTGCCTGAGGATCTGGATTACAGGTAATAATATTGTAAGTAATGTTCAGTTTCTTGCACAGACCGATCGTTTTGCTTCATAAGACCTCAATATATAGTCATGAACCACAGGTATTAATTTTGTGTTCCTTGATATGCTTTTTTTAATTCTCAAAAACCGGTAGCCATTGACTTGCATTTCATGAATCACCAAGGGCCACGATTTCAGTAAAAAATCTTCTTTACTGTTCTACTGAAGATAATTTACTTGAATGAGTAAATTAACAAGAAATTTTCATTTTTGTGTGAACTGTCCCTTTAAAGTAGCAAAAAATGCAGACCTTCTCAATGTGCGTGTCTTCCAGAAGAGCGCTGGGGTCCATCAGCACAGGAAGAAGATCTAGAGGTTCCTCGTCCTCGAAACTGAAGCTCTGGCGTCTCTTGGCCTCATTAATCGTGATGATCTGATGACAAAAAACAAACCAAGCTTTCATATTTATCGTATTCTTTCAGGTGTTTCTCACAAGAGTCACATGTTCCTCACCTCCCAGCTGCGAGGAACCGGGTCACTGAAGAAGTTGTCGATCATGGTGAGCTCGTCTTTCTCCACGACCACGAAGCCCTGCTCCTGAGCGTCTTTCCCATAAGTGTCTGGAGACCACTGGATGAAGAACGAGTACAGGTGGTCCACTCTTTGGAGAGACGGCAGGAAGGTTTGGTTAGAAGTATACATTAATTGCATATTATATTGTAGGAACTAGGAATGCTCATTTTAACTGGTTAAACGCCTCACAACAAAACAACCTCAATCACGTTTACATTTAGTCAATTAGCAGACGCTTTTATCCAAAGCGACTTACAAATGATGACAACAGAAGCAAACAAACCCAAAAAAGAGCAATAATATGTAAGTGATTAACCATTAACCGACAGTAAGAATTTTGACTGATTAATACAATCAGTTAAACGGTTTAAAAAGTCATTGACTTGTTTTTTTTTCCAGTAATTTATCAAAATATTTTAAAACGGCTGCTGCATGGTAGGGCTGTCAAAAATGGCTGAAAAACTAAATTCGAATTTTGTACTTAAAATTCTATTCGAATTTAAAAGGCATAATTTCAGTTAGGGGGAAAAAAGATTTTGGCTTCTGTCCTGAGGCCACAAGAGAGCGCATCGAGCAAAATATTACTAATGCACGTTTCTTCAAAGCAATAAAATAACAGACTATCTCTGAAAAAAGTGCATAATGTTTAAATTAATGTTTATAAACCATATATAATGAATTAAGTTGCTTAAACAATTAGAAACAAAACAGCATCATGTATGTATGTATAGTTTAATACAAAGGACTGAAAACCAATCACAAAGAGTACTTTTTACATTTAAAAACATGAGATGCAGTGGGATGGGGAAAAACCACCATAAAGTCTTGAGACATGTTTTTTAAAAGTTGAACTTAATATTACATTTTATGTAAAATAAAGAAAAATAGGATGCCACTTTCTGCAGTCTTGGTTTCCTTTCGCGCAGCACAAAAATGAACCGTTTTTTTTCTTTAATTTTGTTAATTTATTAAGTAAAAATATATTTCTCGTACTGACCTATTTATTCATAATATATAGCCTAGCTTTATTATGTTTTTCCTCGCTCGAAGAAGCGCTGCAAGTGCGTGATGTGGTGTGACCAAATGAATCCTCATGTTCTGTTGTTTGCTGCTTTTTGCACGTGTAAAATTAATCCCTGGAAAACAAATTTTGGTATTTTTAAAGTGTCAGACACTTATCCTTTCTAATTTAACTCAGTTGTCGGTTAATGGTTAATAATCAGTTAACAAGCGGTTAGGAGAAATAACAGAAATGAACATCCCTAGTAGGAACCCAATCATACCTCTCTTGAGGCACAGCAAACCAATATTCTGGCTGCCGCCCTCTGCCAATGTATGAGTGGGCGGGGCTAGATGTCCGACCAGCGGCGAAGGACTTCCTCATTGGCTTCCCCACCTTAAAGCAGAGGAACATGGGCGGAGCTTTGCTCTTTTCTTCATTGGACAGCAGCATATCTGTAAATCAGATCAGATAGAGCTCTGAACATCCGACCGTCTCCTGGCCTCATTAGTCGTGATGATCTAGAGAACAAATTGCTAAAAATATCTGAAAAACGTTCTGCACTATTTAGGAGACACCGGTCATTAAGTGCACAGGGGACAGAAGAATCACGTTGACTATGCCGCAGGGCCATATGGGAAATTATGCAAGTGTTCAGCCTCTGTTTGTTTTTCCAATGTCACTATCAGCTTCTGCTGAGAGGCCTGATAACACGTCATCTGTTAAACATACAGCTCGAACACGAGAGCTCTGCTCCAAAACCTAGTGCACTGCCTACAAAGAGAGCATTTCAACACATAAGCTGCTCCAAAAGGAGGCAACATTATGCATTATTCATTTGTCTCCTTGTTTGGGCCAAATTTTTTGCATTGCACCTGTTTTCAGTGGAGAAGGCAATCCCAGAATGCATTGTAAAAGCTTTTTTTGTTTTGCATCATACTAACGTCAGTTAAGGGTGGAGCTTCCTGTGAGCTTGCATTCCAAATCATTCTCTTATCAATGTTGTTATTATCCATACAGCAAAAAAATATATTTTTTTTTTCCCGGCAAATATATACTTATATAAATAAATGCTACATATATGCTGCAAACAGTGAAGTTCAAAGAAATGTGTTTTTTAAAATTGAAAATATATTTACTTTCAACCTTCACCAACCAAAATATATTTCAAAAAATATTTCAGGGGAAAGAAAATGCATTTACAATCTTACAGTAGCTTACATTTAGGCTTGATTCATAACGTCAAAACGTTTTTCTTCAAATGGGACATGTGAATGTATTTTTGAAATATACGGAAGGCAAAATATATGCTTTTAAAAATTTTGATATTAAAATATATTTTTAAAAAATGAGCAAAAATGTATTGGTAGAAAATATATTTACATAAATATATTTTGAAACATTTTAGCAAATATAATTTTAAAATGTAAAATATATTTGAAAATATATATATATTTTGCTGTAGAGGTAGCTAAAACTAAAACTATTAAATATAAACATTAAATGAAAAACTTGAAAACCCTGAAAAAAAAATTGGAAATGTTGCTTGGGAACTAACTGAAATAAAATAAGCTTAAGTTAAAGTACTAAAATTGCTAAAACTAAATCTGAAATAAATTAAAGCTAAATTAAAAAAATATTAATCCTTATAAAATACAATTTTGGATGCATTATAATGGCAACTAACTGATGAAGTTAAAATGACTTTAAATGACTAACTGATATAAACAAATCTAATTAAAACCATAAAAAGATAAAAGCACTTCAAAATTATTAAAATTAAACTAAAATTAAAATAAAAACTAGTGCTGTCAAACGATTAATCGTGATTAATCGCATCCAAAATAAAAGTTTTTCTTGACATAATATATGTGTAAACTGTGTATATTTATTATGCATATATAAATACTAACAAATGCATGTATATATTTTAGAAAAACATGTTATGTTTATATATTAAATATATTTATATATAATATAAAATATAAGAATATAAATATATAAATGTATATACACATGTAAATATTTTCAAGATACATATATAATATATATATACCGTATTGACCCAAATATCAGACGACCCTGATTATAAGACGACCCCCCTTTTTTCAGATGTACCTTTTGGACCTTTTTTTTTTTTTTTTTTTCTCTCTATAAAACACATTTTTTCTTAAATTATTTTCATATTGCATATTTTTCCTATTTTAGTATGGCAAATACTGGTCAAAAATGTACCAACAATGACATTTAAAAATATACACTTTTTGATATACCATAAAAATAACAGGTAGCCCATCTGAATTATATAACATTTAGGCTATCCATCTCATAGTAGCCTGCCAAAATTGTATTAACAGTAGAAGTGAAATCTTATTGTAGTCTTCAAATCTGTGTACTGTCTTATGTTTTAAAATCAGTTACAGATGAAATGTATTCCCATCAGGCTAACATGACGTCACGACTCATGCTGCTGTAAGCTTTTCTTTTGTTTTCACTCGTGATCTTTACAACACACATTACATTACGTGTTTCATGGCACACTCGTTTTATGCGTGTTTGGCGCCACCTATCGGGGTGTATTATTGACATGTCAAAGTCTAGACCTGAATATAAGACGACTGCGTCTATTCAGATGTATTTGCAAGAAAAAAAAAAGGTCTTATATTCGGGTCAATACGGTGTATATATATATATTATAAATATACACAGTACACGCACATATATTATGTAAACAAAAACTTTTATTTTGGTTGCGATTAATCGCGATTAATCATTTGACAGCACTAATTAAAACAAATAAAATTAAAAAACAAATAAAATCTCATTCAAAATATTAATAAATACTATAATTGAATACAAACACTACTAACTAAAACTGTCACTTACTTCAGCTGGGATGTCGCCTATGTAGGCAGCTCACTAATGTTAGAAACCGCATGCTTGAAAACAGTCCTTTGCTGTGATTGGCTGGTCTTTCCTGTCAGTCACACAGACTCACCTTCGATTGGTCTCTGCATTCTTTTTAGCAGCCATGACTTCATCTCGGCCTCACTGGCCCGTCTGCGTAGCTCGGCTTCAGAAAGCTGTGCGTCTGAGTTTGGTCCCTTATTATCCTCAAGATTTGGTTCAGGCGAACTACTACATTTCCCAGAGTCCTCTAGGGTCGCCTTTACTTTTTGGTCACTCGCGGTCGCCTCGATTGCAGAGACTCCATTTACTAACGTTTCACCCCTTTTGGTTTCTTCATTTACTTCTGTGGTAGCTTCCTTCCCATCATGCACCAGCGCCGTGGGTTCATCCAGCCCATTCGGAAAAGACTGTAGCAGCTCTGCGTTGACATCTGTGGAATGGTTGTGAAGGCCTTCATCCTCGTCTTCCTCAGCGTGAAAAGCCGTCATGGATTTGTCTGTTGGCATCTTTCTTTGCTCCTGTAGTGACGCCCCCTCCTGGCCGGAGCAGGTGGTGTTAGAGTCGCTCTGCAGCAGCTCCAGTTCGGTGAAACCTTCGTCCGACGGAGATTTGTCAGCGATCTGGCACTCTGATATCTCAGAGACGGCCGTTTCTATATCGTCTAACACGATTGGCTGGTTGGGCGCGCCGAGAGCCTCGTAACGACTAAAGGGGTTCAGATCTCGTTCGGAGGGAAGCTCCTCCCACTCGCCCGGCCTGTATAACGGAGAGAGACCCTGGGCTTCATCACTACCGCCGACAACAGCGGCCATCATCATCATCATCATCATCATCATCATGAGGGTGGAGATGGTGAAATTAAAGAGAAAAACAAACAAAACATCCAAAATGAACAAACTCAAGACTCAACTGAATAAAACAGAAATATGACAAAACTAAAGGGATAAATGTGACAAAACTTAAGGGCTAAAAGTGATTTTTGGAGTCAAAGCTGAACCAAAATGGAATGAATAAAAAAAATATTTTTTTAAAGTGAAAGAGGTGGACTATTTCAGGTGATTTACATCAATAATTTTGATTCGTCCCTCAGTTTTTGAGAATGAACAAATGTATTAACAATTGCAGGATGGTGAATAAATGCTTAAAATATGCTTCTATCACACTGTTTTTAAAATATAAACTTTACATTTAACATTTAAATTGCTCATTTTGCCATTAAGCCTGTTCTGTAAATGTGTGGTTAAAGTAAAAAATAAAAAAATAATTAAATTAATTAATACATGAGGTAAAGTAGAAAAATAAAAATGTTAAAAAGTTAAAATAAAAAATTTAATAAATAAAAAATAAATTATGCATTTTATAAAAATAAAATAAATATGGAAAATAAATGGAAATAAATTAATTTAAATAAATAAAATTAAATTACATTTACGTGAATAAATAAAATAAAATAAGTTAAATTAAAATAAATAAATAAAATTACATTTAAATAAGTTAATATGTAATAAAATAAACAAAATAAATAAGTTAAAATACAATAAATGATATCAAAATTAATTAATTAAGTTACATTTACATAAATAAATAAATGAAATAAAATAAATACAATTTAAAAAAGTAATACTATAAAAAGGTAAAATAAATGAGTTAAAAATAAATTAAATGAAAATAAATTAAATTAAAAAAGTAAATAAATACATTTAATTTTAACAAACAAAACAAAACAACTGGATAGTTATTGGTCATTCAGCGTATTAAAATATTAAATACTAAATTAATTTAATTTTAACCGTGAACCCGTGAATATTTACTGAACCAAAACTGCGACCACAGAACTGTGATACAAACTGAACCATGAGAAATTAAGGATCTGGTTGCTCATAGATTACATAATAAAAGTCCTACTGGTATATAATCAAATCTTAATGGTGCTAAAACAAAATTTTGTTGCCATCCCAAAACTTAACCTGCAGCTCATTTCTAGCAGTAAACACAAGCACATAATCGTTTTAATAAAATATTTTTTAAATACACAGAGGAGGTTTTCTAAGACAACAACAAAATGTAAGAGATTTTAAAGACAGAAAAAAGAAATAAGACTGAAAAAGGAGTCTGTTGCTTACGACGGCAGCGCGTCCTTGAGCTTCATACGGGACACATCGTCATACAGGGCCACAGACAGCACCACCTCCATGGGACAGATGAGGCCATACTCCTCACAGCCGTTCTCAATCACCAGCGGGTCAGATTTGTGCGGGTCAAACATGATGTTGTTGGGGGTTATAATCATCACTCCTCCCACAACTCCCTGCAGAGATCCCAGAAACCTCAATTAAAGCTGAAGTGTGTCTTTTCTGCATCATGGAAATCGCTATGATGAGTAAAAATGCATCACAAATGACTGGAAATCCATTGGTGTTTTTCACCGTGTCCTATCAGTGTTGGGGGTAATGCATTACAAGTAACGCAAGTTGTGTAATCTGATTACTTTTCAAGTAACTAGTAAAGTACCGCATTACTTTTAAATTTACAAGAAAATATCAGAGCTACTTTTTTCAAATAAGTAATGCAAGTTGCATTTATTCACTTCAGGCTATGTCTTATTAATTTCACTTTTGGTGTGAAAGGGCCTTTACAGTTGCCAACTTTTGTTTTTTTTGTTATTAAAAATAAATAAGCAAGTACAGCCCAGGTGACAAAAAGTAACGCAAAAGTAACATAATGCATTGCTTTCCATAAAAGTAACTATGTAATGCACTTAGTTACTTTTTTATGGAGTAACGCACTATTGTAATGCACTTCTTTTAAAAGTAACTTTCAGCAACACTGTATCCTATAAAAGACAAATTACACGTCATAAATAGCGGTTCACTTCAGTAAATTACACCCACAATTTAATTAAATCCACATGAACAGACAAGGATTTGGCTCAGGTATGAACCTAAAGTATAACTGAGATTATATTATAGTTTAATTAATATTTTGAATTAGATTTTATTTTATACATTTATATATTTATTTTTTATTTTCATTTTAGTTTTTAAATTTAAATTTAAATTATTTTTTATGTATTTGTTTTGTAATTTCTATTATTTATTTTTATTTTTTGTTATTATTATTATTATTAAATAATTCAAATAGCTAGGAGTATCAGCTGTATGAAAAGTGACTAGGTTTGATTTTTTGACCATTGAAAAGGAGTAGAATTCAACAAAATTTGCACATGGAGCCGCACTGAGATCCACATATCTCATGAAATGAACCATACAGGGCCTTAAAAATGAAGATACCAAAAGAAAAGTTTGTTAAGAACCAGAATCTAAATGGATATTGTGATATCTTTAATACTTCTTGAGTTACAGGCATGCAAACTTTGAAAAAAGAACATTTTTAGCACTCAGACGGGTATGTTCTAGGCAATTGTTTTGATAGAGGGAAACAAGATACGTTTCTAGTTTCAACATGATTTGTTCTTCAGGTAACTGCAGCAATGGTGACGGGACAGCAAAATTATGGAATTCGTATTCCAAAAGAGTGTTCAATTTTCACAGCTAAAGCATGTGCTTTGCTATTAGCTTTGGAATACATTGAAAATACATAAAAGGATTCCATAATTTTTACGGACTCTAAATCATGCCTTCAAGTAATGGATTCTTTAAAAACTGATCATCCTTTGATAGATTTTATTTTAACCAAAGTGGACCATCTACAGAATGAATTCTATAGTATTATTTTTTGCTGGGTTCCAGGCCATGTTGGGCTTTCAGGAAAAGAGCGAGCCGATTCAGCTGCAAAGAAGGCTTTTAATCAGGAAGTAAACAAATGTCAAATTCCTCCCTCAGAGATCAGACCTATTATTAATCGTTATATATAAAATAAGTGGCAAGAAGAGTGGGATACATGTACAAATAATAAATTACATGAAATGCATCCGGAAATTTCAAACAGATTTTTAATCTCTTTTAAAACTAGATTTGATCAAGTGGTATTTACCAGATGTCTCATAGGTCATACAAGACTGACTCATGCATGTTTGCTTAAAGGTGAAGACCCTACTCGATGCATGTTTTGCAAGGTTCCCCTTTCTGTCAAACATATTTTATTGGACTCTCCAGCTTTTAATGTATGTAGAAAACTCTTTTATGAAGTGAACTCGCTTAAAGAGTTATTTAGTATAATTTTGCCAGAAAATGTTTTAGAATTTATATCATATGATAATATAAAAAATCTTGTGTAATATAACTTGTTTGTTTGTTTGCTGGTTTTTATTGTATTTGTTATACTTGTATTTTTTAAATTGTTTTTGCCATGAAAATAGCCTAAGATGCTGATATAGCATTAAATAAATATATACTACTTCTACTATTTGTTCTTCAGACCTTCCTCTTTAAAAGAAAAAAAGTAGCAGCTGTGTGCCAAGTGACCCACATTTGGTTTTTGACCACTGAAAATGTGTATAATTTACTCATTGAGCTACACCGAAATCCCATATCTCTGGAACTGAACCATACAGGGCCTTCAAAGAAATGCTTGTTAAGAACCATCATCTAAAAGGATATTAAGACATCTTTAATACTTCTCGAGTTACAGGCATGCAAACTTTGGGCAAAAAGCTGACCATTTTTGAGCTGTCTCTATTGGCGTATAATGAAATAAAGATTGCTGAAGGCAACATATTTTACTAACAGAGCTACCAATCTCGGTGTAAAAATAACATAATTATGCTGCCATCTTTCTAAATTCATTTTTACCCCCTGTAATTTGGCTCTGAATCTCTGTTGAAAGTTGTCCTTTTGATAGTGGATTACTCAGTAAATACCCAGGTTAAAAAAAAAGTACGCTTCCAAAATGTACTTAAAGTGCTCTATTTTCTTGCACTAACTTTTGTACTTAATATATTAAAAATGATTCTTTAGTACTTCTTAAGATTAACTAAGTGTACTCAAGTGTGCTTTTTGGGACACCATGAATATGAACTAAAATGTAGCTTGTAGTACACTTGAACCCATCTTTCATACAATAGTACACTCAAGTGTACTACAAGTGGTAACTAAATACATTTTTTAAATACAGAGATAGTATGTTAAAAGTGCATTTTAGTTCATATTCATGGTGTCCCAAAATAGCACAGTTGAGTACACTTAGATGATCTTAAGTCACTTGGCACACAGCTGATACTTTTTTTTCTTTTAAAGAGGAAGGTCTGAAGAACAAATAGTAGAAGTAGTATATATTTATTTAATGCCATGTCAGCATCTTAAGCTATTTTCATGGCAAAAACAATTAAAAAAAATACAAGTATAACAAAGGGCAATAAAAACCTGGCAAACAAACGGAGCACAAGTGCGAGGTATGGACAGGGGCCACCCTTCGGTCCTATATTAACGATCGTTACGGGGGACGGGGGTGGGGTGTGGGGGGGGGGGGGGTGTCTGGCAAAATTCGTACGTCGAAGCGGCCGAGCTGTACCGCACCAGTTGCACTTTCTTTAAGGACGGCCTGAGGTATAACAAATACAATAAAAACCAGCAAACAAACAAACACAAGTTATATTACACAAGACTTTTTATATTAACATATATTAACTTTTTCTGGCAAAATTATACTAAATAACTCTAAGTACATTATGGAAGTGTACTTTTTTTAAACCTGGGTATACATCTGTGACACTTAATATTTTGGCTTTCATCTCTATTTATGTTTGTCTTTCTTCAGGAGCCGTGGAAGTTTCTGAAATGTGATTGGTTTGACCCGGCGTGACCGAACAGCATCATGTAACGCTCACCATGCCATCAGTGAAGTACTTGCAGCTCATCTTGAGGAATTTGACGGTGGCCGGACTCTCGTCTTCAGAGAGCGGAGACATCTCTCTGCGCACGGGCCGTCCGGACCTGCTGCTCGATTCACCGTCCTGTCAGACGGAGAGATCAGAGATCCATTAGTGCTGTCTGATTCAGAGTCAGCAGAAACTCATTCATTATTCATGATGCTTCTTATGACTACATTAGTCAATAATACAGCAGAACAAATCCACAGTTCAGCACAAACTCCTCAGAATGAAGTATACTGGAGATGTAAACACTTTAATAGAGCTCCATCAGCCATTTATAATATCTTCTTCAGTATATGATTTATTGTGTATATGAGCTCAGAGGCTTTTATGAAATTCTGGGTTCGGAGGAAACTGCAGGAGGTTTGTAATCAGATGAAAAACTAATAATTCTAAAAATGTAAAATGAAAACAAATGGTTTTAAAATAAAAACAATCAAAATAAAACACTTAGTAAAATAAGAATATTTTATTTGTTTACCTGCCTGAACATTAACTGACATCAGAAAAATTGTGTGAATTTATTGAACTTTACAGAGATATTAATTTAAAACCTCAAAATAATTTAGGTCAAAAACTAGCGCAGGGTTATTTTAGTATCATTGAGATACTATGATAGTTTTTTTAATTTGTTTTTATTTTACTTTTATTACATTTTTACGTTTTAGTAATTTTGTGTTTATTTTTATTTATTTTATTTTTTATTTCAGTTTTAGTTTTATAATCGTTAACTGAAATGAAGCTGAAATAAAATAAAATATACAAATTAGATAAAAAGTTAGATTACATTTTTTTACATTTATTTAATTTAATTTATATAATTAAAGCTGAAATAAAATAAATGTAAAAAATATGTACGTATGTGTGTGTGTGTGTGTGTGTGTGTGTATATATATATATATATATATATATATATCACATATTTTTCACATTTATTTTATTTCAGCTAGTTGCTAAAAATTAGTGCTGTCAAATGATTAATCGCAATTAATCGCATCCAAAATAAAAGTTTTTATTTACATAATATATGTCTGTGTATTGTATATATAAATACACACACAACAAATATTTTCAAAATATTTACATGTATCTACATGTATATATTTATATTCATATAATTTATATTCATATAATTTATGTCATATATAAATATATTTAATATATAAACAAAAGACATATTTTTCTGAAATAAATACATGCATGTGTGTGTATTTATGTATACATAATAAATATACACAGCACACATACATAGATTATGTTAATAAAAACTTTTTTGGATGCGATTAATCTTTTGACAGCACTATTAAAAACATATTTTTACTATAATAACCCTGATCTAGCAATATATTACACTGATGAATATGATGTGATGAATAATGATAAAGTATTAAATCAAACATACTCTCAACCTACTTAGAAATTAAATATCAGAATATTTTGTAACAAATTACATAATGTGTTTTTTAGATTTGTAATTATGTATAAACAGTAGTTTTATTATAGTTCTAGTTTTATTACAGTGTTGCATCATGGGATGTTTGACTCTGTTTAAGCACACAGTCAGCAGTGTTTGTGTTTCTTATGATACTCAAACACTGATTTGCTTCACACAGATTGTATGGTTGTGATTCATGCTGGAGATGTTTCTGTGCTTCATGACTCTGTATTTAAGAGATCGTTACAGAGTCTTACCTTCTGCTCCTTCTCTGACGACTCGGACGCTGTGAGATGTTCAGAGGAGCCGTCGACCTGAGATCTGCGCTCTGATTGGTCCACATCAGGGACGAACAGTTTCTGAGCGGGAAACAAAACGTTAGGCTTTAGGTTTTACTAGGACTGGGCGATGTGGCAAAAAATTTAAATCTTGATTTTTTCAGAACATTTGACCGACTCTCGTTTTTTTTTTTTTTTTTTAACTAGTCAACTTGAAAATACAACATGATTCAAGTAACTTTCTTTATTAACCCTCTAGTTAAAGAAAATTCTGTTCCAAGTGCAGCACACATGAAAAACAAATGTTAAACAAATCACTTGTTAAATATCTTTGCAGCAAAGATGCATGAACTACAACTACATCTTGTACAAACTTGTCTTATACATATTAATATGTTCAGAAATAATGCAAGGAAAATGCTTAAAAAAAATCTGAACAGTCAAGGTAACTCAAATTCAGAATGACTGAAGGTATAACACCAGTAGACTACTATTAACTATAAATGTTCTGTAAAAACAATGAGCAGCAGCTTTCAGTCCGTCACCGTGATGCAAACATGAAATATCAGACATACAGTAGTAGTTCTTCACAGGTTTTTTATTTGATTGAGCTGATTTTCCAGTGTTTTTCTATGTAAACATGGACGCGTTTGACTGTTGCGCTCGCGTCTCTTGCATGAAACGGCTTTCTAAAAACACTGCACTAAAAACACAGCGCTCAAGTTAAAAGAAGTTCACTCCCATCTTCTTGCATGTTTTTCCTCCTCCACTGCCCACGTCGCATCTTTGTCAACACAAAAGTGCTTTCTGTGTGATATTTACATTTAGTCATTTAGCAGATGCTTTTATCCAAAGTGACTTACAAATGAGGACAATAGAAGCAATCAAAACCAACAAAAGAGCAACAACATGCAAGTGTTATGACAAGTCTCAGTTAGCTTAACACAGTACACATAGCAAGGGCTTTTTTAATTATAGAATAAATAAAAAGAAAACAGTTAGAATAGAAGAAGAAAAATAGGCCTTTTTTTGCTTTTTGTTAATTGTATAATAAAAAAAGAAAACAAATAGATAGAATACAAAAAGAATAGAGAATCTAGTGTTAGTAAATGAATAGAGTGCAAGTCTAAAAGGGGCAAGTTTTTTTAAAGAATAGAATTAGAACAGAGTGCTAGAGTTCGAGGGTCAAATAAAGATGGAAGAGATGATATGAGCGGTTAATCACGAGTGCAGACATGCGGTTAGATCACTCTTTTCTCTTTACTGTTATCATTGACATATTGTCAAAATGTCTAATTTTACGTTTTTCTAATATTTCTATTCAGAATCGGGATTCCTCAAAATAGAATCGTGGCAAAACATTAAATTCGAATGAATTGATAAAAATCTGAAAAATTGCCCAACCCTGTCACTGATTCAGTAAAACCTAGGGCTGGGTTATTTTTCAGATTTTATCGCTTAATTTGAATGTAATGTTTTGAATTATCCGTGATCAAAGCACAGGAGAGGAATCTCACCTGTCCAGGTACGACGCTGTGTGAGTAGAGACGGTTCAACTGCACCAGTTTATTCGGAGTGATGTTGAAGTTCAGAGCGATGCTGTTCAGAGTGTCCTTCGGTCCGACCTGACCATCCACACATTCAGTTAAATACATCAAATACAAGCGGTTTATTGAGGAGATGAGCAGCGTTTATACAGCAAGACCAACTCACGGTGAACTCCACGGTTCCTGGAGGTCTACGTTTCTCTTTCTTGGTCTGACTGCATGATTTACTGTTGTCATCTGAAAGAAAAGATTCAAAACACTCATTAAGTATTTAGAAGACGCTTTTATCCTAACTAAATCACAGTACAATTACTGGCTTAGAAAGACACTGAATAAACACTGGTTTAATGACACACACAATCCATCTCTGTCTGATAATACATTGTTTTACTGTAAAATCACAGCTTGGAAATCCGTTTATTAAAAATACTGGAGCAGAACAATGATCATGATGAAGTAACAAATAAAAACACAAATATGACAAAAAAATAGAGAGAAAATAAATAATAAATAAAACTTTATAAAAAAAAAATTGAATAAAAAGTATAACATAATATAAAATAATAATATAATATTTAAAGATTATTTACAAATTATTTTATTTCAGCTAGCTGCCAAAGAAAAGAATTCTCATTTTAATTTAGTTTCATGTGATGTGCTAAAATAACTAAAACTAAAATAAAAATGAATAATAACCATATAAACACATAAAAAAAACTAATAAAAAAGATAAAAACACACAACAAAATTTCTAAAACTATAAGAGAAATGAAAATGAAAACAGAGAACATAAAAACAGAAAGAAACTGAAAATATTTATAAAAACTAATAGTACCTCAACAATACTAAAATAACACTGGTGTGGTCCGATTTAAAAATAATGACTCTAATGAGGCTGTTCCATTGAATGAATGAATCAAAATGACTCAAATGAGTCAAAGGACTCAAATGAATGAATCAAAATGACTCAAATGAGTCAAAGGACTCAAATGAATGAATCAAAATGACTCAAATGAGTCAAAGGACTCAAATGAATGAATCAAAATGACTCAAATGAGTCAAAGGACTCAAATAACTCAACCGAAAATGCCTCAATCACTCGCCGAATCTGTCGGAGTGGAAATATGTGACTCAAAATCAAAAACTGTTATAGTGTGTTAAACTGTAAAATATCCTAAGTAGTAATTGGTTGTTCATATCAGTGTTTTTATTGTAAACTAAAATTGAAATATTGAATTGAAGTAATACTAATTGAAATACAGCAGAAATAAAATATAAATATTGGGGAAAATATTTTAACATAAAAACTTAAATAAAAATTTGAAAAGCTGCCTTGGCAACTAACTGGAAACTAAAAATAAATAAATAAATGACATAAAAAGCACAAAACAAAATGACTAAAATTTAAATAAACTGAAAACATAAAAATTATACAAAAAATAAATGTAAATGACAGAAGCACATAAAAATTTAAATAAAGTGCAAACATAAAAAAATTAAAATGCAAATGCACATAAAATTACTAACTACAAATAAAAGGAAAACTGAAATCATAAAAAAGTAAAAACTAAAAAAGCAAAAGTACATAAAATGACTAAAACTGAAATTAAAATGAAAACTGAAAACAGAAATATGAAAAAACTAAAGCACATAAACTTACTAAAACAATAAATAAAAGTGACAAAACCACATAAAAAAATTACATTATAATGAAAACTGAAAACCTAAAAATAAAAGCTAATTCAACATATTAATAAATATTATAATAGCTTATAAATAGCACTGGTTCCTATCAACACCGACTGTACAGACGACGTTAATTTTAGATGAGACTGCTACTGAATAAAGGCTTGTGTAATGAGCTGCTGTTGACTCTGTATGACAAACATGAAGAACAATATGAGCGTCATTCAACACCGCAGCGCTCTGAAACTAGAGAAGAGACAGCAACAAACATGACCGAACACACATGAGTGATATATTCATCATATCGATCCAAAACTCTACACAATCAGCATCAACTGAAGTCTCCATAACTGGTGTCTTATTTATTATCGAGTGTGTTCTGGATGGTTTCTCATGCTCTCGTGTCAATGTTCAGTCAGTGGGACTTTATTTTACTCGTCTGGTTCAGTTCTGTAACTTCCTTAACAAACAGCATGTGACCTTTGACCGGTCGTCAGGGTTCATCTGCGGGTCAGACTGTGTTTGTGTGGTCTGACCCTCTTCCTGTCCGCTCGCGTCTGTTTGACTCGATAGATAACACACTCACAGCTCATCTGCTGACAAACTTCCTGATTAAGTCTGTAATCTTCACAAACACTGTCACGTGAAATCTAAATCCACTCCATTTACTGTCCTAATCAATATTTCTGGTCATACTGTGAACACTTCAGGTGCTGGATTCATAATCATGCCTCAGAATGAGATAATTTGCTCCATAATTTGCTCGTGGGTGGGGAAAATATTGCTTACCAATAATAAATAAAAATAACCATTCACGATCAAATCAAACCCTAATAATATAGATTAAATAAAATCTGTTTTAAATAAAAATGAATATCTTCATGGCTATTTGTCTTGGTTAAATTCACTATTTTATTTGAGTATTTTCATGGTGAAAACTAGGGATGTACGATTTGGGGGGAAAAAAAAATCTCATTGCATTTTTTTCTGGTAAAAAATCATATATAATATATAACAATGTAATAATAAAATGATAGAACTATATAAAATTTGAATTGAAATAGCTGAAATAAAGCTGACCAATTTTTACTTTAAATTTAATGTTGCCTTGACGACTAACTGAAATAAATAAGTTGAAGTGAATATATAAGGTGAAAGGTTAAGTATATAAGGTGAAATACTATAAGGACTTAAATAAATAAATGAAAACAAATAAATAAATAAAAATGACAAAAACACATAAAATGACTAAAATTAAAATGAAAACTGAAAACATAAATTTAAAAAACTACTACAAAAACTAAAACAAAATAAGAAATATTACTACTGTAATATAAAAAAAATATATATTTAGGAAAAATTTAATAGTAGTAATGCTTTTCATTATCATTACTAAATAAAAAATATTAAAAAGTATTATAAATCAAAATTAATCAACAACAACAATAATAATTTAGTATTTAAGAAAAACAATATAATAATTATTTTATTTTACATTAGAAGTGTAATGTTACAATACTAATATTTATTTACTAATTTACTAATATTTATTATTATTGTTATTATAAATTAATATTTATTTATTATTAATTTCTTCTATTTAATATGTTAAACTATGTAGCTTTTATTATGATGGATATCCGTAACAGTAGCTTCTCTTTTGTTGAGTTTCTAATTTCGTATGTTGTGTTCCCAAATGCAATTTAATTCAAACTCGTCATGTTGTGATTTTGATTTTATTTTGATTAATGGTGTAGCCCAATCAAAACTACACTTGAATTAAGAGAAATTAAAGCCCTACTTCATATAGATTCAGTGTATGTTTGTTCACCTGATCCATCAGGTTGGCCTCTTTCCGCATTCCTCTCCTGAGATCGACCAATAGGAGCGGGCTCACGGATGACTGGCGTCTTGGATTCCAAATCTGATTGGCTCTGCTCAGCATCCGCTTTTTCTGATTGGCTCTGCTTCAGCTGCCGCTTCTTCTTCAGCCTGCGATCCAGAAAACAAGAATACAACATTATCAGCACCAACTGTGTCAAAACAGCAACAAAGAAACAACTTAAAAAAAAATAATAATAATAATAATCCTCCCACAGATTCATGACACTTTTCCTCTGCTGAGTGAATCTGTTCCAGAGAAACTGCAGTGGCCAGAGCCAAGATGGCCGAACAGAGCACAGTTTTATTTATTTATTGACTTTTTACCACCATGCCAGCATCAAGGCTATTTTCATGGCAATCTCGGAATAAATTATACAAGGTATACATACAATTAACAAAAAGTTATAAAAGACATTTCAGATCTACATTAGACAAAAATTCTAAAATACATTCAGGCGATACATTTTTAAATAAATCAGCTAAACACACCTCTGAATAAAACCATTGTCCATTTACATTAAAAACAGTACAATCCAATAAAATGTTTCACAGTCATTATAGTTTGGCAAGTAATGGCATGATGGTGGTTCTTCACCTTTTAATAAATAATCATGTGTAAGTCTTGTATGACCTAAAAGACCTATAAGCTTATTTTCATGACATTCATCCCATTCCATCTGCCATATGTCATTAATATAAGAGTTTATCATCACAGAAAGGAATTAGACACTCTTGTCCATTTTCTATATTTTCCAAAGCCAGTAATAGAGCACAAGCCTGTTATTCGCACACCAAGATGTTGGTCTCCAGTTATTACTCGATTATCTGCTCTGGATCCGTCTGTGAATACAGGTCTATGACGAGGAAAACTGCTTCTTAACTCCAACCATTTCTGCCGATATTCGTGAGGGTGTGTTGAACAGAGCACAGATTTAACCACAAATTCTCTTTACTGAATTCATTATATTATGAAATACACTTTCAGATATTTTTTTTATGATTTTTCAGGAGAAATATGGCAATGGCAATTTTGTTTATATAGCACTATTTACTACAACCAGAGTTGACCAATGTGCTTTACAATAAAATAACTAAAAACAGCAATAATGCAATGAAAAATAAAAAGCAGTAAAACCAAGAGGAAGGGAAAAAAATATCATAACATGCAACAAAAACACAGGACAAGGATAAAGAGTGCGTCAACCAGAATTAAAAGCCTTATCGAACAGAAAAGTTTTTAATTTAGACTTAGAAATAGCCACAGAGGAAGCTGTTCTAATCAAAGTGGGCAGATCACTCCAGAGTCTTGGGGGCAATTGTAGAAAAAGCGCGATCACTTCTGCCTCGTCTTGAGGATAAACAAGAGTCTCTGGTTAGAAGACCCGAGGGATCTGCTTACATTGTGCTCACAGATATAAATAAATCAGAGATATATGATGGAGCCATACCATTTAGTGACTTATAGTCAAGAAGTAAAATGTTAAAATCTACTCTGTAATGCACAGGCAGCCAGTGTAAGGACTGTAAAACCAGAGTAATATGACCCCGTTTATGAACCCTGGTCAAAAGTCCAGCTGCCGCATTCTGAACCAATAGTAATCAGAATAAACCTGTTTGACTAATCCAAGTGACTTACAGTCTAATCTACAAGTGATAAAAGCATGAATCACTTTCTCAAAGTCTTTAAGAGAAAGAAAAGTCTTTAGACAGGAGCCGCAACTGAAAAAAGGACAGAATTTATCTGCCTAACTTCAGATGATATCAAACAAATATGTCATGTTCTTGAGGTATGGTGAGATTCACCAGAGAAAGAACGAGAGGGAAACCGGAGAAGAGGATTGTCTAATGGTGTACGACAGCGAGGGGAAGCCGATCGATCAAACTAGAGACTCACTCGAAGCTGAAGCTGCAGGAAAGACTGCTGCAGTAACACACACACACACACACACACACACACACACACACACATTCCTCCGCAACAGCTCACATCCCGTATCACAAAAGACAGGAAACAGATCATAACAGCATATGATCCAGAGAGAGACATCAGACTGATGTTCTGCTGTAGAAGGATCACTCCTACATGATACAAAAACTACAATCTTAATACATGCCACAGTGAAAATATGAAGGATTCTTAAGGATTTTAATTAGTGCTGTCAAATGATTAATCGCGATTAATCACATCCAAAATTAAAGTTTTTGTTTACATAATATGTGTATACTGTGTATATTTATTATGTATATACTATATATAGATACACTCACATACAGTATATATTTTGGAAATATTTACATGCATATACATTTATATTCTATATCTTATATTATATACAAATATATAAACATAACATATTTTTCTTAAATATATACATGCATGTGTGTGTATTTATATATACATAATAAATATACACAGCACACACACATATATTATGTAAACAAAAACTTTTATTTTGGATGTGATTAATTGTGATTAATTGTTTGACAGCACTAAATTTAATACTAAAAATTAACTTTCTGGTTAGTGATGCTTGACAGATTTAGCAAACTGTCAAACAGTTCAGCAAACAGTTTTAGGTGTTTGTTTTAGCAAATCCTACAAATAACTGGAGCTCGTCAGACGCCTCAAGCAATGAAGTTAAACAAGAAAAATGAAGCGCTGCATCACACGCCTGAACCAATGACATTTCACCAAACCTGACATCATTTTCCAGTCTGACCGCAAACAGACAAAGATTTTCAGTCAATAACTTAAACTATCATATGACTTCAGAAGAAGTGGAATATAACGGACGAGATATATGAACTACTTTATGATGCTTGTTGGAGTTTGACAGTATAAATCACCTCTAATTTTCATGCATGCAGCGACAGCAGCTTCAGATTTCAGCCTGGCGTCTCAACTGCATTATGCATTTGGCAGAGGTTTTTATCTAAAGCAACTTACATTACAATCATACTACATCAGGTCATGCATTCACTGGGAATCAAACTAGGGCTGCAAGATTAATCGCATGTGTTTGTCATGCGTGTCTCATCAGTAAAGCTGCTTTACTATGACAATCGCATGCAATTAATCATGCAGCCCTAAATTAAACTCATGATCTAATTTTATGTTGAAAGTCAGAAGGGTTTGTGTGAAAGTCCTTTTCTGCCACATAAGAAAAAAATGCTTTGGTAAATCATAATTATGATAGAAAAAGTCTAAAATTATGACAAAATAAATAAAAATAAAAATTATGACAAAATCCCAATAATGACATAAAAAGTCATAAAAATAAAAATGATGACAAAATGTCACAATTATTAGACAAAACTCCTATTTATGACATTAAAAAGTAAAAATTTATGTCACAATTATGACATTACGTCAATTTCAAATGACAACTTTTTATGCTATATGTATGGCTTTTATGTCATAATTTCGAGTTTTGTAATAATTAAGACAGTAATAGTTATGACATAAGAGACACTAAGCATCTCAATTCTGATTTTTTTTCTCTTAATTTCAATTTTGTATGTCATTATCATGACTTTTCATATCATAATTTAAAACGTATGTAATAATGACAGTATCTCATATTAACTTATGTTAGTATCTCAAATTTTTGACATTTTTCTCATAATTTCAAATTTGTCATAATTACAACTTATATCAACATTTTGCTTTTTGTCATAATTTTGACTGACTTCATAATTATGACTCCATATCTCATAATTTACTTTCTTTTTATGTCATAATTTTTACTTATGAAATAATTAAGACATAATATCTCATAATCTTAACTTTTTATGTTAGTATCTCAAATTTTAGACTTTTTTCCCTCATAATTTCAACTTTGTGCGTCATAATTATGACTTCTTATAACAAAATTTGGCCTTTTTTGTCAATTTTGACTTACATCATAATTATGACTCAGTATCTCATAATTGTCATAATTATTACGATCTCTTAATTTTGACTTTTTTCTCATAATTTGGACTTTGTATGTAATAATTATGACTTTTTATATCATAATGTCGACTTTGTCCACTTATGTCATAATTATGACTTTTTATGTCATACTTATTACAAAGTATGGCATAATTGTAATTTTTTATGTGATAATAATGAATCACCAAAGCATGAATTTGTTTTTTATGTAGCAGAAATGGGCTGTCCCTTTAGTTTTACACACTAGCAACACGATCTACAGCAAAATCTGTGTTAGTTAAAATATCTTAATCCTGACACCCAAAATATATTTTTTCTTCATAATTTTAATTTATGTCATAATTCTGACTTTTTATATAATAATTTTGAGTTTTTCACATCATAATTTTGATTTATGTCATGATTATGACTAGTGATCGACCGATATTGATTTTTTAGAACCGATACCGATACCGATAATTTGTTTGTTTATGTGCCCGATAACCGATATGCAGAACCGATATTTATTTACTGTTATACTTGTGTTTTTGACACAATGATTACAACACCACTGAACTGAACAAACCATTTTATTTATAACAATCACTCCCTCCTTGCATAGAAAACAAAACAAATCTTATTTATACACCAATAAATAGAGGGGTCTGAGAGTACAAAAAAATTAAAAAGTGCACTGTTACTAAAACAGTTTTTGTTTAAAAATAGAATCTTCGATGAGGTAAAAAAAAAAAAACCGGGTAAAATAAATAAAGCACATAAAAGTAATTCTCACCAATTAAAAAATAAATAAAACTTGTGGCGGCAGGTGAGGTCACGTTAATTTGCATGTCATTGTGTCAAGTTTGCGTTCAGACGAGTTTTGGCACTTAAGATCTGTTCTAAATGTCACATACTGTAATTAATACAACAATGCCAATAAAGCTGTTCACATTATACTTTCTGTTGTCATACATAAAACAAGTATAAATAGTAAACAGGAACCATTAATTTTACATGTTAACCAGGAATCACTCTCACTATACTCCTTAAATCCTGATTTATAATCGTGACATCGTCTGATAAAATCAATATAGGCCTAGATCCAGGGCCGCATTAAGACCTCACTGGGCCCCGGGGCTATGACTTACTGCAGGGCCCCCCCATCACAATAATTATATGTAGCTTTAAATAGTATTTTTATCCTATAAACATTTTTGATGCACTGAAATTTCATAATTCTTGTTACTAATTACAATATCACAAAACATAATACTAGACAAAATAAAACCAAGCTTACTGAAGACAAGTAAACAGTCACGAATGACAAGAGAACGAAGATACTTAACAAATCGACCTACTTGGAAAAACTTAAAGCACTGAATAAAAAACATTATATTATAAAGTAAGTGTACAAATAGATTGAATAGTCTTCACTGTATAAATTCAATATAAATTAATTCTTATTTTACAAAAGTGATTCAGTCAAGGACATGGAGTGATTTTCTTTCTGATGTTTGATTCACATTATTGACACAAATGGCAACAGCAGCAATATTAGACTGCTTTCCACGAATAGTTCACCAAAAAAAAAAAAATTCTGTTGTTTTTTTTAACCTGTATGAGTCTCCTTCTGCTGTTGAACGCAAAATAATATATTGGGAACAATACTGGTAACCAAACAGCTGCTGCATGACTTTCATAGTATGAAAATAAAGAAAAGAAGAAAAAAAATACACTATTGAAGTCAATTGGGGACCAGAAACATTCATTCTTCAAAATATCTTCTTTTATGTTGAGGTGAACAACGAAATTCATATAGGTTCAGAACAACTCGAGGCTGAGTAAATGACAGTATTTTCATTTTTGGGTGAACTATCCCTTTAAAATCTCATCAAACAATTCCAGGAACTCACATAGCCTACTACACTTCACATGCATGTTTTATCTTTAACTATAATGTTCATGTAAGACACAAATGACTGTTTACAAGGATACTCGCAAGAACGGGCATTTTGACACATAACTGTATTTGAATGTTTAAGCTCAAGGCGCGAAAAATAATTCAAGTTTAGGCAGGTGCTTTACACGCAGGTGCGCGCCGCGCGTTTTAGGCTGAAACTGTCTTAACGCGCGCATTTGCCAAAATGAATTCTGCCCCGCTTCTTAATGTCTCTGAACAGTTAAATTAGTTTTTAAACCACAATGTGTAAATGACTTCAAATGATAATGACGCACAAAACGATTGACATATTTCTACCGGATTTTTTCTCAACCCAAAAGCGAATATAGGCCTATAGAGTTTGCTCAAGCACAAGCAATATACATCCATCAAGTTAATAATCAAACTAACCTAAAATCTGTGGCGACGATGACGCTATGTTTTTATCTTCTCCATGTGTCCGGTCCACTTGCTGTTCCACAACTTCCACTCCATCATCAGCTTTAGTAAAATAACCTGATAGCTGGGAATTTTACTGACTATCTCGTGTTTTTCCCTCTCTCCTATTTTTTTTTAGAATAGCCCCTCTCTCACATATTATTATTAGGGCCCAAGCCAGTAAGGCGCAGGGCCCTATTGATTTCCAAAGGATTATTATTTTTTTTTTTTTTTTTTTTTTTTTTTTTTATTCAACCATCCGGCAACTTTTGGGGGTCTTAACGTGCTCAAAAACTCTTGAAAATTCGCACGCACGTTGGAATCTGTTGGCGTCCGGACGCCACAGAGGCTGGGACCCGGGCGCGGCACAGGGGCTCTACGGCGCCCCCTAGAACACAGTTTGAAAACTTGATGTATAGCTCACACATGCTTGCACATATTCATATAAAACTCGGTACACATATAGATCTCATTGAGCCGAACAAATTTCACACTGCATGTCATAGGCTCCGCCCAACAGGAAGTCGGCTATTCAGGGCTGTTTAAAAAACCAAGCTCTGGAATTTGATATACTCCTCTGAAGATTACCACCCAATTGCCACCAAACTCGGTGAACATGATCTCAAGACATTGGGGACGCAAAATTGCCAGGATATTTTTGATATCTCGAACGGTTTGCCCGTGGCGAGGCGATGAATTTATGGCGAAAAATGAGAGACAGGAAGCGTCTAATAACATCCACATACATTGTCTGATTTTGATCAAACTTCAGGGTTTTGTTCGTTGTTTGATGCCGAGCGCATAGATGTGACTATTAGGAGTCAAAGTTATAGCGCCACCAACTGGCAGCAGGAAGTGTGTCATTTTCAAAATGCTTTGAATTCAGCATCTTATTTTTAATCGATTTGCTTCAAACTTCATCAGAATAATGTCAAAGCACGGCCGATGTAAAACTGTGAAGGGAATATTGATATCTATAATACTGTTGCCATGGCAACGTGTCAAACTTGAAAATTTGTTTCTGGTGATTTTGAAGCAGATAACATGTTTAGAATGTCATGAAACTCAACACACATATGAGTATTAATGATAGTTAGACACTGGAAAAAGCTCATAAACGGGCGTGGAAGAGGCGCTCTATAGCGCCACCTTTTGTCAAAAATGGGGGGTTAGTTTTAGCTACAGACACCAAACTCGGTACATAAATTGTTCTATTCAAGCCGGACAACTTTCTAATTTACACTCATTAGCTACGACCAACAGGAAGCCAGCTATCTTTTTTTTTTATTTAATTTTCGGGGAATATCAAGCTGTAAACAAATTGATACTCCTCCAAGCAGAAACAAGTAGTTCACACCAAACTTTGTCAACATGATGCCAATATACTGAAGATGCTAAATTGCTAACAGATTTAGGATATCTTGAACGGTGTATTAATGGCGATTTGTTAAAGTTACAGTAAAAAGGAGAGCAGTTCTTTTCTTATCTTTAAAGTGCAGCTTCCAAACACTTCAAAACTTTTTACATACATAGAGCAAGTCATTCTGAAGAAGTATGATTAGTTTCATGACTTTACAAAAGGTCTATGAATAACAGAAAATTAATAAACTATCAAGACATTTGATCACACTGGCTCTGTGTATGTGGGGGGATGGGTGAGTCTGTGTTAAGTGTTAGTGTGAGGAGGGGGGTGAGAGAGACAGACAGAGAGACCCAGAGAGAGAGAGAGACTTTTAAACATCTCTTTAATCACTAGAAAAAAATCAATCAGTATTTATTTATTTAATTATTCTTTTTATTTTATTTTATTTATTTATTTAATTATTCATTTAATTTTTTTTTTTTTTTTTTTTTTTTTTTTTGCATTATAGCTTAAGAAATTTCCTAGGCCTTATCTTTTTCTGTCAGTCTTAGGGACAAAAAAATATAAAAATCCAAGAACCAGTTAATTTGTAGGGCACTGATAACATCATTTTATATAATTAGGTTAATAATTATGTTAATTACAACATAAAAAAATCTAAAGATACATACACGTGGTCTTATAATTTTTTGTGCTGCAAATAATAATTTGACTGTAATTTGATACTGAACTCTGACACCCTCTGACATGATATTCATCTGAATTTACATCATCTCATGAATGTAACAGTAAAACAGTTCAGCTCACAGATGAAGACTAAGCTGTAATGCAGGCAAAATATTTCACAAATGCTTATAGATCATTAAAATAATTATTAAAAATGGTAATATCTCGAACAGTGTGGCAATGGTGATTTATTAAAATAACAGTAAAAAAAGATAGCAGTAATTTTCTTGTATCTTTAAAGTGCAGCTTCCAAACACTTCATAAAAAAATTACATACACAGAACAAGTCATTCTTAGGAAATGTGATTAATTTCATGAATATACAATACACTATGGATAGCAGAAAATTTTAAAACTATCAGACTTTTGATGTCACTCTCCTTCTGTCTGTGTGGGGGGATGTGTGTGTGTGTGTGTGTGTGTGTGTGTGTGTTCAGAGTCAGGGTGACACTGAGAGAGAGAGAGAGAGAGAGAGAGAGAGAGAGAGAGAGAGAGAGGGTCCTGAAGCTGCAAACACAAACTAACATGACTAACAACATCCAGCATCAGGACACTGAAACACCCATCCACAAAATTCTGCCCACCCAAATTATAAAAACACTAAAAGAAAATGATCTAACCTATTGGAATGAAACAACAGAAAAACAAAGTAAACTTGAATGTTATTTGACCCTAAATAGAGATTACACAACTGCAGAATATCTGAGTACAGTGAAAGACTGTAAATTAAGAAGACAAATGACGAGGTACAGACTGAGCGGTCATACTCTGACTATAGAGACGGGCAGATATCGACAGCACTGGCTGCCCAGAGAGAGCCGCATCTGCCCATACTGTACCCATGGAGAAGTGGAGACAGAGCAACACTTCCTTACCACCTGCTATGAAGAAATTAGAAAGAAATGTTATCTTAAATTGGAAATACTTTACCCTGACTTCAAAATGTTAAACAAGAAAACACAACTTCAATATTTATTAGATGAAAAACAAGATTGTATCTTACTAGCAGCAAGATACATTGACACCTGTCACAAAAAGAGGGAGGAGTCAACAAATCAGTGATGCGCCCACACACACACACACACACACACACACAAACAAACACAAACAAACACAAACACACACACTCTCACACACACACACACACACACACACAAACAAACACAAACACACACACTCACACACACACACCACACTAAATTTTAAATTGTTCATAGAATTCTAGAATTCGTAGAATTGATTTGTTCCATTTTGTTTAATTATATATACATGCATGTGTTTATATATTTATTTATTTATTTTTAATTATTATTATTTGTTTTTTTTTAAATACATATTTGTTCTATATTTAATGTAAACACTATGCTTTGGCAATACATTGTAACATTTGTCATGCCAATAAAGCACATATTGAATTGAATTGAATTGAGAGAGAGAGAGAGAGAGAGAGAGAGAGAGAGAGAGACTTTTAAACATCTCTTTAATCACTTGAAAAAAAAAACAATCAGCACTTATTAATTTATTTACTGTTTTATTTTTTTGCATTACAGCTTAAGAAATCTCTTAGGCCTTATCCTTTTCTGTCAGTTTTACATACAAAAAAATCCTAGAATCAGTTCATTTGTAGGGCACTGACAACATAATTTTATATAAATAGGTTAATAATTGTTAATTACAACATAAAAAAAATCTAAAGATAAATACACGTGGTCTTATAAATTTTTGTGCTGCAAATAATAATTAGAATTTCATGAAACTCAACACACATATCAGTATTAATGATAGACAGACACTGGCAAAAGCTCATAAAAGGGCGTGGAAGAGGCACTGCATAGCGCCACCTTTTCAGAAAACTTGGGGGGTTAGTTTTAGCTACAGTCACCAAAACTGGTACATATATTGGTCTCATCAAGCTGGACAACCTTCTAATTTACAGTCATTAGCTACAACCAACAGGAAGTCGGCTATTTTGATTTGAATGTGGATATTTGGAAAAATATGGGTGTGAATTAATGCATACTCCTCAGAGGAGCATTATACTATACAAACCAAACTTTGTCTACATGATGCCAAAACATTGAGTAACTTAAATTGTAAACGGATTTTGGATATCTTGAACGGTGTTGCCGTGACGATTTATTAAAGTAACAGTCTTTCACAGTCTTGATGGTTTGGATTAACCCTTTAATTGCTGTATCAATTAAAACCAGATTGCCAGAGGGTTACTGTAAATGCATGTGCTCGCTGTGCCCATTTTTCTTGATGCCACCGGCGTGGCGGTTGCACTGACAGCTTGGGCCCACCATCGCTGCTTGCAGCTATATTTATTATTTATTTTTTATTTTTTTAAGAATAGTTGACATTTTTACTTATCGAAGATTGTTCTTTTGCATGACCATTTCCAGATTACGCGACAGTGCGGACGCAGCGGTCACCTGATAGATACACAGGTCGTTCAAAAGCAAATATAAAATAAATGCATTTGATTGGTAAAACAAATGAACGCGAAACGTGAATGAAGTGTATGGAAAAGCTCCACTAAATAATAGCGCTAATAAGTGGGGGGCGTGGTGGGCGATTGGCACAATGACCAGTCAATCTACTCCACAGCCAATCACGGGCCCCCTCTTTGCTCGGGCCCCGGGGCTTTAGCCCCGCCTAGCCCAATGTTTAATGCGGCCCTGCCTACATCTAACTTACACTAAAAAGCGACTATATGCGGTGGTCTTGGCTGTATTACGGTTTTGTCTCATTCAGCGCACTGTCTGCGTCTGAGTAACAAGCTATGCGCATATTCAGACAAATTATGTTCATATTTAAAAGTCCAAACAGTCAGTAAGCGACAGGTGCTTGGAAACGCTGTTTGTAAATGATTTACTGACGATTTTGCTGCGTTACGGCCAAATGAATGCGCTGCTTCACTGCCGCTCACTGCACAGAATAGATGCAGAGAGAGTCGACACTGCGCCGGGAGAGTCAGACCTCGCACTCGCGGGGCAGTAACGTTACTGGAGACAAATTCCAATTGAACTTAAGCTAAGGTTTTTTTAAAAAAAAAGTCGCTAGGTTTGTCAGTATGTACCTGTTGTGGGAAAAAAGCCGCCAAAAGGGTCTGAAAGTTGCTAAATACTGAAAGTCGCGCTCTTGTGTGTGAGAGGCGGGAGCTGAAGGCAGCGGGCGGTGGATATTGTTGCAGCCCGCCACAGATAAAGAGAGAGAGATCGTCTGAGGGAGTGTCTACTGTTCTTGAGCACACAGAACGAGCAGAGCGAAAAGCGTCGGGCGAGGGGAGATTCCTCTAGTTAATCGATCGCGGATGGTTTCATTATCTCGGGCGGATAAAAAAAAAAAAAAAGTGTAAGATAATAATAGTAATAAAAACAAAAATGTGTCACCAAATATACTTGGGCGGCCGTTAATATACCTGGGCGGCCCGCCCAGGTAAAGTCTATGTGTGGGAAACACGGGAGTTGTGTTTACTAGGATGTTTATTAGGGAATTGATGGTTATATAGTAAATGTTTAAATAATTACAGTGTTTTAATCGTGAATATTTTTAAAAGCTACATGCGGTGGCCGTGCTGTAGCATTTCCTGAGCATCAACCCACTGAGTGAACAGCAATATGAAGCGGCTTCACGAGACTAATGATGAGCAAATATACAACAGAGAGAGAATTTAATTCAGCGCTTTTACTGCCAACTTGCGCTCATTCATGGCTGTATTATTTAATTCATGCAAAGTTACGTGTTTATTGGGACAGGACTTGACGGATTATCTTCCGTGACTCGTCTATTTCTTAGAGCCAAGCTGCATAAACTACATATCAAGCATATGTATCACATCTAATTTGTGCATTAATGGCTGTTATGTTAAATAAAATGTACTAATTACAGCAAAGCAAGTAATACTTTACCTGTGCACGCCGTTGTCTCGTCTCCCCTCAGATGCGCTGTAATGGCGATCATGCGTGCAATTCTTAAAACGCCCACAAGATGGCGGCGTTTATCGGAAAATCCGATATTACAAAACCGATATCCGATTATGGAAAAATGCTTAAATATCGGGAAAAATATCGGTAAATCGATATATCGGTCGATCTCTAATTATGACTTTTTTGTCAAAATTTCTATTTTTTTGGTCATAACTATGGCTTATCTTATAATTATGACTTTATGTAATAATTATGACTTCTTATGTCAAACTTACAACATAGTATTGCATAATTGCGTTTTTTATGTAATAGTTATGAACTACAAAGCATGATTTTGTTTCTTATGTGGCAGAAATGGGCTGTTTCAGCAAAACCACAGCAAAATCTGTGTTAGTTAAAATATCTTATTCCTGAAACAACATTATTAATTCCTCTTTCAGATTGACCATCAACGGCTTCAGCCCTTAACGTCTGGCCCGCTCCGCATTCGGCTCTCACTTCCCATCAAGTGCTTCCTGTATAAATCAGTGTTATTCTGATCCAAAATCATCTCACCTGGCGAAGTATCCAGGCCTCTTATCTGTCTTCTCCATTGCAGACACTTGAAATGCACCAACTCCGGTATCCGGACGCGAAGCGGCCTCTCCTTCTGTCGTGCAATGTTGCCTGAGCGTTCCTGTCTTCACAAAGACACAAAAAGAGAGGTGAATATCGGCCTCTAAATATGTGCACCCTTATCTTGAGCCGCGGGTCAATGGGTCACATAGAGGGTTGCTGCAATAACCCCAATGACATAAGCATCAGGGACCAGAAACTGTCGATTCAGACCGAATCTAGTCAGGCTGAGCTTGTTTTTTTGGGGTGAAGCCACTAGATGTCATATCTTTATTGTTAAAACATTCATTATTGTTCAAGATCAACAAAGCCAGTGTTTGATTTGAGATAAACAGTGATTAGATTGAGCCCAAGCATAACTGATACCTCAAATCAGTCTGCTTTGATAGACGCTTCGGTTACATGATGATGTGCAAACTGAATGGATAAATGACAATCATATTTCAGATCAATAACAGAGAGGGGAACCCACGTTTATCACGACTGACATGTGAAACTCACGTTAAGCACGCAATTTCACGCGCGTGCATGCAAAATTACGTCGTGTGCATCAAGTTATAGCAGATCTGTCATATGCATAACATTGGAAATTCATACCTTATATGCATGCAAGGTTTTAAAAATGTTGACAATAAAAACAAAAGATTACATCATGCATAACTTTATTTATCGTGATCGACATACAGGCCAAATGATGTATGTTTATGTATATAAACAGTTATATCAATATATATCAATGCACAAAGATATTCATATTGCATGTCGGGTTGAAAACAAATACAATACAGATAAAAACACAAGCATCGGGTTCAGTAGGAAATACATGCACATGTGAAGAAACACAAAAACCCACCTCAACATGTAACACTACATCCCTGAGGATCCAGCAGCTTCCTTCACTTCTTCATCAGTCGTCGATCATATCAATAATCTTCTCATTCATGTGGTAAATGTGGAAGAGAGTGTGTTATTGTTGATATAAACACAAACATGCAGTCCGAGCTAACAGGCTAAAGCTAAAGATATTAAAGTCCCTCCATATCGAGATTCAAAGCGGATTCCGTTTGTTTCTGGATATTTCGGTGACACCGACGCCTGTTTTGGGGACTTTGACCCGTTATATCGAGACTCGATCGGACAAAACGCTAGATGTGCGTGTTTGGGTTTGCAAATAGAATTATGTGTGTATTCATATCTAAATTTAAATGTCGATTTTCTCATAGGTCGAAGTCCTCACGTGCCACGCCCATTTTGCGGAAACGCCCCTCCCCCGCTTTAACTCCAGATCCATGACGTATTTATTATCAAACGATTAATCGCGATTAATCGCATCCAAAATAAAAGTTTTTGTTTATATAATATATGTGTGTGTGCTGTGTATATTTATTATGTATATATAAATACGCACACATGCATGTATATATTTCAGAAAAATATGTTATGTTTATATATTAATTATATTTATATATAATATAAATTATATTAATCTAAATATATACATGTAAATATTTTCAAAATATATACTGTATGATTTCTGAAAGATCATGTGACACTGAAGACTGGAGTAATGATGCTGAAAATTCAGCTGCGCATCACAGAAATAAATTACAATTTACCAGATATTCATATAGAAAACAGCTATTTTAAATAGTAAAAATATTTCACAATATTACTGTTTTTGCTGTACTTTGGATCAAATAAATGCAGGCTTGGTGAGCAGAAGAGCATTCTTTAAAAAAACATTAAAAATCTTACTGTTAAAAAACTATTGACTGGTAGTGTATCTAAAATAAAATAAAATTACAACTTTTAAAACAAGTGTGACAACTTGCCCCAATTTATAATTCTCTTGTCCTGAGGTCACATTTTTTCCTGCTGGTTTAGGTATATTATACAGCTGACTTTTTATCTTTATGTATTTGCATTTTAGATCAGAATTCATAACCCAGCAAACTTGTTTTGAAGTAGAAGTTTGAAACAACACTATAGAGAAGTAGCTGTTATAAGTGAAGTTTTGACCTGTACTCATGTAAATGATGAAGCAGTAATAAGCAGCTGTGGTTGTGCTGTCAGGTGTTTTCTGCTGTTTCCAGGTTTTGGTTTCACATGCTGAACAAGATCTAAACCAGATCTGCAGTGACATGTGGGACTTATGAAGGTCACGACCTGATTCAACTTATAATAAACATGCAGCGCTGTGTATGAACATTTGATGTTCATTGTATCATTTTGCAAATTTCAATCTTTTATTCAGCAAAAGTCAGAAATATAAATTTTGAAATGCTACACTGCATCAGTGTCTCAGCAATGGATGCTCTGCAGTGAATGGGTGCCGTCAGAATGAGTCCAAACAGTCTGATAAAAACATCACAATAATCCACACCACTCCAGTCCATCAGTTAACATCTGGAGAAGACAAAAGATGAAACAAATCCAGCATTAATACGTTTGTAACTAAAATATGAGTCCATAATCCATAATAACGCTTCCTCCAGTGAAAAAGTGCATCTGCTGTTGTCTCTCACATCAAAATCCAGCCACATATTTGTTTAGAGCTGTTTTGATCTGATGCAGATTTCTCTCCTGATTCAGACCAGAACACTTTATCACTGGAGGAAGAGTTATTATGGATTATGGACTCGTATTTGAGTTAAAAACGTCTTAATGCTGGATTTGTTTCATCTTTTGTCTTCTCCAGATGTTAACTGATGGACTGGAGTGGTGTGGATTATTGTGATGTTTTTATCAGACTCTCATTCTGACGGCACCCATTCACTGCAGAGCATCCATTGCTGAGACACTGATGCAGAGACACATTTCTACAAACCTGATGAAGAAACAAACTCATCCTAATCTTGGATGACCTGAGGTTGAGCACTTTTCAGCTAATTTTAATGTTTTGGGGAACTATTCCTTTCATTAAGTAATTAATCTAGAATACTGTTATAAATTAAAGGCTGTACAATAAATAAAAAAAATACCATAATATAAAATGTAAATGACATATCTTTATTTTTCACATTACCACTATGACAGTTTTGCTTTTAATAATAATTGTTGTATATGATTTTATAATTTTAGTATTAACCACAATAATGAGACACATATCCAGTTTTATTTCTGTTGAAGGTTTGCAGTGAGATGCTGATGATCAGTGGTGATGATCTGAGATCAGAGCTGAGGAACACCAGCCACCATCTCACTCTCAATCCCACATTCATCCCGTCCTCTCAGGATCTTAAAATAACCTGCAAACACACAGATTTACACTGCTGCTGCTACACGGGAAAACACACACACTTTACACAATATTCATAACAATAATCATTTGAATCATATATTATGAGTTTAAAAATTCATTAACACAGTATTCATTAAATAAAATAGTAATTTATTATCAAATAATGAATTATTAATATCTGTATTGTATGGAAAAACAGCATACTTTTCAAAATATTTTATTATAATTAATACATTATTGTTTATATATTGTTAATTATAATAATGTATTATCAAATAACAAATTATTAATTTAGTATTTAATAATGAATTATTATAAGTAATAATGTATTTTTAATAATAAATTATTATAGGTTATGATTATTCTAAATTATTTCATAATACATTACTATAATAATTTCCCACAAAATCTATTATATGGAAAATCAAACATATTTTCCACATATATTATTATATTTTTAATATTAATAATACATTATTAATTTGTTATAATAACTTATTATTAAATAACAAACTATTAACATATGTACTGTATGGAAAACAAACAAATTATTAATGTACTATTTAGTAAAGTAATAATGTACTAATTTAATAATACGCATTAATAGATTCTAATTATTATTAGTTATTTAATAATAAATTTTTTATAATAATTTCCCACAAAATCTGCATTATATGGAAAAACAAAAAAATTCTACAATATTAATAATAATAACTTTAATAATACACTATTATATTTTAATTAACTGATACATTAATAATTAATTAGAATAATTTATTATTCAATAATTAATTATTAACATCAGTATTGTATGGAAAACAAGCATATTTTCCATAATAATAATAATAATAATACATTATTATTCTTTATTAATTAATGCATGATTAACAAATTATAATAATTTACTATCTAAAATTAATTGTAAAATATTTTTTATAATAAATTCTGATACATTCTCTAAAATAATTATATTGTATTTATTTTATAATAAATGATTATAAATTATTTAATAAATAATAATAATAATGCATTATTATTCTTTATTAATTAATGCATGATTAACAAATTATAATAATTTACTATCCAAAATTAATTCTGAAATATTTTTATAATAAATTCTGATACATTCTCTAAAATAATTATATTGTATTTATTTTATAATACATTATAATAAATTATTTAATAAATAATAATAATAATAATAATAATAATAATAACAACAATAATAATAATGTTCCCCATGATAATGTCTCACCGTTGTCGCCCCAGTCAGAGTTCCAGGAGTTGGCCACGAGCCAGTAGGGCGTCCCGTTGTCCTCTCCCCATCCCAGCACCTTCACAGCGTGTCCGCCGAGCTCAGAGCCGCTCACGTGCTGGTAAACACCTGACAGACCAAACACAAGCACACATGTTGAGTAGCCCTGTGCAGAAGACTGTTAAACACACAGATGAGGTGATGTTTCTGACCGCTCTTGTAGAGCAGAAAGTCCTCATAGACGGTGAAGGCGGCCTCCACCGGCCCGCTGCTGTACAGCTCAGTCATGATCTGCTGCTGGTCCGAGGGAAGGTTATACGCTTTATATCCTGCAGGAGGCGACACACACCAGTTAGTCGAGGAAACACACTGGAGAGCCACGAGAGCAGAGGACCAGACTCACCGAAGTGTTTGTCCTGTTTGTACGGGACGCTGTAGTGAGGACTACAGGCGGCGTTACACTCAGGTGTGTCCTGCTCTCCGGAGCACGGCGGCCGCGTCCCGTTCACATGATGCTCGCAGGGAGGGATGCTGTACGGTCTGCAACCTACACACGGCCACACACACCTCACAACTCAGACATTATTACACTACTTCATTTTCAGAAATGACATAAACTATTTTATTTTATTAGATTTGATTTGATTTTTTATTTATTTTACATGATTTTATTTGATTCTAGGTCTGCCACCTAAAAAATTATCAAAAAGACCTCAGAACTCACAAATTTTACAATTATTTTATTTAAATGTAATATGTTTTATTTTATTTTAATTTATTACAGACCTCAGAACTCAGAAATTATTCAACTATTTAATTTTCAGAAATTACATAAACTATTTTATTTTATTTTATTATGTTTTATATATATATATATATATATATATTTTTTTTTACATTATTTTATTTTATTCTAGGTCATAGAAATTATCAAAAAGACCTCAGAACTCACAATTTTTACAATTATGTTATTTAAATTGAATATGTTTTTATTTTTATATATATATAAAATTCTATATATCATAAATTCTACAACTATTATTTTATTTATTTTATTTCATTTCATTTTATGCAACCTAGAAAACTTTTAAAAAGATACAATAACTCAGAAGTTCACCAACTATTTTATTTCATTTATTTTTAATTTATTTTTATTGTTATGCATTTTATTTAATGTTTATATATTTAATATTATATTATATTATTATATAATATTTATTTGTATTTTTATGTTATATAATTAAAAAAAAATCTAAGTCTACAACCAAGAAACATTAAAAAATATCTCAGAACTTTTACATTTTATAACTATTTTATCATTTTGTATTTTTTATTTTATAATTTTTTTTAATATTATTATTATTTTATTCTATGTCTCAACCTAGAAAGCAAAAATACCTTAGAAAATCTACAACTATTTTATTTTATTTTTTTTATTTTATGTCTGCAACCTAAAAACATTCAAGAATACCTCCATAATTCTACAACTTTTATTTTATTTGTCTGCAATCTAGAAACATTCAAAAAGAATACTATTTTATTCTGTTTTTATTCATTATTATTTTTAATATTGTTTTTTTTATTTGTTGTTTACATTTATAAAATGGTTCACACATGCTATTTCAAACGTTTTTTTGTTGTTTTTTTTACTCAAAGGGAGATATTTAGCATAATGTTCAAGCCTCCTCCATGCTGTCAGGGTCCATAAAAGTGTGTTGTTGCATGTTTGAGAAATGAAACTTTTTAAAACCACTACGCTTAAGCTCAGTTCAGCAGAATGAATGTCTCAGATGATCTGTTATTGTATTTGATGAGCTTCAGTTCATTTATTCTTGTTGAAAGGCTGAAATCAACACGCAGTTTTCTACAGGGACATCTCTGTTCTGATCCAGACTCACCCACGTTAGAGCCATAAAGTCCTCCAGTCACCAGACCGGATTTAGTCCAGTAATCCCACGCCTCTGACGGAAAACCTCCAGAACACCTGCCTCAGGAAAAACCAACCATAAGAGTCATTTCACAGCGTTTCATGAGGATTAATACAGACTTTACTGCTCAGATGTTGCTCTTTCGTGGCTCAGGAGACATAATGTTTGTCTCAGATGTTTCTACTAAAATACCTAAAAACAGAAATATTCAAAAAGATCACAGAACTCATTCTACAATTATTATTTTAATTTATATTATATTATATTATATATATATATATATATATTAATTTAAATGTAAATGTTATTTTATTTTGTTTTATTATAGACATATTGTAGCTCTCAGATGTTTCTACTAAAATACCTAAAAACAGAAATATTCAAAAAGATCACAGAACTCATTCTACAATTATTATTTTAATTTATATTATATTATATTATATATATATATATATATATTAATTTAAATGTAAATGTTATTTTATTTTGTTTTATTATAGACATATTGTAGCTCTCAGATGTTTCTACTAAAATACCTAAAAACAGAAATATTCAAAAAGATCACAGAACTCATTCTACAATTATTATTTTAATTTATATTATATTATATTATATATATATATATATATATTAATTTAAATGTAAATGTTATTTTATTTTGTTTTATTATAGACATATTGTAGCTCTCAGATGTTTCTACTTAAGTGCCTAAAAACAGAAATATTCAAAAAGATCACAGAACCCATTCTACAATTATTTTATTTTATATTTAATTTAATTTAATTTAATTTAATTTAATTTAATTTAATTTAATTTAATTTAATTTAATTTAATTTAATTTAATTTAATTTAATTTAATTTAATTTATTATAGGTGTATTGTTTGTCTCAGATGGTTCTACTAAAATGCCTAAAAATACAAATATTCAAAAAGATCACAGAACCCATTCTACAATTATTTAATTTTTTTATTTAATTTAATTTAATTTAATTTAAAGCAAAAAAAATCCAAAAAGATCACGGAACTCAGAAATACTACAAGTATTTTATTTTTAAAAATAAAATTATTTTAGTATTTTTGATATACTATTATAGATATTGTTCATATTTTGAATTAGGTTTAATTTGTATATTTTCTGTTGTCACTTTAATTTTAGTTAAAGTTTAAATAAATTGTTGTGTTTTGTCATTTTTAATTTTTACAAATATTTTCATTATTTTATTTTATTATTTCTTAGTTTTACTTATTTTACTAGGCTATATCAAATCATGCTACATGAAAATTTGAAAAAAATATATAATAAGTTAAAGTTTTTTTTATATATTTTATTTCTTTCATCATATATTTTATTTCAAATAACAAAATGTGTTTTGGTTTTAGTTAACTATAATAATGTTTGGAGCATCTCCGCTGATCTGATGAGAAATGATTGAGTGCAGAGACGCACCCGAAGCCGCACTGGTCACAGCAGGACAGCAGGTCTTCGGCTGAGATCTCCACAGACACGTTCCCTTTGCTGTGGATGCAGATGCGATCAGAGATGGCCTCGACCGCGCCGAACGCCTGCGGGACACAAACACACGCTCACACACACACACACACGTTCTGACAGCACGAGTGTCTTCAGCGCCGGAGTGTTTTTACCCAGCAGGAGCCGCAGGAGCCCTGATCCCGGATCTGACTGAGGGTCTTACAGAAGGGCCACTCCGTCCGCGGGTCGAAACTGACCGGGAGCTTCATGTTGGTGCCGTGTTTCACCCTACAGATGGAGAGAAAACACCATTTATTACATTTTAATTTATTATTTTAAATTTAATAATTAAAAAAATCATTCAATTTAATTATTTTAAAAAACGTTCTACATGTTTGTCAATGCAATAAATTACTCATCATGCATTATTCTGTTGCACGACATGCAATGATATACAGATACAGTTTTATTTCTGTTTATGGTTTCCAATGAAATTATTGTGCATTATATAATCAATCATGTAAAATCCAGGCATTGCTGCAATAAAAACCAATATACATTGGGCAGATGCTTTTATCTGAAGCGACTTACATTGCATTTTTATCATTGCATTTATCAAATTCCTTGAGACTCAATTGAACTACATCAATCAAAGAATCTATATGCACATTAATTGCATTTACATCACATTTACATTTAGTCATTTAGCAGATGCTTTTATCTAAAGGGACTTACAAATGAGGACAATAGAAGCAATCAAAACCAACAAAAGAGCAATGATATGCAAGTGCTGTGGCAAGTCTCAGTTAGCCTAACGCAGTACACGGAGCAAGGTTTTTTTTGTTTGTTTTTTTTGTTAATTATATAATAGATAAAAAGAAAACAGATAGAACAGAAAGCTAGTGTTTTTATATAAATGGATTTCTTGAAGGAATGCTAAAACTCATCTTGTTTATAACCAGTTTAGAGAAAGATCTACTGAAACCTCATATATCATATGATAATATGATGTGATTATGGTCACTCACGTGTCAGGCAGCCGCGGGCCCTTCAGCATCGTCCCGCAGAGAGACTTCAGATGTTCGTACTTCACGTTCTGGAAGTTCACACCCGCCTGTGAAGAAACCAGAGAGAGAGGAATAAGAAAGAGGAAGAGAGAGCGAGCAGGTGCATCAGCACAGTAAACACAGTAAACCTCTCACCGTCCACGTGGTCTTGGCCGTGTTGATGAAGTTGATCATTTCATCATGAGAGTGTGTGGAGAGCTGCGGCCGGCTGCAGGTGACAGACAGCAGAGACAACAGCAAACAGAGACGCCACATCCTGAGAGCCAACGAAACCAGAGCTATTAGCATTACAGGCTCAGATTCACAGCTGAACATTAACATTTAACATGCATGTGCAGAAAAAAAGACAAATTAAGACAAAAAAAAAATTCAAATAATGAAAAAATAAGACTATTAATTAAAACAAATTAGATAAAATCTAAATAAAATAAAAATATGTACAAAATAATTATTTTGAATTTTGCTAATTAAAACTTTATTGAAATGATATTCAATTTTATTGAAATATTTGCTTAACCATGTTTGTAATATTCATGTGAATAAAAAAGAAACAATAAAAATAAGACTATTAATAAAAAAAATATTTAAATTTGATAAAATCTAAATTAAAAATAAAATACACTGAAAATACATATAATAATTTAGATTTTTTTTAAATTAAAATTTTGATTATATTTGATGCTTGTAATATTTATGTGAATAAAAAGAGACAAATTAGGACTAATAATAAAAAAGACTATTAATTAAATAATTAAAATGTAAAAATATTAAAACTAACAATTTAAGTCTAACAAATATGCAATACATATAAAATCTAAATTAAAAGTAAAATACATACAAAATATAACTTTTTTAAAACCGTGTTATAATGTCATTGAAATATTTGATTAACCATGTTTGCAATATTCAGTGATGTAAAAAAGACAAAGTCTAATAAAAATTATGACTATTAATAATTCAAATATATTTAAATTAGATAAAATCTAAACAAAAAAATAAAATGCAAAATTACCCCCCCCCCCCCCTTTTATTCAAACCTATTACAATGTCATTGAAATATTTGATTAACTATGTTTGTAACATGCATTGGTATAAAAAAGACTAATACAATTTAAGACTAAATAATTAAATATATAAAATATATTAAACTTTACTATTAAACATTTGATTAACCATGTTTCTAAGTCTATAAAACATTTTTAAAGGATTATTCTACACTTGCAACTGTTAATGTCAAAGTAAAAACATTTCGTGCCACATTATTTTAAACCATTCATTTTAAACATTGATATCATGTACATTGTAAAAGCAGACTTTACCTGAGCATCAGATTCTGTTCCTCTGTCTTTGAAACTGAAGAGTCACAAAGTGACAAAATGTGAAATTTGCTCCGCTAAAAACCCTTGTGCAGTAAAACATCATGTGACGGACTGTCAGGTGGCTTTTACAGCGTCACAAGACAACCAAAGGTCTGATACGCAGAAAGTGTTGATGTCTGCAGGTATGAACATGTGATTCAGAGTGACTTTCATCACAACAACAACAAAAATCTCACCTTTATACAAAACACACCACCTTAATGCTGCTGGAGTGTTCTGGGTGGTTGCTACAGTGTTAACAGTTGCTAGAGCGTTGCTAGGATGTTGTTGAGTGTTGTTACAGTGTTCCAGGTAATTGCAAGAGTGATGCTAAGGTAATCTGGGTGGTTGCCAGGGTGTTGCTAAGTGGTTGCTATGGTGTTATAGTCGCTAGAGCCTTGCTAGAATGTTGTTGAGTGTTGTTACAGTGTTCCAGGTAATTGCTAGAGTGTTGATAAGGTAATCTGGGTGGTTGCCAGGGTGTTGCTAAGTGGTTGCTATGGTGTTATAGTTGTTAGAGCGTTGCTAGGATGTTGTTGAGTGTTGTTACAGTGTTCCAGGTAATTGCAAGAGTGATGCTAAGGTAATCTGGGTGGTTGCCAGGGTGTTGCTAAGTGGTTGCTATGGTGTTATAGTCGCTAGAGCTTTGCTAGGATGTTGTTGAGTGTTGTTACAGTGTTCCAGGTAATTGCTAGAGTGTTGATAAGGTAATCTGGGTGGTTGCCAGGGTGTTGCTAAGTGGTTGCTATGGTGTTATAGTCGCTAGAGCCTTGCTAGAATGTTGTTGAGTGTTGTTACAGTGTTCCAGGTAATTGCTAGAGTGTTGATAAGGTAATCTGGGTGGTTGCCAGGGTGTTGCTAAGTGGTTGCTATGGTGTTATAGTCGCTAGAGCGTTGCTAGGATGTTGTTGAGTGTTGTTACAGTGTTCCAGGTAATTGCTAAGAGTGTTGATAAGGTAATCTGGGTGGTTGCCAGTGTTGCTAAGTGGTTGCTATGGTGTTATAGTTGCTAGGGCGTTGCTAGGATGTTGTTGAGAGTTGTTACAGTGTTCCAGGTAATTGCTAGTGTTGATAAGGTAATCTGGGTGGTTGCCAGGTTGTTGCTATGGTGTTAGAGTTGCTAGAGCATTGCTAGGATGTTGTTGAGTAATGCTAGTAATTGAGTAATTGTTCCAGGTGATTATTACAGTGTTTCTAAGGTAATCTGGGGGTTGCCATGGCGTTGCTAAGTGGTCGCTATGGTGTTATAGATGCTAGAGCGTTGCTAGGATGTTGTTGTGTTGTTACAGTGTTCCAGGTGGTTGCCAGGGTATTGCTAAGTTCCTAAATGCTAAAATACACATCAACATTCAATAAATCAAATGAAATAAATTTTTAATATATTTATTATCTCTAAATGTATTTACAATTCAAACTCCCACATTACATAGCAATGCTACTTAAACCGATCTTTGATATGTACAAAGTTCTCGCCAGCTTTTCCACATAAAAGCTGAATATTAAGGGCACTTTACAGTCATCTGCTGTAGTTCAAACGTGGGATATTTGGTTCTTTACTCCGCAGTGACTAAATATTCAAACTGACCCAATTAAAATGGACCAATTCATGTGCAAAACCAGACTGGAATCCAGGGTTTCACAGTGTTGAGATGAGACCGGACAGATGATAAACTCCTTCGATGTTTGCACACTTCTGTTCTGAAGCCACAAACCACACGAGTGAATCTGATGAAACCAGTCAAGAACACGTCTGCTCATTTTACACCCCAAAATCAAAAACAAACAAAAATCTATTTTACGGACGATTCAAAGTTTGTGCAAAAATGACATTATTTTTAAAATTAGTATTTTTTTACTATACATTTTACATAGAATTTTTAGAATTATTTTATTCACAAAAATCTAGTAACAGCACTGAGAAATTGTGTAATGAAAATAATGCAATAAAGAATTATAATGCATTATTTAATTATACAATTTCTTAGTGCTGATATTAGATTTTTGTAAATAAAATAAAATATATAAAATAATTCCATCATTGTTTTATTATTATAATATAATATATTATTATAATCAATTCCAATGTAAAAAATAGTAATGGTCTAAAAATTTTGCTTTTTTTTTAGGGTAAATATGATCTAGACATGTTCTTGACAAATTTTGTACATTTTACCCAACAAAACTAACGTGACGAATGGTTTTAAATCAGCAGACTGCAACTGCGTGAGAGTCTGTGTACAACTGAGAACTTTTAAAGGAACCAAACAAATCTCGGTCCAAATGATAGAGTGATTATTTTATACTGGAATTAAAACTTTTTCTGCACACGTGCTTGACCTTAAGGATGATTTGATGGAACAGAACAGAGAATCAACAGAAAAACCTCAGTGTCATAAAAATAACGTCATAATTAACATCTGAGCGTCTCAAATGCAGCTACATAAACATCCATCAAAGACGCACAACTGAACACAGAACAACTGAGTGAAACAAGTCATCAGACCATATATCACCACAAAAACAAAAGAAAAAAAAAACTATATTTTTAATATGTATCTCATGTGTAAAAACTAATTAAATATATAAAACTATATATGTAGTTTTTACATATGTACTTATATATATTTTTTATATTTAATTAGTTTTTATACATGAACTATATAGAAAAGCATGTGTGTGTGTGTGTGTGTATATATATATATATATATATATATATATACACACACACACAAGTTCACATATTTACTTTTCTATATGTCAAACATACAGTATATATTTATATATATATATATATATATATATATATATTATATTATATATATATATATATATATATATATATATATTTATATATTATTTATATATATATATATTTTTTTTTTTTATATATATAAAATTTTTCTCATTTGATTTTGGGATGAAAATGACCTGAACAACTTTTAGTGAAACAGAAATAACCTAAGACTCCCAGACTCGTGGCTGTCTGAAGCGCAGTGGTTTGGCAGAGTGAGTTTAGCTGCGGTCTCAGTGTCCCTGCATGTCGGCGCCCCCTGGTGGCTGGCCAGCCGTGGCGTTTAGGTACTGCCAGCTGAGCGCCGCTAACAGCATGGCGGCCGAGACGTAGACGGGAGAGATGTGGTGCGCTCGGGACGAGAGCACGGCTGGAGACAGGCTCTTCTCGCGGATGAGGCTCAGGATGTGCAGCGTCTTCTCTCGGGACGGGTCCGTGTCGGACACCTTCTGCAGGATCTGTGAGGAGAGGAGGGATCAGGATCAGCGGAGCAAACGGCTGTGCTACGGAGAACAGCGAAGCGTGTTTTAGGACGCACCTCCTGACTGTACTGCGCGATGATGCTCTGGACGGCGCCCATGTTTGTGGCCTGCATCATGAGCGTCACCGCCTGACCCTTCCGGATCTTCACCACACCCTGAAACACCTGAGGATTGTTGTAGCATGCCGACAGAGTCGCTATCGCCATCACCTGACCGGAGGAGGAACAACACAATAACAGTTAGGATCATGTGTCAAGAACGCCGACAATTTGTGATCAGGGTGCGAATTACAGGGGGGTTTGGGGGGGTCTAACACCCCAGAAGAAGGCTTGATCTCCCCCGATGGACGTCAAAACTAAATTGACATTACCTGAGCGGTTGAAGAATATGCTACAGCACTCATTCAAAGAAGTGGACGTAGCATGAACTCCTAAAATTCATGTGTAGATTCAGTCGATTGATAAAGTTTACCCTCTTCAACTTAATGCTGTTGAACTGAATTTACGGAGCAAACTATTTGCTAAAATTACCATAACATTAACAGCAACACTGAAATACAAGCGCGCGGTTCTGTCAGTCAGATGCGCATGAAAGTTGCATGTGTTACTATAACAGTGTTTATAGCAGTGTTTTCTTTCAGAATCATCATTGGCTGGTAGAAAGACAAAAATAGGTAACATTAAAGTTTTTACCTAAAAATGAAGATAAAGGTGTGAATAATTACATTTAAGACACATTGGCCTCATTCATGAAACATGAGCAGAACGAATTTATGTAAATCGCTCCTAAAGCTGTTCTGACGTAAATTTTCGCATTCATGAAAGTGTTTGTATTTTCAAAATGTTAGTTGGTACGAAAGAAATGTTCACCTGCTCCACGTGTAAATAGTGTGTAAAATGTTCTGTTCTTTTTGGCAAACTGATGACACTGAATTTTGATTCACTGCCATCATAATATTTTACAAGTTCGTTTGCTCTGTTTTTTTTGTAGCCGAGAGTTGATAACCGTTTAGCTTTGGGTGAAACGCAGCACTTGTCACTGTTGTCCAATCAGTGGAGGAGGGGCGGGACAAATACCACACCGACCAATCATCTTACTTCTACAACAACTGAACAACAACAGATAAGTTAATATCGCTGGTTACTGCATTTTTATATTCAGTAATATTCTTCAAAATACTAGTAATACGTTACTGCCGTGGATATTCCTAATCATAGCAACCAAAGCGTTCTCAAGCGCCACCAGCTGGACATTTTCAGAAGAGCACCTGACATTTTTTCAGCTGGCTAAAAACACTTTGATGGACACGTTAATTGAATATTTATTGTTAGGCATATGGCCTATTAGTCTTTTTTGCATTTATGCAATATACTGGAACCAACCCTGAGAAAGTAGAGCAGAATATTCCACTGTGTTCCTGGACTGTTATAGTTGTTATAAATCAGGGATTATGCTGATTGTGAATGAGCATGTACGAGCGCCCTATTTACCAATGATTGGAATTCATTAACATACGCATGTTTAACTATCAAATCTGATGTTTACGAAGCGTTTGTGAATCCGGAGGACAGTTTTCGGGAAGGTCCGTTTTATGCGCAAATTACTCAGAATTTACTCCTATATTTACGAATGTTTCATGAATGATGCCCAATGTCAATAATTGCAGCAACGAAAATAAAGCCCTCGGAGAACTGTTGTGCGTCTCAGATCAACACACAGCGGTGTTTCATTAATGAATCCACATTTAAACGAATCGAGTGAATCAATGATTCAGTGAGACATTCATAAAGGCAGTCACTTGCTTTGTTTCTGAATGAATCAGTCATTTGAACGAATCGATTGAATGAATGACTCACTTATTAAGACAGGGATTTGACACCAGCTACTGGCACTTTTACTTTTTTATTTAGAGTATTGTTTCCTTTTTAAAATAATTTCATATTTCACTATTTATTTGTATTTTTGAATGTTGAATTAAAATATTTATTTCTAAAGCTACTTTTTTTGTAATATCTATTCAGTGTTCTTTTCTGAATTAACACAATGATAACTATTATATTTAAGTAATCAGCACATGATGTGCATGTTAATGAATTAATCTCATTAATTTGAGATTAATTTAATTACTTAATCGGTACATTATGTAATTAATGAGATTTTTTTTAAAAATTAATCCCTCACCCTTCAACTTAAATTTTGCCTTTCTAAGTGAAATATGTTTTTTATATTCTTTTAGAAAAAGGTATTTTTGTATTTTCCAGTTTCATTTTCATTTTAGTTTAAGTTTCAATAATTTTGTTCTCATTAGTTTTTTAAATGTCTTTTTAGTTTTTATTAACTTTATTTCAGTTTTAGTCATTTTAGTACTTAAATTAAAATGTTTTTGAATTAGTTTTCAGTTGTACATTTCAAGTTTTCATTTAAACTTTTGTTAAAGTTTTAGTAATTTAAAGTTTTAGTCATTTTTATTAGTTTTAGTTTTGTTTTTAAATATCTGTTTTATTTTTATACATTTTTATTTCAGTTTTAGTTTTAGTCATTTTAGTACTCAACTAATTTTTTTTAATTTCGCCCTCACAACTAACTGAAATAAGTTTTGTTTTTTGTTTTCTAATACTGTTTTTCATTTAAATTAATGTAAATCTTTTTAGTAATTTAAGTTTTAGTGCATGTTTGCATAGAAAAACAATGTACAGCAGCAACGAAAGTATCCATGCATTCATCTGTGTGCAATTTCTATATTCCCTATATTTATTTCTATAATCCGCACCCTTATAGCATTAGCTAACCCACTGAACGCGCCATTAAACTGCACATAAACAGATGAAGGTTCAGCGGTCAGCGTGAGGAATGAATCAGACCTGAGGAATGGCACAGAAGTTGAAGACGCTCTGGTTGCGGAGGCGGGACAGATATGTGATGACGTCTGGGACGTGATGGAGAGCATCGGTCACCAGCAGGTTGAGGCAGGACAGGGCAGAGCTCAGGTGCTGAGGATGAGCCAAATCCTCCAGACGAGACGCAAACTGACTCCAGGCCTGCGGCACACAAACAGCCATCACTCACACATGCACTGATCACAATCTCACCAGCAAAAGAAGGTAAAAATACTACGGTAAAAAAAAAAAAAAAAAAACTGTAACAGATCTAACGGGACATTTTGTGTCATTTTACAGTAAAATACTGTACAGATTTTGGAAGAAAAAGCAAAAAATTACAGTGGGAAAAAATGCAAACTGACATTCCCACAATTACTTAAAATAAAATAAACATTAACTGAAATAAAATAAAATATATATATAAAAACATTTTATTTCAGCTAGTTGCCAAGGCAACATTTCTCATTTTTGTGTAGGATAAGTTCTAGTACTAAAACTTAAAAAATATAGACATTTAAATAAAAAAAATTATAAAAAAAGACAAAAAAACAACAAAATTGCTAAATGTTTAACTAAAATTTTTATATAAAATAAAAACAAAGTGATAATTTTTTTCATGACATGAAGAAAACTAACTGAAACAAAATTAAATAGAAACAAATTATTTAATTTCAGCCAAAGCAACAATTCTCATTTTTGTTTAATTTAAGTTAAAGTACTAAAATAACTAAAACTAAATAAACTAAAACAAAAACAAAGCTTTTATAATACATAGACATAATTATAAAAATAAAAAAAATGACAAAAGCACACAACTAAATTGCTAAAACTTTTACTAAAATTAAAATTAAAACTAAAAATCTAAAAATAAAATATAATTCAAAATATTAACAAAAATTATAAAAGTATATCAATGATACTAAAATAACACTGGTACAAAACAGGTTTTACTGTAGTGAAAGTCAAGATTCACTTCCACAATTCATAGCAAATTTAAGTCTCATAGAAATGTGTGGAAAATCTGAGTTTATGACAACTAGATCAACCATTTTGCATTGAATGACTTATACGATGAACTAATGACTAGATGTTTTGAGGGGTAAGACTATAGCACAGAGAACTATATAATACATTTGGAGCAACATGACAATAGTAACTGATGATGTAGGAAACTGCAGAAATTAACAATCAGTTGCATTAATGTACCAAAGCTATCACAACTTTTTATGATGTGCACAAGTGACGAGATGATGTGGAGGTTGAACAAGTAGTTTTGAGAAGTTCATTTCTGATCTGAGAAATGCACCAAAGCGATTGAGAAAAACTGTGTTACTCTAAATGGAATTAACATTATATCAGTTAATGAAATGTAAAGTCTTTTTAAAACATTTTGTGGTGAAGTTTTGGCAACCACAGCCGCCAGGAAGAGAGCAGGGTTAAAGGTTTGTACCTCCTGCGGCCAGAAGGCCCTTCCCTCCTGCTGGTCCTCCAGATAGTCCCTGATGATGTTGGTCTTCTGGAGGAACAGACCCATGGAGTTCGCCAGCTCCGTGTCCCGGCCCACCTCAGTGTCCTCCAGCTGGGACGCCGAGAACAGACGGGACAGACCGATCCCCACCAGACCAGCCACATAATGACAGTACTGAGGGAGAAACATTTATACACAGATGGACAGATGTTTACAACATTATACATGACAAACATCTCATGCAGAATGTAAGACATGCTTTAAAATGCAATGAAAGCACTTCTGCATCGGTTTGGTGAGTTATATGTATATAAATCTCCATGCAGATGGATAAACATCAAACTAACACGTCAAACACGTGTGTAAAGTTAACCTTGTCCCACTCCTTCATGGAGGAAACCTTCTTCTCCAGGAATTCAGCCATTCCCACACCCATCCGGTGACAAATGTCTGAAATCACGTCACGATACTCCTGGCCCAAATTCCTGAACTCCACTGAAATCTGAGGAAAACAGAACGAAAGTGTGTATTAAAAAAAGCATAAAATAAAAACAAGATGGTTTACGTAAAAAAAAAAAAAAAAAAAAATTAAGAATTCTACTGCTCCTTTGCTGTTTAGTGAGTCATACGAAACCAGGGTTTATATCAGGGGTTTGTCTTTTTCACCCCAAATTAAAAATAAATAAATCATATGTCTGATAAAAAGAAGGCTTTTTTAATTAAAAATTTAAATATTTAAAAGGTCTTATTTATTGCTTTTTATTTTAAGATTTAAATATTAATATATTTATATATAAATGGCCATTCTAGTACTAAATTAAATTTGTTGATTTATGTTGGTTCAAAAATGCTATATATATATAAAAATTATATTGTATTTTTTATATATTTTTATTATATTAAATATTTTATATATAGATACATTTTGTGTTTTTATATATATAATGTTTAATGTAACAATATAAAATGTTCATTAGAGTAAGAATCACAACTGAGAACAATGAGTTATACTCATGAATTTATAAGTAATAATGTAAAATTTATAATTTTGATTTACAAAAACGATATATTATTAAAACAATCTTATTACCGTAATGAAAATGTAAAATTTGAATTCGGAGATAAAATGCTTTTAATTATTATAAAATAATGCCAAAATAAAAAAAACATAATAGTTGCAAATAAATCCTAAAAATATGCTTCTTTTATGCAAAATACAATTCCTTACATTTGTATTGTGTTGTGTGTTATGTTGGACTGACCGTGGGGAAATCCTCCAGCACCTGCCGGTCCTTCTCTGTGCTCTCGCTGAAGCTCCACTCCGGCTGATAGAGGAACGTGTGGAAGTCCTGCAGCAACGGGACCTTCTTCTCCAGCGGGATGCTCATGTCGTCCTCCACGGTGTCCAGAGCTCGCAGAACCAGGTAGAAAATACACACAGCATGCCTGAGTGAGAGATATAACACCCATGAAGATCTGCAGTGCTTTTCTAAACAGAGTGAACAAACATCATCTATATTGAGCAGCTGATATAAATACAACACGGCAGGTCCAGAAACATGCCGCACATCACTGAACGAATGCTTTACATGTTTTACTGTAATATTATCCTAAAAATATGAAGACAGAGTGTGCACAATTTTTAGAAAGATAAATGCAAATTAGCAGATTTATATTGTTTATAATTTAGAGTATAAATTGTTATAGAATTTATAGAAATCTTGCATTTTGCACATATATATGTGTGTGTCTGTGTGTGTATACATTTATACAATAGACAGATATGCAAAATGGCAGATTTTTTCTATTTTCGGTTATAAAATATATTGCATTATGCATTATATATATGTATGTTTGTGTATATATATTTGTGCACACAAGCAAAATGCCAGATAATGTACAGAAAATAGATTTCTGTGACTTCCATATTTCTATATCTTCTATTAAATAATATTATTATTAATAATAATGCACCTTTGTATAACATATATTAATCTACCTCTTCACACACACACGCAAAATGCCAAATAACATACAGAAAATAGATTTCTGTGACTTCCATATTTCTATTTTCTATTAAATAATATTATTAATAATAATAATGCACCTTTGTATAACATATATTAATCTACCTCTACACACACACACACACACACACACACACACACACACACACGCGCAAAATGCATGCCAGATTTCTATAACTGCACACACACAAACATGTATTCATAAATTGTATACATTGAAGTATGTACTTAGAGAATGTATGTACTAACTTATAGAACATAAGTTATAGAGTATATAAGCAGGCAGGTTTTACATACATTCATAGTATATAGGCTACTATATAAATGCATGCAAAATGCCAGATTTCTATAACTTCTATTATATAAGGTATAACTTATAAACTTGAAAATAAATCTGCCGTTTTGCACACACAAAGATATACTCATAAACTGTATACACTGAAGTATGTACATAGAGAATGCATGTACTTATAAGTTATAGAATGTAAGTTATGGAGTATGCAAGCTGACAGGTTTGTTTTATGTGCATGATAGATTAGCATAATGCAAAAGACTTTGCAAAACTGCACATTAGTTCCTCACGTCCATGCAGGGCCGTTGCTAGTGGGGTGAAAGGTGATGACAATTCTAGGGGCCCCCACCGCCCAGGGGGCCCCACAAAATCCAGGAATTTTACTATACAGGCCCATGTTCTGTGAATAATTCTAATATTTTATTAGTTGTATAACTGAGATATTATGAAAACCACAAAAAAAGCATGCAATTTGGTTCCATGCTTGTATATTGTACAGTATATGATATGTGTGTGAGTGGGGGGCCCACATCAATATTTTTTCAGGGGGCCCCCAATCCTCTAGCTACGGCCCTGCGTCCATGTGATCTCGAGCAACTTCTTAAGAAGACACATGCTCCTCAAGGTCATTTATATATATAACCACAAACCTAAGCACGCTTAAATGCGTCCAAAATGCGCATATGCTTCTCTGCGCAGCGCAGCGCTTCTAAAAGCGGGTGTTTACCGGCGGATCTTACCGCAGCTCTCCGTCCAGGGCCTGGATCACCGCCGCGAAGCTCCGGCTGGTCTGGTTCAGATACGCGTAGCAGGTCCGCAGGGTTTCGCTCATGGAGTCCTGGCAGGAGAAGCACACATAGGCGGGGTGTCGGTGAGTCCGGAGCGGGTGAGGAGAACGGGTCACCAGCCGCCCTTCCTGCGCGCTGCGCCGCCCGCCGGAGAGCACCGAGCGCAGCGACAACGAGCGCTTGATCACGGAGAACGGCGCGGCGCTCTTACCGCCGACCCCAGCCATGAGCGAACGAGCTCCTGCGACCCCTGCTTCTGTTTACAAGCAGTGCTAAACTACTAAACTTTATTTAAACTCTTAGTAAAGCCATTCGCCTGAAGGCAAGTGAAACCGAGCGTCAGAGGGGCGCGTTTAACGCACGACTGATATAGCCTATCGGTGATCTGATGGGTAAACAGACTATTAGAGCGTTCTCATATTGAGGGTTTTTATTGGCTGGGGCTTGATTCTCCTCCCCGCTTTCAACGATAAAACACGCGTGTTTTCAGACCGACTGCAAAATACCGCGGCAGTTTGCCAAGTACGCACTACCAGTGGAGTCAAGTATGGACACGCCTACTCAAACTTTTTTCCACATTTTAAAATAACAGCAAAGTGATCATCATAACTGTGTATGGAACATATGTGGTGACCGAAGCATTAAAAAAAAAAAAAAATAAAAAAAATAATTAAAACTCATATGGACCACAAAACGAGTCATAAGGGTCAATTTTTTTAAAACTGAGATTTATACATCATCTGAAAGCTGAATAAATAATCTTTCCATTGATGTATGGTTTGTTATGATAGGACAATATTTGAAAATCTGGAATCTGAGGGTGCAAAAAAATCTAAATATTGAGAAAATCACCTTTAAAGTTGTTCAAATGAAGTTCTTAGCAATGCATATTACTAATCAAAAATTAAGTTTTGATATATTTACGGTAGGAAATTTACAAAAATCTTAATGGAACATGATCTTTACTTAATATCCTAATGATTAAAAGAAAAATCCACAATTTTGACCCATACAATGTATTGTTGGCTATTAACCTGTGCTACTCATGACTGATTTTGTGCTCCAGAGTCACATCTGAGCTTCCGGTAGATTATCCAGATGTAGCTATGCTTGACACGTGTTGCTGTTTTTCTTCAGTATCAGCTACAACTTATGCAAGTTATAAAATAGCCTACATAAAAAAAATATTTAAAAAATTAGTTTTTTTAAATCCTAACCCATTTCATACATGGAATGTTCTTATATTTATCTACAAAATTAATTTCAAGCATTTAATTCAGTCACGTGTGTCCAAACCTTTGGCTAGTAGTACATATTAAAACGAGTACGCACATAATGGATCGTCGAATTGTATTTAAACAAACTAATATACAGGTAGATATTCTTTAAACCATTGCATACGCTAATTCTTGACGCAATACAGTTTTACTATATGTAGATTTAAAAGCATATATGTGTCATTAAGTATTACAGTTTACATTAACAGTTATAAAACAACACATGAAAAACAAAAGTATAAAGATACAGCGACATCTAGTGGTACAGAGAACAACTATTTCTATCTATCCATCCATCCATCCATCCATCCATCCATCCATCCATCTAGCTGCTGCCTATCTATCTGTCTATCTATCTATCTATCTATCTATCTATCTATCTATCTGTCTATCTATCTATCTATCTATCTTCTATCTATCTATCTATCTATCTATCTATCTGCTGTCTGTCTATCTATCTATCTATCTATCTGCTGTCTGTCTGTCTGTCTATCTATCTATCTATCTATCTGCTGTCTGTCTATCTATCTATCTATCTATCTATCTATCTATCTATCTATCTATCTATCTATCTGCTGTCTGTCTATCTATCTATCTATCTATCTATCTATCTATCTATCTGCTGTCTGTCTGTCTTTCTATCTATCTATCTATCTATCTGCTGTCTGTCTATCTATCTATCTATCTATCTATCTATCTATCTATCTGCTGTCTGTCTATCTATCTATCTATCTATCTATCTCTTCTGTCTGTCTGTCTATCTATCTATCTATCTATCTGCTGTCTGTCTATCTATCTATCTATCTATCTATCTATCTATCTGCTGTCTGTCTATCTATCTATCTATCTATCTATCTTCTGTCTGTCTATCTATCTATCTATCTAGCTGTCTGTCTATCTATCTATCTATCTATCTGCTGTCTGTCTGTCTATCTATCTATCTATCTATCTATCTATCTGTCTGTCTGTCTGTCTGTCTATCTATCTATCTATCTATCTATCTATCTGTCTGTCTGTCTGTCTATCTATCTATCTATCTATCTATCTATCATCTATCTGTCTGTCTGTCTGTCTGTCTGTCTATCTATCTATCTATCTATCTATCTATCTATCTATCTATCTATCTGCTGTCTGTCTATCTATCTATCTATCTATCTATCTATCTATCTTCTGTCTGTCTGTCTATCTATCTATCTTCTTCTGTCTATCTATCTATCTATCTATCGGTGTGGATTAGCTGTCAAACACGCGCAGAGCATCATCACACATGTCTGACCCTGCAGTCGTCAAAGCTCATTATATAAGACGAATCCTCGGGTCTCCTGTCTGTTCAAACTAACCTTCCCCTCCAAACCAGGATTAAATCAAATCCATTGATGCTGACACTGTTTATGCACTGCTTGCTGGAAAAACATAAATAATGTGACATCTTTAGGACATCTGCTGATTTCATCTCTGCTTAATCTTCTTAAAATACGTGTTTTTAGTGTTTATTAATAAAATCTGTTATGCATAATGACAGATAAATGCAAAACATGGATATGCATGCACAGGGAATGAATGTTAGAGATGAACGCTCAAAATGCATTTACTTACATAATCCAATTTAGGCATAACAGAACGACAGCGTCCTATTTTGTATTTAAAGAGGTTGATTATCTCTTCCGGGTGTCCTAGAGACTTGAGGATGTCCATTTTCGCCCGTGTGTTTATGAGGACGCTTTTCTTAACAGGTGAGCTGAAATTCACGCGCTGCTATTTCCATTCAAACTCTACACAGAGATCCAGGACACCATCAGCTAACCTGCGCGGCGACAATCCCTCACTCACACGATCGACTGACTCCTCTGATTGGCTGAGGCGTCATGGGCCTAGAGCGCATCGACCAATGAGAAGCGAGAGCTACTGGTGTGATGGCCCGCCCAGTAGCCAGTAGGATGGACGCAGAGCTCATGCGAGGCGCTGATTGGTCAGGCAGGTGATGACGTTGAGGGGTATTACAAACACCGGGATGGTGTAAATACAAAGAGTCACCTCAGCTGCGCATTAGAGCTGAAGCATTAAAATAATTAACTGTATTACTTATAAGACTAATATGGTTTTATATAATATTAAACCACTGTAATTTAACATAATTTTTGTGCATAATGTGTATGCACATATGTGACTCTGGAGCACAAAAGCAGTCATAAGTAGCACATATATATTTGTAGAAATAGCCAACAATACATTGTATGGGTCAAAATGATCGATTTTTCTTTTATGCCAAAAATCATTATGATATTAAGTAAAGATCATGTTCCATAAAGATATTTTGTAAATTTCCTACTGTAAATGTACAACCCGAATTCTGGAAATGTTGGGACGTTTTTTAAATTTAAATAAAATGAAAACTAAAAGACTTTCAGATCACATGATCCAATATTTTTTCACAATAGAACATAGAGAAAATAACAAATGTTTAAACTGAGAAAATTTACCCTTTTATCCACTAAATGAGCTCATTTCAAATTTGATGCCTTCTACAGGTCTCAAAAAAGTTGGCACGGAGGCAACAAAGGGCTGAAAAAGCAAGACATTTTGAAAAGATTCAGCTGGGAGAACATCTAGCAACTAATTAAGTTAAATGACATCAGCTCTGTAACATGATTAGCTATAAAAGGGATGTCTTAGAGAGGCAGAGTCTCTCAGAAGTAAAGATGGGCAGAGGCTCTCCAATCTGTGAAAGAGTGCGTAAAAATATTGTCAAATACTTTAAAGACAACATTGCTCAACGTCAAATTGCAAAGGCTTTGCAAATCTCATCATCTACAGTGCATAACATCATCAAAAGATTCAGAGAAACTGGAGAAATCTCTGTGCGTAAGGGACAAGGCCGAAGACCTTTGTTGGATGCCCGTGGTCTTCGGGCCCTCAGATGATACTGCATCACTCATCGGCATGATTCTGTCATTGACATTACTAAATGGGCCCAGGAATACTTCCAGAAACCACTGTCGGTAAACACAACTCGCCGTGCCATCTGCAGATGCCAACTAAAGCTCTATCATGCAAAAAGGAAGCCATATGTGAACATTGTCCGGAAGCGCCGTTGTGTCCTGTGGGCCAAGCCTCATTTAAAATGGACTGTTTCAAAGTGGAAAAGTGTTCTAAATTGCATGTGTACTTGTTACATTTCAATAAAAATTGAATGTGATTCAAGAACACAGTGTTAGCCTGTATACAATAATAATTACTTTACATATGCTCTAACAGATATATTTCTGAAACTGATTTTCTTCCATATTTATTAAGGCCTGTTCACACCAGTAACTATAAAGATTATTGTTCACGATGATTATAACGATAACAATATAATCGTACTAAATTTAAAAGAATAGTACACTAGCTATAACGATAACAACATAGAAGAACGATATCTTTGGAATCACTTTCATAACAATTTTTCCCAAAATGATTAATGATAAAATATTGACAGCCAATCAGAATCCATGCTGAAAACATTCCAATATTTAAAGCGGCAGATGACAAAACTGCATGTATTTAAAATAAACAGAACGTCATTGTTCGCTAATAGTTATCGTTATAATTATCGCTCCTAGTGTGAACGGGCCTTTAGTCTTTGACAAATAAAAATTATTAGGGCAGTTGTTTTTAATTGTTAAATTGTTATTTGAGTTTATTACTAAACAGATTTACTGGGCATTTAAAGACATGGAAAACCTTGTTCTCTGTGAAAGAATAAAGTTGAATCTGAAATTACAAACAGTTTAATCTAATTTTTACATAAATATTGTGTGGCACAACAACAGTTAAACATGGAGTGAGTTGTTTCGTGTACATACAGTTATATACATTTAAAATTATAGAATGCTGCTACAAGAAAATAATTACATGTGGACTTTCTATTTTCTGAGAAACGTTAACAATGTTTAATCTATAATGAGAGATCAGATGCACAAGTTCAGATTGACTTTACAAGCAGTTTGTCAGCTGGCAAACTGTAACCCTATTTTATATATAGAAATAAATATAAGAATGTATTTAAAAATTAGATGAAATTAAACGAGCTCAGCTGCAGTAAAGGGGATTTTCTTAGATTTGAAAAGGAAGTAAAATTTTGTGGTGAGGGTTATTTTTTAAAACGGTTCAAGGAAGTGGCTTTCTAGACAGGAAGTTGGTGAACTAATGCTGGTGGGTCTGGCTGCTAACCCAAAGATTTCAGTTCGACTCAGTCTGGACAATAGATGCCATCAAATATAAAAACCTAAAATTGCAACAAATCTGAATTTTCTTTGCAAACAAAGGACAGGTCAAATGTGAGCAGGAATAACACATTGCAAGTTCTTATCTGCTCGTAGACATGCTTAATAATGTTCATCATGACAATAAAAAAGAAAATAAATGTTTCCCTGCAGATATAGTGTGAAGGAAAAAAGAGAATTATCCATTAAAATACAGCAGGAGTGCTATGGGCTTCATTTAAATGTTTTCTGAAGAGAGGAGAATGTTGCAACAAACCGCAACAATTACTACATTTTCTTGAGAAAAGTGTTGTGTTTGCCTGTGCAAAACTTACCATGACTATGGCTCTTTTTTTGTTTAAAGCAATAATTCACCCAAAAATGAAATCGTGTTGTTAATGTCCTCACCTTCAGGTCATCCAAGATTAGGATGAGTTTATTTCTTCATCAGGTTTGTAGAAATGTGTCTCTGCATCAGTGTCTCAGCAATGGATGCTCTGCAGTGAATGGGTGCCATCAGAATGAGAGTCCAAACACCTGATAAAAACATCACAATAATCCACACCATTCCAGTCCATCAGTTAACATCTGGAGAAGACAAAAGCTGGAGGAAGCGTTATTATGGATTATGGACTCATTAGTTAAAAACGTCTTGATGGATTTGTTTCAGCTTTTGTCTTCTCAAATGGACTGGAGTGGTGTTTATTGTGATATTTCTTTCTTTCTTTCTTTATAAAGCACTTTCACACAACTCCTGGTTGATCCAAATTACTGTACAATACAACTAAAAACAAACAAAATTAGAAACCACAATACGACAAAGCACAATATCACAGTACAGTTGACATGACTAGATAAAAGCTATTGACAGTAGATGTTTTTTAAGCAGATATTTAAAACTGGTAGGGAGGGCGCAGCTCTAACAGAAATTTGTAATTTGTTCTATAGACTAGGACCAGGTGTGGATTACTTGTGGATTATTGTGATGTTTTTATCAGCTGTTTGGACTCTCATTCTGACGGCACCCATTCACTGCAGAGCATCCATTGCTGAGACACTGATGCAATGCTACATTTCTCCAAACCTGATGAAGAAACAAACTCATCTACATCTCGAATGGAGCAAATTTTCATTTTTGGGTGAACTATTGCTCTAACACGTTTATGTATAGCAACTGAATGCCACAAAAATGGTTTAAAATGATTGAAACCAATGTCTTAAAGATGAGTAAAGCACATGCTACACATCCATCAAGCCGTGATCTGGAACATTCAGGTTATATAATGTTCTCATGATCTTCTGGGACTGAAGGGTCTTTGGTTCCTGCGATTCACAGCACGTTTATAATCAGGTCCAGGGTTTTCTACTGATCTGTTGATGTGAATCCAGCACAGCGTTCAGGTCTCACTGTACGTACAGTATCTTTCCATGATTGTCTACACATCAGAGATATCTTCATTTCATCATTGAAGCTCTAGCACCTGATAGACCAGTTCTTCTGCTCGGAGCTCTGCAGGGAGTGATGCTTTCACAGGAGGATCTCTAAACGTTTCTTACGCCAGAATCAGGCTGTTCCACACTTCACTTTTGGAGCTGGAAGATCCACTTGGAGAAAGTTTGAGAGCAGAACTTGAGCTTGGAGTTCCCATATACGACGGAAACACAGAGACCTGGATGAACAAAGGAAAGATTTTGCTTGGGATGTGAGTTTTGTTCATAAGAATTACTTTAGCATTTAATAAATGAATAATTGTAATAAATGAATAATGGACTTTTAGTTTACAACCCCAAATCAGAAAAAGTTGGGACAGTATGGAAAACGCAAATAAAAAAAGAAAGTAGTGATTTCTAAATTTACTTTGACTTGTATTTCATTGCAGACAATATGAACACAAAATATTTCATGTTTTGTCTGGTCAACTTCATGTCATTTGTAAATATACATCCTTTCCTGTCATTCAGACCTGCAACACATTCCAAAAAAAGTTGGGACAGTAAAGCATTTACCACTTTGTAATGTTGCCATTCCTTTTCACAACACTTAAAAGACGTTTAGGGACTGAAGACACCAAGTGATGAAGTGTTTCAGGTGTAATTTTGTCTCATTCTTCCTGCAAGCAAGTCTTAAGGTGGGCAACAGTACGGGGTCTTCGTTGTCGCATTTTGCGCTTCAAAAAGCGCCACACATTCTCTATTGGAGACAGGTCGGGACTGCAGGCAGGCCAGTCAAGTACCCGTACCCTCTTCCTCCGCAGCCAGGACTTTGTAATGTGTGCAGAATGTGGTTTTGCATTGTCTTGTTGAAATATGCATGGACGTCCCTGGAAAAGATGTCTTCTTGAAGGCAACATATTGTGCTCCAAAATCTCTATGTACTTTTCAGCATTAATGGTGCCATCACAGAAGTGCAAGTTACCTTTGCCAAGGGCACTGACACAACCCCATACCATGACAGACCCTGGCTTTTGGACTTGTTGCTGGTAACAGTCTGGATGATCCTTTTCTTTTTTGGTCCGGAGCACACGGCATCCATTCCTCCCAAAAAATACCTGAAATACTGATTCATCTGACCACAGTACACGTTTCCACTGTGTGATGGTCCATCCCAGATGCCTCCGAGCCCAGAGAAGTCGACGGCGCTTCTGGACACTGTTAACATAGGGCATCCTTTTGGCACAGTACAGTTTTAACTGGCATTTGTGGATGTAACTACGTATTGTGGTACTTGACAAAGGTTTGCCAAAGTTGTCTTGACCCCATGTGGTGATATCGCTTATAGATGAATGACGATTCTTGATGCAGTGCCGCCTGAGGGATCGGAGATCATGGTTGTTCAGCTTAGGCTTGCGCCCTTGTCCTTTACGCACTGAAATTCCTCCAGATTCCTTGAATCTTTTAATTATGTTATGCACTGTTGAAGGTGAAATATCCAAATCTCTTCCTATCTTTCTTTGAGGAACATTGTTTTTTAACATTTCAATAATTTTCTCACGTATTTGTTGGCAAACTGGCGATCCTCGGCCCATCTTTGCTCCTAAAGGACTAGACCTTTCTTGGATGCTGCTTTTGTACCAAATCATAATTACAATCACCTGTTGACATCAACTGTTTCAAATCACATCATTATTTAACCAATTTACCTCATTACTAGCCCTAAATTGCTCCTGTCCCAACTTTTTTTGGAATGTGTTGCAGGTCTGAATGACAGGAAAGGATGTATATTTACAAATGACATGAAGTTGACCAGACAAAACATGAAATATTTTGTGTTCATATTGTCTGCAATGAAATACAAGTCAAAGTAAATTTAGAAATCACTACCTTCTTTTTTTATTTGCGTTTTCCATACTGTCCCAACTTTTTCTGATTTGGGGTTGTATATGTACACTACAGTATATATTACATTACATTTAGTCATTTAGCAGATGCTTTTATCCAAAGTGACTTACAAATGAGGACAATAGAAGCAATCAAAATCATCAAAAGAGCAATAATATGCAAGTGCTATGACAAGTCTCAGTTAGCCTGTATTATATATATGAATTTTAATTTAAATACATATACTGTAATTATATATTTATATGATATATTATTATAATGTATGTGTATTATATTTATTGTTACAATTGTTATTTCGAATATAATAATCATAAATATTATAAAATATTATGGATTATATTAAATAAATTAGCCTAAATTAAATTACATATTAATGAAATACTAATATTTTTAATGCACTCTTTAAATTAATATGAACTCATAAACTGCACAGTAATCATAAAAGAGATGAAACATTGTCTGAATCCAGGAATATATACAAAATATTTATATTAATATTTAAACGTTTGTTTATAATATTTATAAATGTATAATATTTATAAATACAAATTCTATGCATATATATATATATATATATATATATTATAGTTATGTTATTTAAATAATATATATATATATATTTCCCTCTCTTATACACAGACACACAAACTATTTAATATATTTAAAATTTAACGGGTCATTTATAATATTTAGCTATAGCATTTATAAATACAAATAATATATTTAATATATAATATTAATATATCTAATAATTAATAATAGTAATTATAATAAACATTAATATTTATAATACAATGTAACTGAAACTCATTACACATGCTAATAAAGCAGCACTGCGGTCACAGTGTGTGTGTTTGTTCTCTGACCGGTGTGTTCATCGATGTGTTATGGTGTGTGTAAAATGATGCCGTGTCCGGCTCCGTCTTTATGGGCCGCGGTTCTTCTGTGGGACTGGAGTTCATAGCACTGGACGGCATCTGACCCTCAGATGACCCTACAAATCACACACAGGTCAAAGGTCACAATCACAGATTCCACGCTCATGATTTGATCTTCATCAAGAGATTCTGACTTGATATCCTAATGAGAAGATCTGCACTCACCAGGTTTGGACGTTTGGGTGTTTTTTGGTTTGCGTTTGCGGGTCTGAATTCCCTCTTTCTTCATGGCGAGAGGACGAGGAACCTGAACACAAGAGCAGAAACTCTCAGATCATTCTCTGACTACATCTGCTGGTTACACAGCGTTACTACTGAGTTTTTGGCACAAAATCTGTACATTTGCATTGCCAAAGGGTGAAGTAAACTAATAACAGAGCAAACAGAGTATATTATAGTCTTCTTAAGTCTGTCTCACCCCGTGGAGTTTCATGTAGAGTCCGCAGGCGTTGCAGACCGGCTCTCCTTCTGCATTACGTCTCCAGAGAGTGGTTGTGGTCGTGTGACAGTTAGTGCAGGACAAACCAACCCGTCTGGACGCAGACTGACCGAGAGAGAGAGACAGAAACCAGCGGGTCAGTGATAGTCTTCAAATCTGAATTAAACCTTCAAAACACTGCAATAATACAAAGTAATGCAAAATAAATAAAAAAAGAACTTGCTGGAAACACTGAAAACATTGCAATAATTAAAAAGTGATAATATATTGCAGTGTTTATTTTTTGTTTTGCACTTTTTAATTAGGCTATTGCAATGTTTTCAGTGTTTCCATTTTATTAAAGCAGTCTTTTTTTATTATTATGATAATAATGCATTACATTTAATAATAATGCATTATCATAATAATAAAAAAGATAATAATGCATTATCATAATAATAAAAGACTGCACTAATAAAATGTAATGCAGTCTTTTTTATTATGATGATAATAATGCATTACATTTAATAATAATGCATTATCATAATAATAAAAAAAAATAATAATGCATTATCATAATAATAAAAGACTGCACTAATAAAATGTAATGCCTAATAAAAACTAAACTTGCTGCAAACAATGAAAAATAGTACAATTTAAAAAATAAACACTGCAATAATCAAAAAAGTAATGCAAACAAGAAATTTGCTGCAAACAAATGCAATAATAAAAAAATCAAAATAGACAATAAATAATGTTGAAGCAAAGTTCGATGTCATTTTATACCACTTATTAATTATGATAGGTCAACAACATGAAAAAACGAGTGGTTTAAAATAACATCATAAAAGTATACAAGTATAGTACATATAATAAGTAATAGTGAGTATAGTAAATAGTACAGTAGTACAGTCTGTACTATACTCACTATTACTTATTACACATGCATAGATTCTAAGGATGAAAGATTTCCCAGATCTCGGAGTATTTTCATTATGTTGATAGTGCTGTCAGTGAAACGCACCAGTCGTCTCTGAGGTTTGATGAGCGGGCGGTTGATCCCGTTCATCTTGTGGTAGAGACCGCAGGCGTTACACAGGTAATGACCCGTCCCGTCCCGCCGCCACAGAGGAGTGGACATCGCCCCGCAGTTCACACACTCACGACCCTCAGAGAAATCATCCAGCAGCTCTGAGCAGAACACACACACGTGTAGATATTAATACTCACAAAATATTTCACAAAGACCATTTTATCTGTGCTTTTCAAGAATAGCATCTAGGTTCTGGAGCTTTAATACAGTTATCATTTTATTTATTTATTTATTTTTAAAGTTGTAAAACTCTTGTTGCCAAAGCACTTGAAACTTGTTGCAGACACTAAAAAACTGCAATAATTAAAAAAGTGCCAAATAAAAATAAATAAACCTTCTGCAATCACCGAAGACTGTCATAATAAAAAGTGCAAAATAGAAATAAACATCACTGCAATAATAAAAATAATGCAAAATAAAAAGCAAACTTTTTGCAAACACTGAAAAGACTGCAATAATAAAAAACAGAGCAAAATAAAAAATTAAAACGAATGCTGCAATAATAAATAGTGCAAAATAAAAATAGATAAAAAATAATCAATGCAAAAATAATAAAGTGGAATGTAAAAAGTAAAAGTAAACACTGCAATAATATAGTGCAAAATAAAAAAAGAGTCTTCATATAAAGTGTAGCTTTTACATTGTGAATCAAAGCGGCTGAGTTTCCTGATCAGCAGGAGGCGCTGTTACTCATGTGTGTGTGTGTGTGTGTGTGTGTGTGTGTGTGTGTGTGTGTGTGTGTGTGTGTGTGTGTGTGTGTGTGTGGAGCTCTGCGGTGTCTCTGTCAGACAAACTCTAATCTTTATCAATGGAAACACATGACAGACGGCCCCTGAGGGGCCCTTAACTACAATCACTGAACGACGAACCAATGTGGACAAATGAGGCAGACGCATAATCATTCATCTCTCTCTCTGAACCATTCTCCAGGCTTTCAAACACCTTTAACAAGCTGTAAGCTTTCTGTCACATTCATTCAGAATCATAAATCATCTGTCACATCAACACCACACAAAACCCTTTCTGATCACAGAAAGACTGATTACTGATCGATCAGAGGATTATGAGATATTAAAAGAGACACACAGCTAACAAAGTTTCATTTTTATTGTGCACTATTTTTTTTATTATTGCAATCTTTTCAGTGTTTAGAAAACAAATATTTTATATTATCTTTGAAGAATAAAATAGGTAAATATACTTAAAGCAACAATAAAAAGTACAAAGGAAAAAATAAACTTTCTGCACACAATGAAAAACCTGCAATATTAAAATTGTGCAAAATAAAATATAAAAATAAACACTGCAATAATAAAACAGTGCAAAATAAAATAGATGTACACTCAATGCAATCATAATAATATTCTCAAAATGCACAAAATCATTATTTATACATTGTTCATGGAATGTTTTTTTTCCTGAACAAAACTTTCAGAGAACATTCAAAAGTAACGTTCCCATAATGTTTGTAAAATGATAAAATGGAACGTTCCCTTAACGTTTGCATTTTAAAACATGTAGTACATTTTGACCGTTCAGAAATAATGTTTTCAAAATAAACGTTCTCAAAATGTTTGCACAAAAATGGTATTATACATGCAATGTTTTTTTTCTGAAACGTTTCAGTTGGACGTTCATGTAACATTTTTTAAACGTTACTTCATGTTTCTGAACGTTCCGAGAACATTCAAAAGTAACGTTCCAATAATGTTTGCAAAGTTATAAAATAGAACGTTTGCATAACCTAATAGGAACGGCATGTTTTTGTTAGCAGGCTGACAGACAGCAGCTCTAAGCTGGAGATTGAACCCACACGAACAAAAGCCTGTCGCCTATCACTTCAGTCTTACACAACACACGTTCAGCTCTGAAAAACACACTGTCTGGAGTCTTTGACTGCGATGACTGACGGGGAACGGAGTATTAACACTGACAAACTAATTATGAACTGAAAAAAACACCAAAAACACGGAAGACTGAAAACAAACCCAAACAAGACACATGAAGTGAAGCAAAGTCCATCTCTGGTTCATTTACGACACACTATTAATAGCACATGATCACGACAAAGGTCACGTTATTCCTATCTGTTATTAGGTTTAATGAAATATCTGCTTCTATAGTTTATTTTATATCTCAGGCAAACATCATTTATCATGCACACAGATTCGTGATTATGTCTCACTCTGAACGACACAATATAACTATAAAATGAAAGAAATGATTACTTATCAAATCTTTATCATTTATTATTGATGTAAATAAAATCTCACGTGGCACAGATGACTGATTATCATTATTACATGAATTCTTCAGATCAGGTCTGATAAACTCTATTAAAAAAAGTGTCCTATAATAATAAATGAGCTTATTAACAGGATTTTAACCAGAAAAATTAAATACATAACCACGTTTTTTTTTTACTTACACTCTATTATTATGAATTATACTCATATTATGCTGAATATGATCATTAGAACAAACATACAAAAAAACAAGTCAATCTTTCGATATAGCGATTCTTTAACAATATCTAAAACGAATACAACAGAATAATATTCTTGAATCAAACCCTTATTAATCCTTTAGATGTATTATGTATACAAATCACAAATGTATTTTTTTTTTTTATCAGAAACTTCATTTATTCGTTTTTCTTTTAGGTTCATTTTTCATTCTTTTATATCAGTTTTTTCGCAGAATATTTGTAATTATTCTCTCAAGTCATATATACGACAGATAAAACAATATCATTTATTTAGGCATAAAATAAACAGAGCATACATAAAAAATAAATCTATCATAAGAGTTTGATTAATATATTTTCGTGATTTGAATGACTTCATGAAATGTAAACCCAAAATGTTTCAAATGTGGAACAATTTCATTAAAGCTTAAAATAACTTTTAGTTTTTGCATGTTTTTAACAATGTGTATGATAGGCCTAATAATAACATTATACCTTAAAATAAATATAAACGATCCTGAGAGACGAAATAAAACTTTTTTTTCTGTATCGTATCTCAAAACAGAAGAGAAATTAAATTTTTATAGAAAAAATATTTATTTCGTTGTTTCTTTTTCCATCCATATGCTCTCAAAAAGTATCCTTATTGACTATTTATAATGTGTTTTGTCGATTTTAAAGTTTAAGCAACAATACGATTCATAAGAATCAGAACATAAGCATCTGAGCAGTTTTGGGTGAGTGTGAAAAACACAAGAAACCCTCATGAATAAACTTAAGACGACCAGAAAGTGTTTTCATAAATGCAAAACAGTTTCATGCGGTGTTGGACAGATATCAGGCCCTGCTGATAATAATATAATAACAGTAAAGCCAATTCAGTAATCTATTCAATATAACATCAATTGTTGACGGAATCAATCTTTAGAGTACACTGCACACAGTAAAAGTCATTTAAAGTGACAGCTGCGCATTTCTCATGTACAATAGCGTTGTATTTGGTCTATATTCAGATCCTCGACATTTTCTTCTTTTTTTTGCATTTCATATTTATTATGACTGTTTCGATCAGAGGGAAATCATCTAAATTATCGGTTCACATACATTATGTAAAACCTGTTTATTATAAACCGTAATGTTTCTTAGCATTAATAAAAAAATAATAATAATGATAATAAAAAAAAATAAAAAATCGGCTTAAGGCCCAAATGATCAAAAGACAGCATATTTTATACCCATAAATGCCCAAACTTAATTTAGATTTCACCATGTTCATTATTCTGATAATCAATTGTTACAGAAAAGAAACTAAATAAATGTAACTATTATAGAAAATCATATTTAGCCTACTTTGTATAGTTTTACACCCATATGGTTTCAAAACGCAACACAACATTGAAAAAATAATACACTTTTTTATTGACTTAGCCTATTTATTACTATTTACAAGCGGGTTTTGTCGATTTTAAAGTTTCATCAGAATAAATTCACGGCAGAAACAAGAAAAAATAGCAGTGCATATAAGCGTTAAATCACCTGTATGTTTTACTTTCGTTTTATTTGAATTCTATTCAGATGATGAATCATAAGTAGTGTCGTGCAAATTCTCATTTAAACTTCGTAAAATGACACATGCAACCCCAAATCAAGCTCAACCCATCGATGACAATTTCTTTCTAACATTTCTACCTAATTTTAAGATCTTAAATATACCTTTTACCAAGAATACATCACTGTAAAAAAAATAAAATAAAAAAAATAATGGAGTAAGCTTTACAATATATTTTTTCAGTCTTTCTGCTTCAGAATTTCATGTTCAATAGTCACTCTTAAAAATAAACTTGCTTAACAGGTTCTTCACAGCGATGCCGTATAAGAACCATTTTTGGCTTCACAAAGAACATCTCTTTCTTACCTTTTTATAATCTGAAGAACCTTCTTTCGCCACAAAGAAGCTTTTGTGAAACAGAAAGGTTCTTCAGATGTTAAAGATTCTTTATGGATACATTTAGACAAAAAGCTTCTTCAATGGCATCGTGAAGCACCTTTATTTTTAAGAGCGTCTGCCGTTGATTTTTTTTGTGAAATTTAGCCTGCAATTTTTGAGTGAACTCTATTTTACTTATAATTTATCTATAGGCCTACGTTTAAGAGAAAAAAAAAATCCTGAAATCATTCTGAATTCTCACCTAAATTTGGGTGTCGCGTTGCATAGGGCGCTCCGCCGCTCTGGAGGCCGTGCAGAACGGAGCTGTCAAAGTGCGACGCCGCCCAAGAGCCTCCGATGTTGGGGCTCACGTAAGCCGGGTATCCGCCGTGATAGGATCCGCTCAGACCGCGGGAACCGTAGTGCTCCCTCCCGCCGGCGGAGATGTTCAGCGGGCTGGAGTAACTCGCCGTCTCCCGCGCCGCCGCGACCCCGGAGCTTAACGGAGGGCTCGTGGAGAACGTGAACCTGGAGACCGGAGAGTGATGCTGGCCGCTGGTGGAGTTGTAAGAGGCGACCGTATCCGCGCCCGCCTGCGCCCATCCCGAGTGCGCGGACACCGGGCTGCTCTGCGGCGGCGTCTGGAGGTATGGCAGCGCCGAGATCATCGGGGTGACCCGGGTGGGCGTCACGTACACCGGCGAAGCGGCGGCGTTTAGGAAACCGGGCTCGTAAGACGCGGGTCCGTGGTTTGCGGTCATCGTTACACCTTGATACATGTCCACAGGTGAGCGATCGCTCCACTCGGGAGGACCGGAGCATCGGCGTCGGTCTTACCGGGCTGAGTTCACCCTGCGCCCGCCGGGAGCATTTTCTGCTTCGCTTGACTTGACGGCAGCAGAGGATGATGAGGGTGGATGGTCTCACTCCTCCCAATCTCTCCGCCTCCAGTAAAACGCATCTCATTCCTGCTCGGGTCACCGACCTCGTTTACAGGAACAACATATTCCCATCATGTCTGCGCCACGCATGCAAATCAGGCCCGGTTCTCAAACCAAATCAATAGCACCCTCAGTTAAAACTGTAATAATGACATTTTTTTGCAGATTTGGCAAACTATCCAGTTTGCGTTATGGTTTGCGCTCTGGAGACCTTCATTGGTATCTTTGTGTATATAACTACTACGCATAATAGCTGAAATATGTAGCCTTTATTTGCGCATGTGCATAAGAATCAATTGTGAGATTCCACTTTCAAAAATAAGGATTTAATTGGGTCATATAAAAACTTTATTACCTCTTTAGAAAAGCATATGTATTTTAAAGAACGCCACAAAAACTGATCTTATAATAAAATATAAAAAATAAAATAAAATAAATAAATATAAAATAATAATAATAAAGTAAAAGAATAATAATAAAGAAATAAAATAAATATTAACTAAATAATTAAAAAAAACTTTCTCTCTCTCTCACACACACACACACACACACACACACACACACACACACATATACCTAACATATTCCAGTATTGCAAGAAATGAGCATAAATTACAAGAATATATGAAAAATTCAAATTTAAAGATGAAACCCACTTGACTGAGACCCTCAATAAATGATTTGATTAAATGACTTAAACATGATAATTGACAAGCAAAGGAGAAGAGAAACAAGAGAAAAGCAGGGAAGAGTTTTAGGAATACTTAAATGCCCGTACAATTGATCTAAAATATTTTATTACAATAATATTTCCTAAGAGTTATATGTGAGCCCAGTCAGATATTAAATTATAATACATCGTAATTGTATGGCGATTTTTTAAAATTAAGCTATATACATTTTTGTGAATTTAATAGGTCAGTAAAGAAAACCTGTATTAGGCCTTTATCAATTATAGGCTATGCATAATTTCTATCATGTCTCACTCTTAGACCTCTAAAAGTAAAACAAAAATCATGTTTTATATAGGCTAACTAATTCGCATATTTGATGTATTAGTATTACAATAATATGCAAGTAATATTTAAAAATATTCTATGTATTAATATTGTGTTTATATTTCTGATATGTGCAGGTCAGTGATGGATATGATTGATGTCACTGACGTCACGCGCAGCTCGCGGTTGTCGGAAGTCTCACTGTTGTTGTTTTCAAAGACACATTTTTTACTGTCATTTCGCTGTTTTTTATAAACAAACCGAGACTTTCATGCTGTCCATTTCCTTAGTTTTACAATTATGCGTCTCGATATGCGCCTTCCGCAACGATATCCAGAACTTTCACACAGAACACCCGCTATCAGTGCGAGGACAGAAGTTTGTTGTTTTCTTTTTAAAACATTGCATTGTTAAAAAAAAAAATCTAATTGCAAAATCAGTTTAGAGTTGTTGGTTTATATATATATGGTGGCATTAGCAAAACACTTCAGCAAAACATGGTCATGTCAAAGTGTCTGAATATTTTTTGATCCCAAACTTTACTGCTAGTCCACTGTATGAAGTATTTTTGGGTATAATATGTCACAGTTCACTTAATTTTGCTATTTTCACTTACATTTATGAACTATAGTGCCCTGCACCCACTAGTAAAAAAAATATCAAAAATTATATCTGGTAGGCTATCTGAATAATTTTTGGTTTGACTGTATATATAATATATATATTCAGTTATAGTACTAATTATTCATTGGTACACCTTTAGAAAGTAGCCTATAATGCATTAAAACACAAGTCAAACATATCTTCTAAGTATTATAATGCATTTTAACTTTGGTATACTATTATTTATACAATGCATTGCAACGTACATTTTGAATATGCTTATAATGCAGTATACATAAAGGCTTTAAGTAAAGTGTTACAAAACATACAAAACTGCTGATATAAAAAACAATGCACATTAAGATACACTTTGTAAGGATAAACAAAATGAATGGAAAAACTCTTTTAGTAGCTTTTTAGTAGAAAATGAGTGAATGAATTGGATTTCTGTATTGCAGATAATAGTCTCACACATCAGTCTCACAGAGGATATTATTGATTAGTGAGTCCAAAGCAGAGCAGGATGCAGTTTGAGTCAGGCAGGTTCTGGAATACTCGGAAAATCAGCAGATCTCCTCCATATCGCTCCCTGCTTCCTCAGCGGCTCCGTCTCCATCCTCAATGGGAAACTATCCACGGCTGCTGCTGCTGGCCTGTGATCCAATCACACGTCTGATAAACAAGCCTCTGGTCAACCTCTGCTCCTCTATACAAGTGTTATATTAGAGAGGCTCTGAGATCAAGCAGATGATTTCATTTTCACTACTGTTGCTTAGAATTTATTGTCCCTTTGCAGCATCATATAAAATTAATACACAAATGCATTGATAATAATTTAATAAAAGTAACATAAGTGATGCTGTTAGGTGAAACTGCTGATCAACAACATCAATAAAGTAGAAGGCAGGCATTTTTGAGAATTTGCATCATCTGCTGAAACTATACAATTTAAATCAATTTAAAAAAGAAGATTATTACGTTACAAAAAACAGAAATGGTTCAGAGGTCTATAATTTTATATTTTTCCGACTTTGTATATACACATTTTAAAGAAAATGTGAGTGGTATTTGCAACAAGCACAATGCTTGGGTGTTGTGGGTGGTTGCTAGGGTGTTGCTATGCAGTTGCAAAAGTGTTCTCAGTGGCTTTTAATGTGCTGCTATGTGGTTGCCATAGTATTCTGTGTTCTGGGTGGTTGCCAGGGTGTTGTTATACAGGTGCTACGAGGTTCCAAGTCATTTTTAATGTGTTGCTATGCAGTTGTGTTAGTCAAGGTGTTGCTATGCATTTTCCAAAGTGTTCTGAATGGCATTTGGTGTGTTGCTATGTGGTTTCCATAGTATTCTGTGTTGCTATGCAGTTGCAAAGATGTTCCAAGTCATTTTAATTTGTTGCTATGCAGTTGCTAGGTTTTTTTTTTTTTTGAAAATGTTTATTTTATTTTGGGAGTCAGCTAAAGAAGAATTTACTAAATTGTTCTAAATGTTTTTATAAAATGTATAGATTAATTTTTAATGCTTTGCTATGCAGTTGTTAGGCTTTCTTGGGAGTTGAGGTTTCACTATGCGTTTGCTAAAATGTTATGTGGGGTTTTATAATGTTGCAATAGTATTCTTGGTGGTTGCCAGGGTGTTGCTATGAAGGATTAAAGAGGTTCCAAATCATTTTTAATGTGTTGCTATTTCATTTTAGGTTGTTGTGGGAGTTGAGGTGTTGCTATGCAGTTGCTAAGTATTCCAAATGGCATTTAGTGTGCTGTTGTATGGTTGCCATAGTATTCTGAGTTCAGGGTGGTTGCCAAGGTGTTGCTATGCAGTTGCAAAGATGCTTAAAATCATTTTTAATATGTTGCTATGTTGTTTTTAGGGTGTTGTGGGAGTCAAGGTGTTGCTATGCATTTGCTAAATGGTTCTGAGTGTACAATGTTGCCACGTCCTTGGTGGTTGCCAGGGCATTACTATGCAGTTGCTAAGATGTTCCAAGTCATTTTTAATGTGTTGCACTGCTGTTTCCAGGGTATTGCGGGAGTTGAGGTGTTGCTATGTAGTTGCTAGAGTGCTCTGAGCATTTTTTTATGAAGTTGCCATATTATTCTTGTTGGTTGTCAGGGCTTTGCTATGCAGGTGCTACGAGGTTCCAAATCATTTTTAATGTGTTGCTATGCCGTTTTAAGGGTGTTATGAGAGTTGAGGTGTTGCTATGCAGTTGCAAAAGTGTTCCAAATTATATTTAGTGTGCTGCTATGTGGTTGCCATAGTATTGTGGGCTGTTTGATCACATCACTTTGAGCACTAGTACCAGTGACTACTGATTTAGAAAACAAGTCTAATAAAACAAAAGGAGGATTAAAACATTTCTATGGTCATCATAACTGATGTTTTCTTGTCACATATGCTTTTTATTTCAATCCCTTTATTGCTAGAAGAGATGTCTATGAATGTGTGTGTTTGTGCGAGGCATGTGTGAATTATCTGAACGTTAGGTTCAGAAGCGCCTGTGTAATTCGTTCGGGGCCAGACCACTGTCAGAGTGAGTATGAACGAGGTGTTTGGTGACGAAGATGAGAGCAGATAGAGGGAGAGACAGGGAGAAACAACAGATAGTATAGATGAGACCGACTGTGGGGGGAAGAGTGTCTGTTTGTTGGAGAACTGAACGTGTTGCAAGACGGAAAATCAAAATGGTGGAATGTGAACTAATAAATATCAGCATCTTTCTGTCTGCAAACCTAGAGTTCTGACTCTGTAGCATTTAAAGAGAAAAAAAAGACACTTTACGCAAGTAGGATGCAAACTGTGTGTTGTATTTACATGTACATTGCATGCATTTCTGGGTTTCCTTCAAAGCTACAAATATGTTGATAGTTAAACTAACTTGCAGTGTTTTTGATATGAAGACACGTGGTTGCTAAGGTGTTCAGAGCGGTTTTAGTGTGTTGCTATGCAGTTGTTAGGGTGTTCTAGACAGATGTCAAGGTGTTGCTATGTGATTGCTTACGTGTTCTGAGCTTCATTTAGTATATCATGTTGCTATGAAGTTGCTATGGTGTTCTTCAAAAGGTATAGGACATTGCTATATGGTTACCAGGGTGTTGCTATGCAGTTGCTAGGGTGTTGCTATATGATTGCTGGTATGTTCTAAATGGCATATATTATGTTGCTATGGTTTTCTACAGTAAGTAGGTTCAAGGGCATTGCCATATGGCTGCCAGGGTGTTTGCTATGAAGGTAATTGTGTGTTTTAGTGTTTTTTTGCGTGTTGCTATGCAGTTGTTAAGGTGTCCTAGACAGTTGCCAAGTTGTTGCTGTGTGATTGTTTATGTTTGCCGAGCTTGATACAACATATCGTTGCTATGGTGTTCTACAGAAGGTAGGTTCTAGGGCATTGCTATATGGTTGCCAGGGTGTTGCTATGCAGGTACTATGTGTTCTTAGTGGTTTTTACTGTGTGTTGCTATGCAGTTGCTAGGGTGTTGCTATGTGATTGCTTATGTGTTCTGAGGATCTTATATTGTGTTGCTATGCAGTTACTATGGTGTTCTACAGAAGGTGGGTTCTAGGGTTATATGCTAAATGGTTGCCAGGTTGTTGCTATGCAGGTACTGTGTTCTTAGTGTGCTGCTATGCAGTTGCTATGGTGTTCTAGGTAGGTTCTAGGGCATTGGTATATGGTTGCCAGGGTGTTGCTATGCAGTTGCAACTTACATTGCACTCAAGGTATACATTTTATGCATCCTTTCCTTGCTTCTTTTTAACCTGGGTTTCCTTTGATGCTATGAATATGTTGATATTTTAACTTTAACACAGTATTTTGCAGTGCATTTGCATTCTAACACATTTTGCAATGCAACTGCATAGCTAGAAGCCTTTGAATTCACGTACTTGCATATGTTTGGCCCTGAGGCATCACCGATGCACTCCTGAAATGAAGGCAGTCCAAAATAATGGCAGCAATATGATGCATTATTATTTAGCCATTCTCTGATGGATGCATGTCCTTGTGTGGCTCTGTGCAGATTCTTGGGCTCAGGACAGGGTCGGTGGCCCCGTGTGGCCCCTCTTCCTCTGGGTCAGAGCGCAGCCAGACCCCCTGTCTCCAGGAAGAGCATTTCAAAAGAGCATCCATCGGAGGATCAGACGGAAAACACTGACAGAACGAGACCTGGACACTGAGGACAAAACCTGAGAAATGAGGAAACGGCTCAAAACAAGTGACACACACACACACACACACACACACACACAGTCAGACTGAAAAATGTGTTTGAATGATGATAACTCAAAGGAACATGTAAGCGTGCTCTTTCATTCCCACTTACGGTTCATTAAAGTACCAGCTTTGCCTCAGCGGTTTCTCCTAAAATATGTACCTGAGGAGATATAAAAACAGACACAAATGAGTCAATAGTTGTCATACAGTAAGAGTTCAGAGATGTGAAATTAATGTGAAAGCAGCTTAGAACATTTATTTGAAAATCCAATTTCTGATTTTTCCTTTCTTCTGGGAATGTGTGTAAATGTAAAGATAATTATTTTTCTGAGATTTCTTTTTCATTTTCTGCAACGCTAGAGTACTATGGGTGGTTGCTATGGTGTTGCTATGCAGTTGCTGATGTGCTCCGAGTGGCATATACTGTTGCTATGGTGTTCTAGGTTGCCAGGGTGTTGCTATGCAGATACTTAGGGTGTTCTGAGTGATTTTTAGTGTATTGCTATGCAGTTGCCAAGGTGTTGCTATGCAGTTGCTGATGTGTTTTGAATGGCATTTAATGTGTTGCCATAGCGTTCTAGGTAGGTTCAAGGACATTGCTACTGTATATGGTTGCTAGGGTGTTGCTATGCAGGTATTAGGGTGTTCTGAGTGATTTTTAGTGTGTTGCTATGCAGTTGCCAGGGTGTTGCTATGCAGGTATTAGGGTGTTCTGAGTGATTTTTAGTGTGTTGCTATGCAGTTGCCAGGGTTTTGCTATGCAGTTGATGATGTGTTTTGAATGGCATTTAATGTGTTGCTGTGGCGTTCTAGATAGGTTCTAGGGCATTGCTACTGTATATGATTGCTAGGGTGTTGTGATGCATGTACTAGGGTGTTCTGAGTGGTTTTTATTTTGTTGCTATGCAGTTGCCAGGGTGTTGCTATGCAGCTGCTGATGTCTTTTGAATATCATTTAATGTGTTGCTGTGGCGTTCTAGGTAGGTTCTAGGGTATCGCTACTGTATATGGTTGCTAGGGTGTTGCTATGCGGGTACTAGGGTGTTCTGAATAGTTTTTAGTGTGTTGCTATGCAATTGCCAGTTTATTGCTATGTAGTTGCTGATGTGTTGTGAGTGGCATATACTACGCTGTAATGCAGTTGCTATGGTGTTCTGGGCTGTTGCCAGGGTGTTGCTATACAGTTACTAGGGAAATTTGTGTGGTTGCTATGCAGTTGCTAGGCTGTTCTGAGTACTTGTTTTAATGTCTAGGCAAAAAGTGATCTTAAAGACCTCAAATGAATCCCACATCTGGCTGAAGATCTTTTCAGATGCAGCAAACATGTTTGACCTTTGTTTGTTTGTTGGCATCTCGTGTGTATGTGATGAAATTAAGAGCGATCAATGACCGTCTCTCTCCGGTACGTTCTCTGCTCTTATCTGGACAGCGTCTTATCTTGCTGAGCCAATCCTCTCAGAATCAGGCTGACAGAGAGCCGTGTGAGTGTCTATAGACAGAGGCGCTCGAGTGTGAGTGTGTTTGATCACTGCTATCTGTCCCTGTGCACATGTGTGTGTGTGTGTGTGTGTGTGTGTGTGTGTGTGTGTTTGCAGAGCTGCTCTGATCACCTCATCACATCTACAAGTGTGACAGAATTGGAGAGGATTATTGGATTACAATCTGAAGAAAATCCCTAATAAACTCTCTTTAATGTCTCAGATGTTTCTCCTACACAGAAATTAGACTAAATGTTCCCAAGGTGTTGAGTCTTGAATCTCCTACTTCTTTTTGAGTCTTGAATGTCTAACTGATGTTTCTACTGCGAAAATACCAGAGTAATGTCTCCTCAGAAGAGATCTCGACAATGTCTCAAATTGTGCTCAGACTTGCAAACATGAGATCTTCATAATATCTATTTTTTTTCTATGTCAGCAATAGTTTAAATGCAAAAGAAATGGAGACCTTGGATCTAAATCTTCTTAAAAAGTTATCTTGCAAATAATCTCACCTTTCAAATGAGATCCCAGGAATGTCTAAATATGTGCTCAGGAGACTCTGGGAAAGAAATGTAGAAATGTATGTTTCAGAAATGTATGTTTCTTTTCGTTTCAGAAGAGATTTCAACAATTTCACGAGTTCACCCTTACATCTAATCTGACAGCAAATAGTAAGCATATTTTGGCGTGCTGTCCTGGGGGAGGGCTCCGAGCCCGGAATATGGCCCGAACCCAGAGAACTCCCCCTTATCCCTAATATGGGATAAAAATAGATTAGGGGTGAGGAGTTGAGGTGGAGGAGGGATGCCGGAAAACTGTCATTGGACAGAGGTAGGTAGGCTGCATATATAGCCTATATATATGTATTGTGCTAGTTAGGATGGTTAGCTAAACGAGTTGCACCTGTGCCAAATTAGTTGATTATCTGATCATGCTCCTCCCGAACCTTGTTAATAAAACATCATGTCTCAAACTGTGCTCAGGTTTGTCAACACACCAAAATCTGCAAAGAAAAACACGAGATCTCTTTAATATCTCATTTTCCCCCCTCCATGTCAGCAATAGCATAAATTCAAATGAAATGGAGACCTTGGACCTCCACTTCTCAAAAAGTTCTCTTGCAAATAATCTCACCTTTCTCTGGAGTTTCAGATGTGATCTCAACAATGTCTCAAACTGTGCTCACCTTTGGCAAGATACCAACATCTACAAAGAAAAACATCAGATCTCTTTAATATCTCATATTTTCCTCCATGACAGTAATATGTTAAATGCAAAACAAGTGGGGACTTTTGGTCTCCAGCTTCTCAAAATTGGAAAAAAAGGTTTCAGAGTTTGAAGTTTCAGAGATCTCAATAATGTCTCAAACTGCGCTCACATTTGGCAAGACACCATAATCTGCCAAGGAAAACCATAAGTCTCTTTAATATGCCAGATGTTTCTCCTAAAATAAGGCAATATGATTAAATGGAGAATAAATGTGACCCTGGACCACAAAACCAATCATAAGGGTCAATTTTTTATACAACTATTTGAAAATCTGGAATCTGAGAGTGCAATGCATATTACTAATCAAAAATTGTTTAGATATATTTACGATAGGAAATTTACAAAATATCTTCATAGAACACAATCTTTACTTAATATCCTAATGATTTTTGGCATAAAAGAAAAATTGATAATTTTGACCCATACAATGTATTGTTGGGTCAAACATACACAAATATTCCTGTGCGATTTATGACTGGTTTTGTGTTCCAGGGTCACAAATTGAGACTTTTGCTGTAGTTTCTTGCTGAAAAATGTCTAGAAGTTCTCAACAATGTCTCAAAGTGTGCTCAGATTTGCCAAGATACCAATATCTGCATTCAAAAGTTAGAACATCTAAACAAGTTCAATCTAGTCTTTATTTTGAGGAATTTTAGGAGAAATATCAGAAAGTTGATATTTAATTGAGATAAAACTCTGAGCTATGAATGAGCAATCTGTGAGCAATAAACCTGTGTGTTGTCAGTAAGAGTTACGATGTGTGTAATAGGTTTAGGGACGGTGTGTAATGGCTTGGGTGTGTTTGTGTTGTTGTAGATTGTTTGTAGATCAGTGCTCTCTTTGCTTTACACTGATGTTTAAAGTGCACCTGACCTCACTGAACACACAGCGGCATTACCTTTAACCTCTCGTGTTTACAGCCAATCAGCTTTCACCATCAGGATCAGGTCACAGAACTCCGGCCACTGTGATTGGCTCGTTTCTGACCAATCACAGGACGCGCTCTCACTAACACAGTCCGTCTTGAAACCCCTAAGAGGGAATCACATAGAACCAAACAGAAGAAATAAGAAATTATATGTTACATGAAGAAAATAAGGTCCAATTTAGGACCAATAACAAATTTTGCATTGTTTCAGAACAATTAAACAAATTTAGCCCCTAAATTCTCATTACTGTAATGCAGGGGTTTCAATGGTCAGTGAAATGACTGCATCAGACAGATAAATAAAACATATGATTCTATTTACATCTGAAATATTATTTTCAAAATATTTTTCTGTATATGTTTAATTGGTTCTACAACTTTGATATAAAACTTTAAATATGACTCAATATATTAAAATATACTGTATATGAATCAGTTTTATGATGTTGAATGCAAATTAACAGATCTCATTATATATATATATATATATATATATATATATATATATATATTATATATAGTGCTGTTTTTAGATTCATCCTGAGAGGTGATTCACTCTGAATTATTACTCTCTTGGTTTTTTATTGCCTGTTTTTATTTATAGAACACATGAAGAGAGAGACAGAGAGAGACACAGAGAGAGAGACACAGAGAGAGGAGAGAGAGAGAGAGAGACACAGAGAGAGCGAGAGAGAGAGAGAGACACAGAGAGAGAGAGAGAGAGAGAGAGAGAGGTGGGCATCCAGAGCCTCACCCTCAGATAAAAATGGGCTAAAGTCCAACCGCCGAACAAACACTGAACCAGTGGACGAGTGAAACGCTGATAAGAACTGAACACACACATACACGCACACACACACACACACACCACACACACACACACACACACAGGTTTGTTTTTGTGAATTGTGGGGACATTCCATAGGCGTAATGGTTTTTATACTGTACAAACTGTATTTTCTATTGGCCTACACCTAAACCTACCCCTTACCGGAAACTTTCTGCATTATTACTTTCTCAAAAAAACTCTTTCTGTATGATTTATAAGCCTTTTGAAATACGGGGACATGGGGCAATGTCCTCATAAATCACCTTCTCCTTGTAAACCTGTCATACCTGTGTCATTATACAAATTTTGTCACTCATTTGATGTCCTCATTTGTCACAAAAATGCGCACACACACACACACACACAAACATTTTTTTTTATAATATATTATTATTATGATAATTATAAAAAATAACATTTATAATAAATATTTAATTAATAATAAATAAAATAAATGTCATAAACTTCAATAAAATACCAATATTATGATGATAAAAAAGGTTTTTCTGAAGTGTTGTTAACTTGCACAAAGCTCACCACTATGATGCTAAAGAGTTTTGTGGATGGTTCCCAGAGTGTTGCTATGCGGTTGCTAGGGTGTTCTGGTTCTTAGCTCAGATTCCTCCTTCATTGTGCCTCTGTGTTATTTTTCCAGTTGTTTAATGGTGAAAATGCTGTTAGAGGTTTCATTCATCACTATCAGCGCTAGTACTATAGCTCTTAACAGATTGGTGCATCAAATGTAATATGCAATAGGTGCCAGTCTATGCATTATTTCAATGTGGTGATTAATGGAAATTGATTCAGTAGGCTCGACTAACCAACGGTACTGTTATGGGTGAAGAGAACGAGGTCGAGAAGATATTTATTGCTGTTATTAGTGCTATCGCAGTTGTGACACGTCGTCATAATCAGGTTTTGTGTGGTTTCAGTGGTTTTGTGCTAATAGTGAGGGCCTCATGACCTCTGACCAGCTCCAGTTATACAAAACCACTAATAAAAACGTCAAAAAAACACTGTATAACTTTATGCTGTATTTTGATCCTGTGGCGCTTAAATCTGGCCTTGACCGTGATGATGTAATAAAATCATCCATCACATGTCAAGTCAAGTCAAGTCACCTTTATTTATATAGCGCTTTTAACAATACAAATTGTGTCAAAGCAACTGCACAATATCAACATAGGAAAATAGTGTCAATAATGTAAAATGACCAGATTAAACACTCAATTTTCAGTTAAAGGCATTTCATTATTGAATTCAGTGATGGCATCGTCCAGCTCAGTTCAGTTCTAAATGTCTTTGTTCAATCAAGTCGACGATATCACTGGAAATGAAGTGTCCCCAACTAAGCAAGCCAGAGGCGACAGCGGCAAGGAACCAAAACTCCATCGGTGACAGAACGGAGAAAAAAACCTTGAGAGAAACCAGGCTCAGTCGGGGGACCAGTTCTCCTCTGGCCAGACGACACAGCAGTTCAATTCCAACTGCTGCAAAGTCAGATTGTAAGGGCTCAACAGGTTCCCGAGGTCTTTTCCCGATGGCTGTCTAGGTGATGGCTGTCTATGGTCCTCACTGGGGGTCTGCCTCTGGGGCTCATCTAGGTGTCCTGGTCTCCGCTGAGTACACATGACTGAAGTTCTGCTTTACTTTCTCAGCAAGAGTCCAGAGGATCATTACTTGCTTTGGTTTCCTCAGGAGATCAGATTGAGTTCTCAGTCATATTTCCTGCACATATTAGATCTGTTTCAGATGTTTCTCCTCAAATACCCGAGGAGACAGAAAAACACACTAATGAGTCACTGGTTGTCATTCAGTAAGATTTTTTTAAAAAAATAATAATAATAATAATAAAAACGACAAAACACCACAAAATTACTAAAATTAGAAATTAGAAAACTAAGAAATATTAGTAAATATATAAAGATGACATTTAAATATTAAAATTAATTTAATTAAATACTAAAAATGACAGACAATAACTAAACTGAAACAGAAATAATTTTAAATAATAATAATAAAAACAAAACAAACACTACAAAGTTACTAAAACTTAAAAAAATACATTAGTGTGTTAATTTACATATATATGTAAATTAAATTAAGTTAATAAATATTAAATACTAAATATAGTATCAATAATACAAATTATTCAAAATAATTAAACTGAAAAAGAAGTAAAAATTTATAAAATGTATACTTTAAAAAAGACAAAAAACCACTACAAAATTACTAAAACTTAAAATGAAACTGAAAATATAAAAAACAAAAACTAACAAATTTTAATACATATATAAATATAACACAAAGTAATTAAAGTAATAATAAATTAATAAATATTAAATACTAAATATTTTATTTGAAAAAAAAACAAAAAAATTATAATAAAAAATATTAATAGACAAAAAAACTACACAATACTAAATCTTCAAATAAAATAAAAACGTAAAATGTAAAAATAAAATGTATTAAATAAATATGAATAAATATTTAAATAAATATAAAAAAAAATGATTCATATTAAATCCATAAATGTAAAAAACTACTATAATAGTATATTAATGATACTAAAATAAAATAACCCGGTTTATGGATGCACACACAATGAGAGGAAATAATAGCACAGAGGAGTGTCTCAATTCAGCAGGTCATACAGTCTGATAAGTGAGGAAATATTGCTGTTTGTCGAGGATCCGTGCGGTTGAAACACCCACACGTGTGTGCACACGCACACACACCGCACACACAACACACACACACACACACACACACACACACACAGTCAACAATCATACGTGTCATAATAAGAGGCTTGTGGAGGATCCTCTGAACAATAGGGCTCCACAGACTGGGCTCTTATCAGTCTGAGCTCTTATCCAGACTGTCTCTGTTAGTCTAAACCCCCTTGAGCTCCGCCGGACCCCTTATCATCTCAGGTCCGGCTGACGTCAGGCTCCTGCTGATAGAGCCGGGGCCCGCTGAGCTGTGGGAATCACCACACGAGCCCAAACCAGCGTCCAGAACCCACACAGACACTTACAGTACAGGGACGAGACGAGATGGGTCTCACAGCCTGATCTCGCTCGAAACTTCTCATTAAAGCAGCACTTTGAGCTCAAACATTTACTCTCCCTGAGATTTTAAGTTAATATTTCAATCATTTAACAACACATTTGCATGTTCATGGTGCTCTGATGACGGTTAATGGTCACATAAAATTCATGTAAATTAATAAAAATGCATTTTTAGTAACTGTTTTGAAATTATTTAAATTTTTAAAATGTATTTAACAACACATTTGCATGTTCACGTTCACAAGACATGCAGCAAATTAAATAAATTCAATATTTCTAATATAATAGTTTTATTATATTATTAAAAAGTGTAATAATAAATAATTATATTAAAATAATAATTATTAAAATATTTTATTAAAACAGTGTTTTTTGAAATTATGTAAATATTTTAAAATGTTTTAACCGCACATTTATCTGTTTATGGTTTACATGACATGCAACAAATTAAATATTAAATAAACAAATTAAATATTTCTAATAAAATATTGTATTATAATATTAAAAATACTTATAATAATAAATAATCATATTAAAATAATAATTATTAAAATATTAGTAGTAACTTGTTTATATTTATAATGTAACATTTGTAATGTTACAAAAAAAATATGTTACATTTATAATGTTACAAAAGATTTCTATCTTAAATAAATGCTGTTCTATTGAACTTTCTATTCATCTGTGAATAGTGAAAAATAAAATGTATCATATTTTCCACAAAAATATTGTGCAGCACAACTGTTTTCAACATTGATAATAATCAGAAATGTTTCTTGAGCAGCAAATCAGTATATTAGAATGATTTCTGAAGATCATGTGACACTGAAGACTGGAGTAATGATGCTGAAAATACAGATTTAATCACAGAAATAAATTACAGTTTAACACATATTCACATAGAAAGCATATATTTTACATTTAAATAATATTTCTCAATTTTTACTGTATTTTTGATCAAATAAATGCAGCCTTGGTGAACAGAAGAGACTTCTTTCAAAAGTTTTTTCAAATAACCGAGTCTTTTGAACAGTAACCAAATTTACCACCTAAAATCATTCAGGACACCTCAAATCTTTACAAATGACCTCTGAACCCGGATTAATGCTCAAATACGTATATGAAGTCACTGCTCAGAAATTAAGAGGAGATTAATCTCGCAGATGTGAACTCTGTAACACTCTTTATTTTCACAGACACTTATCAAACGCTCCATAAAATATTGTTTAAAATAACAGAAAAGCAAAGACATTCATAATGTGACTCATCATTGGAGATCATCTCTTTAAATATCCTGTTTTTCCAGCACAGAGTCATAAATTCCAGCAGTATGTAAACGGGCAGACAGCAGGTTAACATGGAAAAATGAGCTGAAACTGATTCTTCACGCGTTCTGCAAACACAGTCTCCTTCTTTAGATCTAATGTGTTTGTGTTATACAGCGGTAACAGACACCTCCAGGACTCAAGGGGGCGATAGAGTTTCCTTCAAACGTCTGTGTTATTAAACTCAAGGAGTATATCGAGTTTGTACGATATATCGATAGATTCATTATAAGCGATACGGTATGAAGCAATACTGTTAATATCGATATACAGTAGTTTGATACGAGCGCATCTGAAAAAATATCTAGGGAGGACACAGACTGAACTGCTGTGGAGAAAGTGCTTAATACAATTTGTTCTAAACATGTGACAAGCTTTATATGAAGGGCTTTAAAAGATATAGAAGCTTATAGTTTGAGTTTAAAGCATCTCTGACAGAAAGACGAGACACTACTCGCGCTGTTTAATGTGTTTCAGATCTGCTGTTTTCCTAAATGCATAACTTACATTTCACAGGTATATTCTCCATCTGTAAATGTTAAAACCATGGAAATATTTACATTTTGCTGTCAGAAATGCATGAGTATATACATTTTGCTGAAATATTTGTAGTTGGACAATAAATGTGACATATGTAGAATTTTAAACCAACAAGTAAGTGTATTTGTATGATAGCACTAACTGTAAAGTGACTCAAAATAGCCTTTTTACTCAATTAGTCTGTGCTTTTTTATTATTTTCATTTTTAGTTTAGTAAATTTAACTTTTGTTTTTGTTTTTAGATTGCAATGTTACAACCCCAAACCAGAAAAAGTTGGGACAGTATGGAAAACGCAAATAAAAAAAGAAAGTAGTGATTTCTAAATTTACTTTGACTTGTATTTCATTGCAGACTGTTAGACTGGTGTCCTGTGTGTCTTGTGTTCCCGCCTCTTGTTTCCGTATATGGTTAGTTTCATGTTGTTATTAGTTAATTCGTGTCCAGGTGTGTGTGATTTGTGAATGTGTATTTAAGTCCTGTCTTTTTGTATTCCATTTCGTCTGGTCTACTTGTTATTCCCGTTGTGTCTACCTTGCCCTGTGTTACCCTGATGTCGTCATTAAAGACTATTATTTTGAAGTACCTCCTCGTCTGCGTGTTCCTCGTCTCTCCCTGCTGTGTGCACCGTGACACAGACAATATGAACACAAAATATTTCATGTTTTGTCTGGTCAACTTCATGTCATTTGTAAATATACATCCTTTCCTGTCATTCAGACCTGCAACACATTCCAAAAAAAGTTGGGACAGGAGCAATTTAGGGCTAGTAATGAGGTAAATTGGTTAAATAATGATGTGTTTTGAAACAGTTGATGTCAACAGGTGATTGTAATTATGATTTGGTACAAAAGCAGCATCCAAGAAAGGTCTAGTCCTTTAGGAGCAAAGATGGGCTGAGGATCGCCAGTTTGCCAACAAATACGTGAAAAAATTATTGAAATGTTTAAAAACAATGTTCCTCAAAGAAAGATAGGAAGAGATTTGGATATTTCACCTTCAACAGTGCATAACATAATTAAAAGATTCAAGGAATCTGGAGGAATTTCAGTGCGTAAAGGACAAGGGCGCAAGCCTAAGCTGAACAACCGTGATCTCCGATCCCTCAGGCGGCACTGCATCAAGAATCGTCATTCATCTATAAGCGATATCACCACATGGGCTCAGGACTACTTTGGAAAACCTTTGTCAAGTACCACAATACGTAGTTACATCCACAAATACCAGTTAAAACTGTACTGTTTAACCTATAAAGCAGTGCATGTGCTGGCTCCAGATTACATCTATGACTTAGTCACTCTTTCCACTCCTTCTTGCTCTCTCCGCTCTGCTGGTTGTCTCTCTTTGTATCAGCCTCGTTGAAGATTAAAAACCATGGGGGGAGGGCTTTTTCCTATAACGCGCCTAAGTTATGGAACGCATTACCTGCGTTTATTATGAATGCTGCTTCCTTGGATTGTTTTAAGAAACTTCTTAAGATGCATCTTTTTAGTAAAGCTTTTCATTTATGATTTATTACTGTGATTCTATTTTTGATATTATGTAGTTTTGTTTGATTTGTTATTTGTTTGTACAAGTCGTAGCACTTTGAGTTTAAGAAAGGCGCATTACAAATACAATTTATTATTATTATTATTATTAATAAATACAAAAGTATTTTAAAATAAAAAAGTATTAATTTTCTACACATAATTTAGTCACACAATGCATTGCTGAAATGTCTGCAGAACGTGCATTTGAGCTGCATCATGAATTGAGCTCAGACACAGAAATCCAGCTTGAGCAGCCAGATACTCCTGGCCATGACCTGTGTGTGTGTGTGTGTGTGTGTGTGTGTGTGTGTGTACTGGTTTTTGTGGTTTACGGGGACAAAATTTGTTTAATAACATGGGTATGACAGAGGTATTACAATTTGAAGGTGTTTTATGAGGACACTGCCTATGTCCCCGTAACTCAAAAGGCTTAAAAAACATACTAAATGGTGTTTTTTTGAAAATCTAAAGATGCACACAGTCTCCTGTGAGGGCTAAGTTTAGGTGTAGGGTTGGTGTAGGGCAATAGCACACACAGTTTGTTCAGTATAAAAACCATTACGCCTATGGAGAGTCCCCATAAACCAAGAAACAAACATGTGTGTGTTGGTGATGGGAAGTTTGCACCTGCATAAACCAATGGAATAATGTTATGGCCCACACAAACTCACACCTGTTAGTGCAAACTAGCACACACACACACACACACATGTTGGTTTTTGTGAAAAGTGGGGACTCTCCATAGGCGTAATGGCTTTTATACTGTACAAACTGTATGTGCTATTGCCCTACACCTACCCTACACCTAAACTTAGCCCTCACAGGAGACTGTGCATTTCTACTTTCCCCAAAAAAACCTCACCCTGTATGATTTATAAGCGTTTTGAAAAGTGGGGACATGGGTCAATGTCCTGAAAAGTCACCCTCACCTTGTAATACCTGTGTCATACCTGTGTCATTATACACATTTATGTCCTGATTTGTCACAAAAACGCGTACACACACACACACACACACACACACACACACACACACACACACACACACATACACACATACACACTACACACACACATGAACACACACTAACAAACAGCCTGAATGAATCAAATGTGCTCGTATCCCCTCAAATCCACTGTCAGCTAGATCTGCTGTTCTCTGAATCTCAAAGCTCTCGGATGAACCTCTCTCTGTCTCTCTCTCTCGCTCAGCTCCAGGTGTGTTTTGGCCGATAGCGCAGTGATAAGCAGATCTGTAACAGTGTTTCTGCTGGAGGAGGAAACATGGCCTTGAGCGTCAAGCGGAGAGACGGGAAGGGAGGAAGATTTCTCTCTTTTCGTCTCACTCTCTTTGTCAGACACACACTCCCTAAATTTCTCTTGCAGCTGCCGCGACCTTGCATGTAAATAATGATTCAAGAAATTAAAAAAGAAAGGATAAAATGGGCAGAAAGCCTCTTTATTTTCCTCTAGAGTTTCTTGTGAAACATTCTGGTCACTTTAGATCAAACTACAGTAAATATAATTGTTATAATGCTGTGTTTTCTATCTGCTTCTATCTTGCCACTTAGAAAACTGCAACAGAACAACATTTGAAGATATACTTGAAAACTTGAAAATTAATGATAAACGTTCACTTTGAAGCAGAAAAAAATGAATCAATGATTTAAAGTTTCTACATTAAATGATTTTAGCATCATTTACCATGTAAAACATAGTAACTGATAAAAGTAAATGCCTTGTTAATTGTCTGCAGTTTGGCTGCAGTATGCTAATCAACAGTAAGGAGGTTAACCAATCACATCACACGGAGCTCTACAATGCTTGATTCTGATTGGTCTGAATTGCTGAATTCCACAGACAAATGTATTTAAAATGTATATTTAAATGCAATCCCTTAAATTAGGGTTTCTCAAATAGTAATTAATAATAATTAAGTAAATAACACATTTATTATGGTTAAGTGAAACAATTTTTTTTTTTTTCAGCTAGTTGCCAAGGCAACATTTTTTTTTAACATTTTCATTTAAGTTTTACTCGAAATACTAAAATAACTAAAACTGAAATAAAGACTAAAAACTATACAGAGATATTAAAAAAGCAAAAACTAATAAAAATGACAAACAAAATTATAGTAAATAACACCTAATTAAATTATAAAGATTTTAAATCAATAATTATACATCATTATAATAAATACTTAAAAAAATTAGTAATTAGTTAATAATTAATCATTAGTTTGAAAATACAAACAAGCAAAATATTAAACTTACTAACATTAACTTATATATATATATATATATATATATATATATATATATATATTAAAATTATTTTTATTGATTTTTATTAAAAATACTCAAGAAACAATTTGAAAACATAATATAATGACAGCAAGTTTAAGGCACTAATAATAAAAAATATATATATATATTTGTTTACCTGCAAGTCATGTGACCTTCATCAGAGGACTGTTAACATGTGATTGTGTTGTTAAATTATTAAGATATTAACTTTCCCTAAATTTCTAGGGAAAGTATGAGTAAATATTTTAGGCCAAAGTGGTTCAGCAGACAAAAAAGTTTGGGAATCCCTGCTGTACATAAACGATAAGAAAGGTCCCGCAGCAAATGAACAGCTGTTTAAAAATGATCCTGAGACACTGAAACATTGACTGACATTATAAATGCAGAATAGGGCTCCGTCCCACCCAACGCTTCACACACTTGCCGGTGGTCACGCCTCTTCCTCGTCTTCTCATCAGAGAATAACATCATGAGGAGAGTTTGAGAGCAGGAGCTGATAAGAGCCCAGCGCTCCATTAGTCTCTCTAATTAGTTTGGAATAGTTTGAGAGTTCAGCTTCACATTGGCCAAACGCCACCGCAGAGTACACTGACAGAACCAAACACTGCACAGACATCAGTGTGTGTGTGTGTGTGTGTGTGTGTAGTCTAGTGTGCCGTCCACATACGGCTGCTCTCTAACTAAACCTCATCAGAGATGAATTCAGAATGCTCGACATAGGCAGCAAAAATCTCAAATCACTATTAAATACAAGTTAATAAAGATACACACTCCAAAACATATATATGCCCATGTTTAAGATTTATGTATCTACATTGCATATAAAATTTCCATGCATTTTAGTTACACAGTTTTAACATAAACTAACACACTTAATGTGATGCATATTAGAGGGTGACACAGGAGTGGATTTTCAAACCTCTCCCGTCCCACTCCCACAAGAAAAATCTCGTCCTGTCCCGATCCCAGAAGAATGACTCCCGTTCCCTCCCACTCCCGTGTTGTGTTTTTTTTTTTTTTTCTTTGGCCGGAATATGTCAGTTACAGTAAAAATGCAGTACAGATCACAGCGTGCCCACCTTAGTTGAATAAAAATCCAAAATGTAGTTTTTTGTTATTATATTGAACTGAAAGGCAGCTTAAACAATGCACAGTGTGCATTGCATACACATTAAATTTCATGTAAATCATCCATGCTAACACACAAGTTTTTTATTTGAATTTTTTTCATTTGAAAGTAGACATTTCACTCTCTATAGACATATTTTTCATAGACGGAGTTTCGAAGTTTCTCTCTCAAGTTCACAGAGACAGACGGCAGAAGCGCATCCTGTTTACTTTAATTACTTTACAGAAGCACAACGTTTCGTTGTTATTCTGAGTGCATACAAATAAACGTTACAGATTCGAAAGATGTATTAGGCTACTTTTATCTGTATGTTAAAAAATTACGGAGTATTTTAAGAGCAGGTGAGTGCACCGGCACCTGTCCTGCGGTGAGCGCTACTGTACAGCTCCACACTCCACACATACACTTCAATAGCGCACATTTCTCTAGGTTAACATTAGATTAAGCAGCCGTGTAAAGTTGCTATTGTGTATAAAGTTGGGTGTCATAGTGTTATTACTATTCCCGGTCCAGCCCACTACCGCTGACACTTTTTCCTGTCCCGTCCCAATCACGTGATTCGTAGTGAAGTTAGGTGTGTTCGACTTGAAGCGGCGCTGTGCAGAATGATCAGTGTATGATATCAAAGTACCGCGAGAGCGATAAGAGAGCAGATGGATCCTGATGCTTTCGAATCGCTCTCGCGGTACTCTGAAATCATACACTGATCATTCTGCACAGCGCCGCTTCAAGTCGAACACACCTTTTGTTTCCCATCCTGCGGGATTCCCGAAAAATGTCAGCCTCTAATGCATATTTGTCAGTCATACATAAATTAAAAAGATTTCCGCACTGAAACAATCATTTCTATATGCATGTATTTGAGCTTATTTAAATAATCATTTTCAAAATACATTTATTGAAATGGCTTAGAATCATGGTTATTATAGAATACTATAACTAAAACCATAAAACAATTTTTGTTACTTGAAATAAAATGAACTTCAACTGAAATAAAAAAACATTTAAAAATATTTAAAAAATATTTTAATTCAGCTAGTTGCCAAGGTACCATTTCTCATTTTCATTCCAATTATATATATATATATATATATATATATATATATATATATATATATATATATATATATATATATATATATATATATATACATACATCCATACATACATATACAAATATATATAAACCCAAACCGCAGATAAAATATAAAAATATAAAAAAATATCAATGAAATGATCTGAATGATACTAAAATAACACTTAGAATCAGCATAAATCTGTTCATTGTGAACATTTATTCATTAAAAAGTATGAACATGGTAAAAAATGTCTATTAAATACGTTCAGTTAGTTGAATGAGATTGAAACAAATTCAGTTTATTGACAATAAATATATATACCTGGTTATTGTGAATTTGAATCACAGTCAGTTTATTAGTACTATTACAGAAATCTAACCTGTTTTATTTATGTATGGCAAATATGCATCAGATCAAGTTAGCCCTATGTTTTGGAACGCACAAATATTGAATAAAATAGTCAGTTTATAGTTTGTATAAATATAGTTTATATAATTAAGTCATTTCGAGTTATTTTAATTAATATTTAAATATATCAGAATTAATTTTAGTTAGATATTAAGCATTTGTCCATCATCATGGATGGATTTTGTCATTGAGTTTATGTTGAGCAATGCATCTTTTCTCTGAAGGATAATATGCCAGAGGAAAAGATCTTAGAAACAAGACATCTTGAGTGTGTCTACGCTTCCTTAACATGCTGCCCACGTAGTTTTTGGAGCACGTGTCCAAGTGTGGCCTTCAAAATTAGACTAATAGTTTACTTAAAAAAAGAAAGTAGGGCACTTGAAAGTGTCATTGTAACACAACGTGCATCACTGATATAATGAGGAAGGAGGAGGAAACTTTCAAGAGGGTCGCCAGTGTTTACCTGACCGGTTCAAGACCCGAGAGTGAACCCACTGAGTCCACAGAGGAAAATAACACACACACACACGCACACGCACACGCTCACGCTCACGCTCACACAACACACAGGCACGCACGCACGCACACACACACACTCTCACACACACACACACACACACACACACACACACACAACACACAACACACACACAACACACACACACACAACACACACACTCACAACACACAACACGCACACGCTCACACTCACACACAACACACACACACACACACAACACACACGCACACACACACACACACACAGGCACGCACGCACGCACGCACGCACACACACACACAACACACACACACACACACTCTCACACACACACAAGCTCACACTCACACACAACACACACGCACACACACAACACACACGCACACACACAACCACACTCACACACACGCACACGCACACACACAACACACACACACGCACGCACGCACGCACACACACAACCACAACCACACGCACACACAACACACACAACACAACACACACTCTCACACTCACTCGCACAACACACACACACACACACACACACTCTCTCACACACACACACACACACACACACACACACACACACACACACGAAGAGGATTCTGCTCGCCTTATTTAACATTTTAAGTCTTAAAATGAAGGATGGGAAACTTGACTCCGATGCAGATCATAGTCTTTCCACTGGAAACAGAAGTAGCATATACCACAAAACAGCCTGTATATCAAAAGGTTGGGAAAAAAATAATACTTTATTGATCAAGGATGCATTAAATTGTTCAAAAGTAACAGTAAAGACATTTATAATGTTACAAGAGATTTCTATTTCAAATAAATGCTGTTCTTTTGAACTTTCTATTCATCTGTGAATCCTGAAAAATTAATTTTATCACAGTTTCCACAAAAATATTGTGCAGCACAACTGTTTTCAACATTGATAATAATCAGAAATGTTTCTTCAGCAGTAAATCAGCATATTAAAATGATTTCTGAAGATCATGTGACACTGAAGACTGGAGTAATGATGCTGAAAATTCAGCTTTGATCACAGAAATAAATTACAGGTTACCATATATTAACATAGAAAACAGCTATTCTAAATTGTAATAATATTTCAAATTTTTTACAGTATTTTTGATCAAATAAATGCAGCCTTGATGAGCAGAAACATGATAAAATCTTAATGACTCCAAACTTTTGAACGGTAATGTGGGTGTACATGTATATATATATATATATTAAGTCATTTATTTCATAAGTAATTAATATTATTTTGTCAGAATATTGAGCTACTTTTGCATGGGCATCAATGGAGAACAATGCTTTGTTTTTCGAAAATTTGATCTATATTGCAAGTTTAATCCAAATTTGACTTCTCTTCACATCAGTTAAAGACTATTGACCTTCCAGAACTGTCAAAGGAGCTGAATATCATGATAATCATTTGGTATATATATATATATATTTTATAAATTCCCAGCCCGACTCGTATGTTTTGTGTTATCTGCTGCGGTGCAGTGCTGACCTGCGCAGTGGTCACTGGACATCCATCATAGCTTATCGTTCTAAGTAAACAGCATGACTGCAACACAGCAATACACAGACGTGCAGCCAAAGATCAGCCGAGCTTCAGTGTGATCTGAGGCCTTCGCTTTACTCAGTCAATTATTTGGAAATACCAGACTTGACCTACGTGTGACCGACTCAACTCTTTATTCAAAAGGAACGGCTTTTGGCATCTTTAAGCATCGCAGAAAAACTTTAAAACATTGAAGCCAAACACACTCACATCCAAACGAACAGATCTATGATGGGGACACTTCATTTCTAGCGATTATCGTCAATTTGATTTCACAGATATTATTTAAACTAAACTGAGCTAGACAATGACATCTCTGAATTCAATAATGAAATGCCCTTAACTGAAGATTGAGTGTTTAATCTTATTATTATACATTACTGACACTCTATCCTCCAACTTGATACTGTTAAGTGCTTTGACACAATCTGTATTGTTAAAAGCGCTATATAAATAAAGGTGACTTGACTTGACTTGATTCAAAATGAGTACTTGTTGTGCTATACTGTTTAACCACAACTAAACTAAATCTATAGAAATATCAGGACAAGTTTGTTTGCAACATTATTTCAACTTCTTGCAATTTTTTGGACTATTTCTATTTGCAATATAAGCTTTCAGTTTTAAAATCCTCTTCACCATTTAAAAGACACTGAGAGCTTGAGTGTTTCATATTAGCATATTCAAATTAGTAATGTCACTTAATATATTTTATTTGATGGAATTTTTTTGTTAAACTGTTTCTCAGGAGCTACATATACTTATTGGATACTTGTACTTTGATATAATGTTGATGATTCTTTAAAACATATCTTTAAGGGCTGAGTTTGTTTCTCACTTCAGCTGCACTTACATAAACCAAAATTTACAGTTTTATTCTAGCTATATTCTGAAGGTTTTTAGGGGTTTGTTTATATATCATTCACTTGATTTTATTTTTGCACTTTATCTATTTGTGTCTATAGATTTCCATTATAATACATATCTTTAAAGCCCGTTTTCTCAAAATGAGTTTTTTCTCCACTTCAGTAGCACTGACATACACCAAAAGTTACTGTTTTATTTCTATCTATATTCTGAATGCTTTTACTGAGGGGTTTGTTTATATAATTCGCCTGATTTTATATAACATTTTATTCCTAAAACAGCCAAAAATGTTTTTTTTTTTTTTTCTGGCTGTTAGTAGTATTTTCTGATTTATGATAAAAAGAGAAATCCAAAATCTTCTCTGTAAAAACCTTTAGAATTAACAAAGTTTTTGCGCGAAAAGTTTACAAACATAAAATGTTACGTTTATACATACTTTACAAGAGAATACTTTTCCGCAGACACTTCCTTAAAGCAATGTTATGTCATTTGCCAGTGCAAATCAGAGCTTGTTTAAAACAGAAGTACAATAATTTAAATGATTAATTAATTTATTTTTTTTATTTATGGAGCCTGTGTGATTGACATATTAATTTTAGCATTACATCACAGCATTCTTAATGCTGTAGTTCTGTACTACTCCTACTAGTCATGCAGTATGCATACTGAGCACAGTATGCACATGTTCTGCTTGTACAAAACACACGGATGACAGTATGAGCAGTATACAACAGATAATGTATCTCATAATGCAATGCACACTAACTGACATTCATTTCCAATGTCATGAATAAACTAGAAGCGACATCATCTACAATGTTAAGTGCCATTATTAAGCCAGGCTGCCAAAAATTTCAACATATTTACATTAAGTTCCCCTTAAAACATTACATTTTCTACATCTAAAAATATGCACAAAATGCTGCTGGGGTGCGAAATCCATAAATCGGTGCTCTTTGGATACGGGATTCTTTTATGTCATCAAAAAACTCATCAATCCAAGGCACTCGAAAGAATTGTGGAAAAAAGTAAAAAGCCTTTATTTACATGGCTTTAACATTAAAAACAATGTTGTTGTTTTGGCTTTTTACTTTTTTCATAATCAATTCGAGTGCCTTGGATTGATGAGTTTTTTTTATTTAATTTTCTACTTGTTTTACTTGATATTGTTTTTATTTCTAATTTTTCCATTATTACTACTGATTGTATTTTCTTGCAACTGCTTTCATTTTCATGCAGGTAAACATTTATGTACAGCATTCGATTTATGTAAAGTGCTGTTGTGCTACTGTATATATATTAGTGCTGTCAAACGATTAATCGTGATTAATCGCATCCAAAATTAAAGTTTTTGTTTACATAATATATGTATGTGTACTGTGTATATTTATTATGTATATATAAATAAACACACGTGCATGTGTATATTAAAAAAAATATATTTTTCACATAGACTGTAACATTCAGCATGGTGGAGCGCATCTGGATTCGTGACGGATTCGTTAGAACCACTGATCTAAGTGATAATGGACGTTTTTTAAAACATTTGTTTCTCATTTATTTGGTTCCACAGTATGCTGATTTTTATTTTATTTAAACTGTGCATATTTCCCCCTATTATTTTACATAAAGGCGTATGCCGTCCGTGCCTCCAAACTTTCTTATTCGTTTTGCTAATAAATGTTCTGTTTCATAATTATCTGTTCCTCATTCTTTACTGATTTTTAGTTTTGTATACCTATTTAAACTTTATAAGTTATTTGTTATTTTATATTAGGCATATAGCATGGTGTATTTTTATTCGTTTTGTTAATAAAAGTTATTTGTTCTACGTTGTATTTTGTTGTTGCTTGAATTGCATTCAAGCAATTGATGCAGAATTGCCGCTAATTTAAAAATGAAAGTAAAACACGCACAGAGCTTTTATAAGCTATTTAAGCAAAGGAAAGTGAGGAAAAGTGGGAAAACTCAAACGAACTAAAAACAAACAACAGCTTGACGCCGAATTGCCGTGAATTTAAAAGTGAAAGTAACAGGTGCATGGCGCTTACAGGCTATTTAAAACGAAGGAAAGCTAGGAAAAGAGGGAAAACTCAAACGACCCCCCACCACGGTGATACCGGTATTATCGGTGTTGTCACACGTCGATTAACCGGTGGGAAAATTTCCTCACCGTCACAACCCTAATGAGCAGTATACAACAGATAATTCAATTCAATTCAAGTTTATTTGTATAGCGCTTTTTACGATACAATCGTTGCAAAGCGCTTTACAGGAAATTAAGTTTCTACAATATATTTATACATTGTAGAAACTTAATATATTAACTTAGGCAAAATTTGTTAATTCTGCATGTTGTCGGGGGATCAGAGGTTGGCATCCTCTGAGGTCCTCCGAGGGGTCGGCATCATCTCTTCTCAGGTGTTCGGTCATCTCAGATCATTTAAGGGTTGATCCAGACTGAAGCTTGTGTAACTCCTAGTTACCACGGGATGTTAATCAGAAACAGAGAAACAAAGAGACATAATTAGCGTAGCTGTTGTTCCATTCAAGCAAAAATTATTTGTTCAACCCAAGCTAAAGAATAATAATGTGCGTTTGATCAGATATAACTGCAGTACAAGATTATGAGATGCATTATATGAATGCATTATGTGAATGCTTGGCTAAAGAGATGTGTGTTTAATCTAGATTTAAACAGAGAGAGTGTGTCTGAACCCCGAACGTTATCATGAAGGCTATTCCAGAGTTTGGGAGCCAAATATGATAATGTATCCCATAATGCAATGCACACTAACTGACATTCATTTCCAATGTCATGAATAAACTAGAAGCGACATCATCTACAATGTTAAGTGCCATTATTAAGCCAGGCTGCCAAAAAATTCAACATATTTACATTAAATTCCCCTTAAAATATTAAATTTTCTACATCTAAAAATATGCACAAAATGCTGCTGGGGTGCGAAATCCATAAATCGGTGCTCTTTGGATGTGAGATTCTTCTATGTAATCAAAAAACTCATCAATCCAAGGCACTCAAAAGAATTGTGGAAAAAGTAAAAAGCCTTTATTTACATGGCTTTAACATTAAAAACAATGTTGTTGTTTTGGCTTTTTACTTTTTTTCATAATCAATTCGAGTGCCTTGGATTGATGAGTTTTTTTAATTAAATTTTCTACTTGTTTTACTTGATATTGTTTTTATTTCTCATTTTTACATTATTACTACTGATTGTATTTTCTTGCAACTGCTTTCATATTCATGTAGGTAAACATTTATGTACAGCATTCGATTTATGTAAAGTGCTGTTGTGCTACTGTATATATATTAGTGCTGTCAAACGATTAATCGTGATTAATCGCATCCAAAATTAAAGTTTTTGTTTACATAATATATGTATGTGTACTGTGTATATTTATTATGTATATATAAATAAACACACGTGCATGTGTATATTAAAAAAAAATATATTTTTATATATTAAATATATTTATTTATAATATAAATTATATGAATATAAATATAGACAGTAAATACATGTAAATATTTTCAACATTTATACTGTATGTGTGTGTATTTATATATAGATAATAAATATACACTGAACACACGCATATATTATGCAAACAAAACTTATTTTGGATGTGATTAATCGCGATTAATCATTTGACAGCACATTTAGCAGATAAAAATGCAAAAAAAAAAAAAATATATATATATTTGCAACAATGTGGCTACTATATTTAACGTTGCATACTGTATTCATGCAACTACTTGTTTAAAGCAGCAAGGCAGGCAGAATACAGTAATACTGTGCAGTATGCAGTAAACACAATGCTAGTATTTCATTCTAACACAATTTCATGCTCATTGTGTTGGTGTGAGTTCAGGCCTCTATCAGGCTGTTTACCATGTTATCATGGTGTTGTGCTGACTGAAGGACCTCAGCGTCCAGATAGAAGTAGTCTCAGCCAGCAGCGCTCTAAAGCTTACGTAAAACTGAACTTATGAAATAATCAGCACTGTATAAAACAAAAGCCAAATTTGAATTCAAATGAAATCTTGTCATTTTTATTCTAATCATTTATCATCGTCTCTCTTTCTTTGTAAGTGGTCAGAGGGAGTTGGGGGGTCTCTGACTTCTGTCCGACCCCTGAGTTGTCTCCATCTCTTTAAGACGTCACATATCAGACCACCAGCGGAGATCGGCAGGCACCCTAAACCCAAGACACCCGACTATCTCCCAGTTTTCTCCTCTTTCATCTTCTGTCACGAGATCTGCTGCACTTCTGGTTACAAACCAAGTTTAGAACAGACTTTTCTTTATCAACTTCTCACACCGTCTCCATCTTTAGAGTCCTCTTCCTATCTCTTCAAGACTAGACACTACAGGCACAGTAGAAAGAAAATATCCAAAATACTAATTTAAGTGTTATTGCACTTTATCTATTTGCGTCTAGCTTTCAATTGCAATATCTTTAAAAGTATCTTAAACGTTTATCAATATCTTTAAAAGATACACTTCAGCAGCACTTACATAAACTTACAGTTTTATTCCTGTCTATATTCTGAAGGTTTTTACTGAGGGGTTTGTTCATTTATCATTCAGACTGATTTTATTCTTGCACTTTATCTACTTGCTTCTATAGATTTCAATTACAGCATCTTTAAAATGAGTTTTTTCCTCCACATCAGCAGCACTTACATACACCAGATTTTACCGGTTTTTACTGAGGGGTTTGTTCATATATCACTTGCCTGGTTTTATTATTGCACTTGATTTATTTGCATCTGCAGATTTCAATTACAATACATATCTTTAAATGCTGGTTTTCTCAAATGTAATTTTTTTTCTCCACTTCATCAGTATTTGCATGCACCAAAGAGTTTTATTCCTATCTGTATTCAGAATTTTTTTACCAAGGGGTTTGTTTATATATCATACGGCTGAAATTACGCAGCAGTTTATTCAAAAATTATTATTTTTTTGACTGTTGACAGTATTTTCTGCTTTATGGAGTGATAAAAAGACAAATCCAAAATCCCTTCTGTTAAAAACCTTTTCCTAATATGCCAGCAAAATCAAACAAGAAATGTGACCCTGGCTTCATCCATGTGTTCAGATTTATCTTTTGGAAATGTACGCAAATTATCGGATATTTAATTAGATAAAGCCTCATTTCCATATTTAAACAAAGCAAAATCATCAAAAGACTCAAAGACTCAAATCACCCTGGTAACTGTCTTTTCACTAGGCTGCCATCTGGTAAGCGCTTCCGCTGCCTGATGGCAAAAACAGAGAGACTCAGGAGGAGTTTCTTCCCCACGGCCATCAGGCTCCTGAACTCAAAGTCAGCCTCTTAAAAACATCATCTGACTAACTTCAAATCACTAATCACACACTCATTACTCTCTACCTCATACTGACAGTGTCATTTGCTCATTTGCACACTTGCACACTTGCACACAACACGTTCTGTATCTTGTAAATCGTATCTTATTTTTATATTTATTTTATTTTTTGTGATTGGCTGCTTCATGTCAACCATGTATAACCTGTTGCACATTCCTCTCTGTACAGTCATGCTTATATTAATATTTAATTCTACAGCTTACTGTCATGCACATTCTTTTATATTTTATATTTTATTCTTTATATCTTATTTTTCATTCATTTTATCTTATGTTTACTTCCCTTGTGTTGTTTTTTCAATATTTGCACTGTCCATGGAGCGGACCCGACTCTCATTTCACTGCTGGTTATACAGTCTCTGTATAGTCGTGTATGTGACAAATAAAACTTGAAACATGAAACTTGAAACTTGAGCATTTCAGAAAACTCACAATACAAACAATGAGTGCAATTCTTAATATAATCAGTCAACTGGTTAAGTTATGATTAAATCTGTTAGTTAGTACTATAGCATGTATCTCTCCGTCATTTGTGTCTCATTGAGAAGGATCACGTCTCCTGAAGGTGTTTGTATTTCATGGCCCTCGTGTACTTGAGATTATCTTTGATTCTAGTCAAAGCTGTGCCTCGCTGACGCTCACATATGACTTTTATCAAAACCGTCTCAAGGTGACGAGCAAAACCCTTGTATCTCATGCAGAGATGTACATCAAGATCTCAGAAAAACGGTCATTTGCTGAGACTCGAACTGTGCTCAAATTCACTCAAGATACCGAGTCAGAGATCTCAGAATAAACTTCTCATCAAATTCATGTAAAATCAAATTATCTGAGCTGCTCTACATCCATTGATTCATCTATTCAAGATGTAAATGAGTTTGTTTCTTCATCAGGTTTGTAGAAATGTGTGTCTGCATCAGTGTCTCATCAATGGATGCTCTGCAGTGAATGGGTGCCGTCAGAATGAGAGTCCAAACAGCTGATAAAAACATCACAATAATCCACACCACACCAGTCCATCAGTTAACATCTGGAGAAGACAAAAGATGAAACAAATCCAGCATTAAGACGTTTTTACTTTAAACTAAAATACAAATCCATAATAACGCTTCCTCCAGTGAAAAAGTGTTCTGGTCTGAATCAGGAGAGAAATCTGCATCAGATCAAGCAGCGTTTACAAGCCAAAACAGTCCAAAACAGCTCTAAACAAATATACACTCTAAAGCAATGCTGGGTTATTTTGCAATTGGGTTGTTTTGACCCAGCGGTTGGGTTAAATGTTTAACCTTCTGGGTCCTAACCCAACCGCTGGGTCAAAACAACCCAATCGCTGGGTTTGTCCATATTTCACCCAGCCCTGGGTTGTATTTAACCCACCATTTTTTAGACTGTACAAGTGGATTTTGATGTGAGAGACAACAGGAGATGGACTTTTTTCACTGGAGGAAGTGTTATTATGGGTTATGAAGTCGTTTTTTGGGCTTGATGGATTTGCTTCTTACAAAAACGCAGCTTTTGTCTTCTCCAGATGTTAACTGATGGACTGGAGTGGTGTGGATTACTTGTGGATTATTGTGATGTTTTTATCAGCTGTTTGGACTCTCATTCTGACGGCACCCATTCACTGCAGAGCATCCATTGCTGAGACACTGATGCAGAGACACATTTCTACAAACCTGATGAAGAAACAAACTCATCAAGAGTAAATTTTCACCAACTTTTCCTTTAAGTACCATGAGTTTTGAAAAAGCAATAAACATTTCCACTGGTGACAGAAATCTCGGATCTGGAGTCAATCTAACGGTGCGGGACAGACAAATCTTTCAGGATGTTTCAGGATGACAGAATGTGTTTGTTTAGCACAGGAAAACTGTAGGATTCGGAAGAAAGTTAGACAAGGAAACGGAAACACAAAGAGTGATTTTGAAAAGCGATGCAAACAGAGGGACCCTAACAAGGGTGCGCAGGAGTTTTGGGGCTTTCAGCGGTTTAACAGGACGCTTCCCAGAACCCTGGGGTGCCGCCAACACAAACCCCGGGATGCCTGTCTGACCGAGGGAGGGACACAGCGGCGCCACGCCGATTCCCAAGACAACTTATCTCTCCTTCAGTGATAATACTGTCAAAATAACAGCCAGGATCTGCAGAGAGGAACTAGTTAAACCTCTAGTGCATCCAGGGCCTGTCCATGTTAGATGACTCTCTGAGGGACAATATGTTTGAACGTGTATCTCATTTTCTCATTCATTCAGTCATTCTCTCGGTTTAAATGCCCATTTAATTTCCCAAAATGTATCAAAAAGCAAACATGCACATCATATGTATCTCTTTTTTTTTTTTTTTTTTTTTGCTGTATTGGCATACACTCACAAACAAGTGAAAATAAAGAAAAAAGGGAAAAAAAACAACAAATAAGGCCATAGTCAGTACACTGAAAAAATAAATGATACTATTTTTTTTTAGGTAAGTGGTTGCAAACAATTTATTTTAGCTACATTTTAAAAATTTTTTTTTTTAAGTTATTTATGTTGTTTATTTAAATGTGGCTAAAATACATTGATTGCAACCACTTTGCTTAAATTTGGTTAGTAAATTCAATTAATCATTCTTTTCAGTGATATTAAAATAAACTACATTTTTAAATAAAATTGAATTCAACAAGATATTAGGTTTTTTTTCAACTGCTTGCAAACATTTACAAAACTTTGCTTCTTTTTTTCAAAATTTTACACACAAATCCAAGAATTGCACATACAAAATGCCTCACATCTCTTGCCAAATGAAGCACTGCATGCAAAATATCACAAACACATCTCAAAAGTCAAAGGCCGAGAATTAGTGTCTGGTTTTGCAGATTTGGTGTGTGCTTCTGGTGTTTGAGTGACAGCTTTCAGAAACTGTGACAACTGTTTAAGCAGTTGAAAAAAACCTGTAATAAACAGGATACTCTGTTGTACAGATGATAGTAGCCTATAATAGACTACAAAACTAATTGACTGTACTTTACAAACTTGTTATATACAAAAACAAGCCACTGCATATTGAATAAAAGTTGCCTTTAAGGGTCATAAGTGAACTGAACTGCAGTAAAACACAAACAACAGCGCGCCAGACTCAATATATCTATGTGTTATCACACAGCGACATCTACAGGAACTCAAGAGCATTGCATCTCTACAGTTACTGAGTTCAGAAAGCATAATGTTCACACCAACTATAAAGTGTAAATATCGCTCTAGTTTCGGAGATCACACCACAACTGTAAATATAATGACACAGAGAAAGGATTTACATGTGTAGGCCCTACCATGGTATTTTTTAAATAGCTTGTATAATGCCATATACTGTAATGATTTAGTACCATATCAAAATGCATATACCATGGCATTTTTTTAAGTACTGTCATGTCTATGTCATGTCAACCAATTTAGTAGTGGCTGGATATGTTGTAGCATTTCTACTAAATTCTACGCCCTTGAAAATCATAACAATAGTTAAATATGAATATGAAATATGAAGAGGTCAAACAACAGATTAATGAGTTAATCCACATCTCACAAAAAGCTTCTAGATGTGATTATAATATAAATCAGACACTGAAGTGAGTGTGTTTTTGTCTCTTCTGAGTAAGATTCATTTGTTTGCCACACAGAGACATTTTGCTCAGATTTTAATGTTCTTCCGATCTCATTTTGTAAGTGACTTTTCTTTCTGTTTTAAAGATGTTTTCTCTGGATTGTTTGATTACTTGAAAGAGAATATAGGAAAATATAGCAATTAATTTGTGTTTCCTGCTAGCTAAATTTTACATAGGCTACATAAACATAAATCTGGTTCTAAATCTCTTTTCTTTACTCAAAGTGGATCTAGACACGTACATGGAAACTATTTAAAGTCGTGTTAATCCTAAAACAGTGAAAACTGCATCTCTAAATTCATATGTGTCCTCTTAAGGTGAAAAAAACATGGTTACTATAGTTAAACCATGGTAACCTCAAATGAACCATGGTTTTGCTACACTAACCATAGTTTAAACATGGCATTTGTACCTAGTTAAACTCTGGTTATACAAAACAAACAAAAAACATGGTTAGGCTACTACACTTTTAATGTAATAAAATCATAGTTCCTTTTCTTAAGACACTCTTTCTTTCTTTCTTTTTTCAATTTTTCAATTCAATTTTTTTGTTTTGTTTTAATAACTGTAAGGCCTTGGTTTGGTTTTGTAGAAAGAAAGAAATGTCAGGAAAACAGCCTGAACTAAGTACAAGGTTGAATAATTTGAGCACAGCGGTGTGCTGTGTTTCAGCATTTCACCTGATCTGTCTAACACAACGGCAAATATACACGTCGACAAAAACAGCTGTGACTGTGTTTTATACTCACCTCCTCGCAGCAGTAGCAGCAGGTGTTTTATTTTTTCAAATCGCCTTCCCGCTTGTGTTTTTGGTCCCCGCGCAGGCTCCGTCTCAGCTGAACTGTGACAGTCACATGATACAGTGTAGCGTTCCGTTTGTACACAAGATTCTCCACACATCGACACTCATGCTGGCGCTCGCTGATCGTAAGTGTTATTATTTGGTTCTTCATCGAATTCTGTCAAATATCATCAATGTAATGTAGAAACCGTCTTATTTTTAAAACACGAAGGCCGTAAACAGTCCATATACACAGCCGTAAACATATACACAGCTTCCTCAGTTTGTCATTTATTAACATTTAAATGTTCCTTCAGCTTCTTATTTTCATAATAGATGTCTGATTATTTCATTTATATCAATGTTTATAAGTAAAGATGCATTTTTGAAGACCAACCTGAATTAATGTGTTCAAAGACGTAGGTTTTTTACCGCGGTAAAGTTAGTTTTACGTTTGACATTCATTAGACATTCGGTTTCATAAGAATTAAACTCTTAACACCTGTTATGTTTTGAGCCGTAACTATCTCAGATGGACATAAATATATGCCCTTTACGTTGCACAAGGCTTCATTTTTTGAAAAAAAAGTATAAAAAAAATTAACCATATAAATGAATTAAACAATTTAACTACATTACATTATAATATAAAACCAATACTAAAATGTTCAGAAAAACATCCCTGTTATTGCACAAGGCTCTGTTTTTGGAATTAGCATATTATGTCTTTTATAATAATTTTACAACTTTTAATGTATGCAATAATACAAATCCATTAAACAACAACACAATTTGATTTAAAGGTATCAAACCAACAGTAAAAATATCTAAATATTATTCCCCATAATGCACAAGGCTTGTTTTTTATGATTATTCCTTTATTGTTTTTATATACAGTACTGAACATGTATTTTTGTTGTGTTTTATATACTGTACCTACTTAAATTCATTAAACTCTGACACCGTTTGAGATAAAGGTATCAAACCAACTGTAAAAATATCTAAATATTATTCCCCATAATGCACAAGGCTTGTTTTTTTCAGAATAATACTTTATTATTTTTATATACAGTACTGAAACTTTATTTTTCATATGTTTTATATACTGTAGTGTACCCACTTAAAGGAGATAAAGGTATCAGAACATCTGTAAATTATGCTAATTATTCCTTAGTATACACTAATTTATCATATTATAAAAAAAGGTTTAAAATTTTTGTTTTTATAAGCTTCTTATTTTCTGATTTCATATTAGAAAGGGATTCGAAATAATTTTAAGTTCAGTGTTACAAAAGGTAATATACAGTATGATGGTTTCTTTTGATTTTTTGTTGACTTATGAATATAAAAATTAACATTAATAATGTAATTTTAAGAAAATCTGAGAAATATGGTTTTGAAAACAAAGTACAATATCATGATGTTCTAAATTAAGGGCTTTGTTCATTTTTATTTTTATTTTTATATTTTAGATTTGTTATGTGTATGTTAAGTATGTTGAGTAAACCCAAAATGAAATAGGAAATGGGCAATAGAAAAACAAATGTTCAATATCTTCAAGTGATATATTGCAAAAGGTACATTTATCAAACACTATGAATATATCTGTTAACAGCTGCATTTACAGGATAACATCTGTGAATAATTTTGTAAAGTACTTATTTTACTTTATTAGCAAAACATATTTATATGGTAATATCCAAATGCTATGCCAAGGATTGGATCCAAATGTTTGAGAGACCATTTACAAAAGGTTCAATATTTTGTAGGGCTACGTATATTAGTAACATTTACATTTGAGAATTTGTTTAAAATTATTATGCCACTGGGAAAAAGCCTTAATTACTTTAAAAAAAAAAATGATTTACTAAAAACAAACAAACAAAAAAAAACTTTTTTTTTATTAAAATTAGGGTAACTGTATAATTGCCCATTCTTGTCAATAAGCTGGTTTACAATTAATATGTTGTTCCCAATTTAAATTTTCCAAACACAACGATTTGCTATTATGAGTGCCATTGTTCCATATAAAAGATCTGGCTGGAGAAAATTAGTTTTTTTTTTTTTTTACAAAAGTGGCCAGTAAAGTAATGATTGTTTGTGATAATTGGCCAAAGCAATAAGTTTGCCAGTTACAGTATATAAGGACACTGCAACAAAAAAGTTTTTCAAATAAATGATATGGGACTATGTTGAAAATACTTTGTAGTACTTTTAATCTAATTCATTTTGAAATTTTGGTTGAAAATTTTAAAATGAACAACATTTAATCTCCATCAGATAGTATATTAACAAGGACAATTTTATTTAAATTTTATGACGTTTGTTTCACCAGATGAAATTAAAGATATTTCATCCATTTGTGCATTATGGGGAATAATATTTAGATATTTTTACAGTTGGTTTGATACCTTTATCTCAAAAGGTGTCAGAGTTTAATGAATTTAAGTAGGTACAGTATATAAAACACAACAAAATACATGTTCAGTACTGTATATAAAAACAATAAAGGAATAATCATAAAAAAACAAGCCTTGTGCATTATGGGGAATAATATTTAGATATTTTTACAGTTGGTTTGATACCTTTATCTGAAACAGTGTCAGAGTTTAATGAATTTAAGTAGGTACAGTATATAAAACACAACAAAATACATGTTCAGTACTGTATATAAAAACAATAAAGGAATATTATGAGAAAACAAGCCTTGTGCATTATGGGGAATAATATTCTGAATATTTTACAGTTCGTTTGATACCTTTATCTCAAACGGTGTCAGAGTTTAATTAATTTAAGTAGGTACAGTATATAAAACACAACAAAAATACATTTTCAGTACTGTATATAAAAACAATAAAGGAATAATCATAAAAAATAAGCCTTGTGCATTATTGGGAATAATATTTAGATATTTTTACAGTTGGTTTGATACCTTTAAATCAAATTGTGTTGTTGTTTAATGGATTTGTATTATTGCATACATTAAAAGTTGTAAAATTATTATAAAAGACATAATATGCTAATTCCAAAAACAGAGCCTTGTGCAATAACAGGGATGTTTTTCTGAACATTTTAGTATTGGTTTTATATTATAATGTAATGTAGTTAAATTGTTTAATTCATTTATATGGTTATTTTTTTTATACTTTTTTTAAAAAAAATGAAGCCTTGTGCAACGTAAAGGGCATATATTTATGTCCATCTGAGATAGTTACGGCTCAAAACATAACAGGCGTTAAGAGTTTAATTCTTATGAAACCGAATGTCTAATGAATGTCAAACGTAAAACTAACTTTACCGCGGTAGACTTTTTGACTTTGTTTTAAATATCTCAGAGATTTTAATTGTGAAGAAATTAAATTATTATCATCGGAATTACCGATGGTTTATGAATAATATTATTATACGCTACCAGTTAAAAGTTTTTGAACAGTAAGATTTTAAATGTTTTTTTTAAAGAAGTCTCTTCTGCTCACCAAGCCTGCATTTATTTGATCCAAAATACACCAAAAGCAGTAATATTGTGAAATATTTGTACTATTTAAAATAACTGCTTTCTATTTGAATATATTTTAAAATGTAATTTATTTCTGTGATCAAAACTGTATTTTCAGCATCATTACTCCAGTCTTCAGTGTCACATGATCTTCAGAAATCATAATAATATGCTGATTATTATTATTATTATCATCAATATTTAAAACAGTTGAGTAATTTGTTTCCAGGTTTCTTTGATGAATAGAAAGTTCAGAAGAACAGCATCTATCTGAAATAAAAAGCTTTTTTAACATTATACACTATACCATTCAAAAGCTTGGAGTCAGTATCATTTTTTATTTTTATTTTTTTGGGGGAAGAAAATTATAGAAATTAATACTTTTATTTAGCAAGGATGCTTTAAATGGATCAAAAGTGATGATAAAGAGATTTCTAATGTTACAAAAGATTTCTGTTTAAGATAAATGCTGTTCTTCTGAACTTTCTATTCATCAAAGAAACCTGAAAACAATTCTATTCAGCTGTTTTCAACATAATAATAATAATAATTAAAAAAAAAATCTGAAGATCATGTGACACTGAAGACTGGAGTAATGATGCTAAAAATTCAGCTTTGATCATAGAAATAAATTATATTTTAAAATATATTCAAATAGAAAGCAGTTATTTTAACCTGTAAATAGTAAAATATTTCACAAAATCACTGCTTTTGCTGTATTTTGGATGAAATGAATGCAGGCTTTGTGAGCAGAAGAGAATTCTTAAAAAAAAACATAAAAATCTTACTCTTCAAAAACTTGACTGTAGTGTATTTTATGCAGTTATATGTTTTGTTGTTAAAGTATAGTTGTTTACATGCACCTTACAAGGATTCAGGGAGTAAACTGATCTTCATTTTTGGGGGAACCATTTAAACATTTAATTTAGCTTCTAAAGAGCAGACTAAATCAAAAATAAGTAAAAGTAATATTTGTAAACAAAATATACAATGTCTATTGTGTAGAATCAAGGCAGTACTAAATAAAAACAAATACATTTTTAATGGTTATAAGCATTTTTCTAATTCTGCAGTGGTTATGTAAAGTTGATCTGTACTTCATGATTTGTAGTTATAATAGAGAAGTTTTGTCAGATGAGAGTGTGGCATTATATCATGTGTTGGATTGATCAGTTGTGTCTGTGTCTCATCTGTATGTTCAGCTGATTGATGGACTGAAGCGTCGTCATGCCTGTGAACGCCGCTGTGATTAGAGGAGTTCAGAAGCTGGTGCTTTATGAGACCAGAGCCGTAAGTCACATTTCATTCATTATTGATGAAGGTTTTGAATTTAAAGGTCTGGTCTTTTAAATGCAGGGAACAGCAGCACATCATGTTCATCAGATCAGCAGCTCGTGCATATTCAAATATGAATATATGCATAAATTTCTGACTATATGACTGTGCATTCACTAAGCATCACATGATGTTGTCACACAGATGTTAATGTCTCTCTGTGCTGCTAGATGGCAGTGTTCATCTGTCATCAAACTGAGACCTGATGTCTGATTCACTGTCTGAACTGCAGCGATGACATTAAATCTGGTCTATAGTTTGGTGCAAACTAAGTATGTTTAATAAAAATTAAGAATTGATAATTTTGCACAAAGAAAATCAAGTCTGTTTTAAGACCATTAAGTTTTTTTTGCATTATGACATTACTTTCATGGCGATTAAAACACTAATTTTACCAGTAAATTCTCATTACTGTAGCACACATTAAAATGTTATTCAAATTAGAATAATGAGAATTACAAATTAAAAAAATAAAATAGAAAATCTGGAAACATTATGGTAATAATGAATAACTTTTGTAAGTGAAAGTGTGCTTAATTGTTAAGTATGTCTAATCATAATATAAGATCAAATATTTGTAGTTGACAATGAACAACTACAAATAAGTTGATTTATTTACATTAGAGTTTATATGAATGTACACTACTGGTCATGAGTTTGGAATAATTAAGATTTTTTATTGTTGTTGAAAAAAGTCTCTTTTGCTCACCAAGGCTACATTTATTTGATCAAAATGCAGTAAAACAGTAATATTGTAAAATATTACAATTTAAAATAACAAGTCAGCACATTAGAATAATTTCTGAAGGATCGTGTGACTCTGAAGACTGGAGTAATGATGCTTTGATCACAGCAATTAATTACATTTTAACAGATATCCACATAGAAACACTTATTTTAAATTGTAATAATATTCCACAATTTTTACTGTTTTTACTGTATTTTTCATTAAATAAATGCAGCTTTGGAGAGCAGAAGAGACTTCTTCCAAAGACATTTAAAAAAAAAATCTTAATTTTTCCAAACTTTTGACCAGTAGTGTATAAAGGAAAGTGTATATTTTAGATGTTGTAACTAGACAATTTTTGTTGACCACAGATTTTTTTCAACGTTTTAGATCATATTTATTTATTATTCATTCATTCATTCATTTAAAATGTAATTAGTTAATTAATTTGTATTATTTATTTAGAAATTGTTAATTATTTATTTATTTATTTATATGTATTTAAAAAAAAATTATTAAGATTATTTATAGATTTAGTATATATATATATATATATATATATATATATATATATATATATTTATATATATATATTATATATATATATATATATATATATATATAATATACATTATTTGAAGTTCATTTGCAAAAACATAACTCAGTTTTTAACAATTTTCAAAAATCATGTTTTTTCATTGTGCATTCCTATTAATTGCAATCAAACTGCAGTTGGGTTATTTTGATTAGATTAAAAAATAACTAAAAAAATACAACTAACTAACACAATACAAAACAATAAAAATATGATAATGTAATAACAAATGTGATTTTTGCAAATAAACGTAATTTCAAATCAGCTTTATTTTTAATTAATTAATTAATGTTTTATTATTTTTATTATTTATTTATATTTGTTTTATTTAATAGTCCTGTGGTGTGACAAATGCAACTTTATGAATATTCTCGAATCATTAATATCTGCTCTGTAAATATGGCTAAGGTTTCTCCTCCTGTATACCTCATATTTTATTTTTTACCTGTTTTCTGGTCCAGCAGGTGAATATGATGCATCTGATCACTTAATAAAGTAGTAGCACACACTCCTTAACAACACGCATGATATTCTGCTCAATATTGAGTAATAAAACACTGATTCAAGTGCAGTGCACATCATTTACTGTGAGATGCAGACAGACAGACAGTGCAGTCCAGTGTGAGTCCATTGTGTCCTTTTAATTTCATGCTGTATTTTACAGTCTTTTAAAGCACAGAACAGGACAGATCGGACCGTTTATGAGCACAGCTGTTGTTCATGACACAATACAGACTATAATAACAGAGAACAAGACCGGCTGTCTTTATCCTCCGTGTGTCGATTTCACTGGGAGTCTTTAATGTGTCTTACCTGGAAATCTGTTCAAATAAAGAGCAGAATGCCTCGAACCCTGCTGTTTTTCTTCATATTCACTCAATAACTCTCAGGAAAATTGTCAAAAACATGTCTGGTTCGTATTTCACTCCAAAATCAAAATACGGAAGTCAAATTGTTTTCTTCCATAAAGAAAATAAAGGCTGTTTTAAGTCCATTTTGTTGCTATTTTACATTTTCATGTTAATAAAACACATTTTACCCATCTCAAGGCTGGTTGTGATTTAAATATTATTTGCTAATTTTATATATTTTTTATATATATATATTTTATATATAATTATATAAATTTTTTTATATATATATATAAAAAAAAATCATGGTAATCACTGTAGAATAAATGTGAATCACAAAAAAAAAAATGTTAAAGTTCAGACACAATATGTTAATAAATAATGACTTAATGTGTAATTGTTAATTTTTAAATGGCTTCATTTATTTTCCTTATGCAAATATGACTATAATAAATATGCATATTTTGTTCTTTCATTATTAGGGTGTAATGTGTTCCTGAGTTTCCCCCATTTAAAAATGTATTTGAGTTGTTAAAAATGGTTAATTGTATTTTTTGTTTGTTTTGTGTTTCTCAGAGGTATTTTCTGGTGGGCAGTAATAATGCTCAGACGAAACATCGCGTCCTGAAGATCGACCGCACTGAACCACGAGATCTGGTCATTATTGATGATAAGGTGAGCTGCTTACAATCTTCAGAAACAAGTCAACATGAAATTATGTTTTATTTCCTTTATATTCACTGTGGTGGAAATAACATTTTAAACCTTTTTGGAATAAAACAAACTAACTTAAATTTGATCCCTGATGTGAATTTATATAATATATTTATTTATTTTAGTTTTAGTAATTTTTTTTGTGCTTTTGTCATTTTTATTCATGTTTTGTTTTTTAGATTTTATATGTAGATTTAGTGTAATTTATGCACTTTTGTTATTTTGTTATTTTTAATTTTTTATTTCATTTATTCTAGTTTTAGTAATTTTATGTGCTTTTGTCTTTTTAGTTGTAGTTTTTCTATGTATGTATTTTTTTTCTATTTCTATGTAGCTTTATATTTATAGTTTTATTAGTAATTTTGTTGTGTGCTTTTGTCACTTTTATTTATTTTTTATATTTCTATTTATTTTTTATTGTACTTTAAGTGCTTCTATGTTCTTTTTAATAGTTTTTGTCTTTTTTTTCTATTTACGTTTAATTTACATTTATTTTATATCAGTTAGTTGGCAACATTTTCTATGTTTATTTTCTTTTCTTTCTTTTCTAGGTTTCCATCTAATATTTTATTTTATTATTTTTTTTAGTAAATCACTGTTTACTCTGGTGGAAATAACATTTTAAACCTTTATGGAATAAAATGTTTAACTTCTTTGCTTTCTTTATATTTAATTCTAATTTAATCTATTGACAACAAAACAGCATTTGACAAATTTCATCCCTGAATTGCTCCGTAGAAATTCCTCGTTGATATGTAAAGTTTTGCTTCAGTGTGACTGTGCGTGTTTATAGTGTGTGTCTAACTGTGTGTGTGTGTGTGTGTGTGTGTGTGTGTGTGGCAGCATGTTTACAGTCAGCAGGAGGTGCGGGAGCTGCTGGGGCGTCTGGATCTTGGCAATCGCACTAAGATCGGACAGAAGGGATCCTCCGGTCTTTCCAGAGCCGTTTCTGCCCACGGCATTGTGGGTAAGAGCCTTTTTTTTTTTTCTTTGGATTGCTCAAAGTTTCGTTTCCTTTGTTTATTCATCTCCTCCTCCGCCTCTGTCTTGTCAATTAGCTGTGCACTAATGCAATTAGCCACCATTGTAGCGTGCGGTTTTAGTGCAGGCACGTGTGTTTTCTAAAGGTCAGGTGATCGCTTCTGAAGGGCGGATGCCCACGCGGTTTACCTGAGATGCCTCGTCGCCATGGAAACCACCCACACGCTGGAGATTTACACCGCAACAATAACAAAATAACAGCGATTCTGTCTGGAGCGGTCAGTTTTATTTTCTGAAATGAGCTCAGGAGCCTCGTTTGAGTAACGAGCACACAACACTGACACAGTCAGCTCCATTATTAAAGTCAGAAAACACAAACTCTTCATCAGAAAATGAGTCTTTACACAGTCTGTGTATCCGCAGTGTGTGTTTTTACTGGTCAGTGATATTTTAGGATTATTTATATTAAATTATAGTATTTTTGTAATATATTGAATTTGCTTTTGTTTTTATATTTTCATTTTAATTTTAGTTTACGTTTTAATAATTTTATTTGCTTTTGTCATCTTTGTTATTTTTTCAATATTTCTGTTTAGCTTTAGATTTATTTCAGTTTTAGTATTTTTTTAATAATTTTAGTAGTTTTAGTAATTTTATGTTTGTCATTTTTTTATATTTCTATTTAGCTTTAATTTATATTTATTTCAGTTTTAGTATTTTTATTAATTTGTCAGTTTTATTATAATCTAAATTTATTTCAGTTTGCGTTTTAGTAATTCAACTTGTTTTATTTCAGTAAGTTTTTCATCTAATATTTATATTTTACATACATTCATGCATTTGCAAGATGCTTTTATCATAAATGCATTCAAGCTATACATTTGATCACTTCATGCAAACCCATGTCTTCAGCACTGCTAGTACAACGCATTACTGTTTATCGAATGTTTATTTTGTTTCAGCTGTATTTCAATTAATGAAAACAATCTGAATAGTTTTAGTTACCAATACCAGCACTTTTCTGGTTCAGTGTGCTTGTGTTTGTCTGTCTGCACACACACTCATGTTCATCTGAAGCCGCTCCGAATCGTGTCAGACTGAACCTGCAGGTCAGAATCAGCGTCTCTTCACACAATCACGGCCGGCGCTGTGAGAAACTGAGTGATGATGATCTGCAGGTCACGGCCTACTTCTGCTGACACACATCTGGTCACACCTCACTTTTAGTTGTTAGTCACTGAAATTGTGTCTTATGCAACCTCCATACGCCTCTAATCAACTTCTGCTGAGGGAGCGGCGTCGTGGAAGTAATAAGAAGTGCAAATTTAGTGCACAAACAAGTAGATCAGAACATTGATGTGTGTCATGTGTTTACATTGATGTGTGTCGTGTGTCAGCGGTTGATTATACCCTCACTTCTCGTCATTAGAGTGATGTGTTCGCCTCTGAATGCACTTTAAACATGAAAGAGAATGGAAATATTGCACATTTAACGTAATAGCTCACTCAAAAATGAACATTTGCTGAAAATATCCTCCTCAGGTCATCAGAGATTAGGATGAGTTTGTTTCTTCATCAGATTTGTAGAAATGTTTCTCTGCATCAGTGTCTCAGCAATGGATGCTCTGCAGTGAATGGGTGCCGTCAGAATGAGAGTCCAAACAGCTGATAAAAACATCACAATAATCCACAAGTAATCCACACCACTCCAGTCCATCAGTTAACATCTGGAGAAGACAAAAACTGAAACAAATCCAGCATTAAGACGTTTTTAACTCAAATACGAGTTCATAATCCATAATAACACTCCCTCTAGTGATATATACAGTGATATATCCAGTTTTAACAAACTAAAAAACGTATTGTCAGATTTCTGTAATAAACTGAATGTGTTTTAAATTCACAATAACAAGATTTGTTTATCATCAATAAATCCAGTTTGTTTCAATCTCATACATTAAATGAGAATATTTAATATTGCTTGTCCCACATATTTATCCATGCTCACTGTTTTCAGCTAAATACATTTTCTAGTTTTCATAACGAACAGATGTATGCTGATTTTAAGCAATCTAAATAAATGCATTTTGAAAATATGATTATTTAAATAAAATTGAATAGATGCAAATAGTTCATAATAAATCTAAGGTTTTTTTTAATCGCAGAAAACTTTTATGTGTGACTGACAAAAATGCATCACATTAAGTTTATTAACAAATGCATGGAAATTGTATATGCAATTCAAATCCATAATTCTTCAATTAAAAGTATTGTCCATTATTAGTTCATGTTAACTGAATTAGTTAATTTATGTTTCAATATATTTATTTTCCTGTATTTTCACTTGTCTCTCATCATCTTATTAGTCGTGGAAGCCGATGGCGCTAAATCATAAACAAACAAAGTAATGTACTGTAGTTAACTAATGAAACCTTACTGTAAAGTGTAAAACACCACAAGATTCACTGTCTTCTCTCGTGTCTTTCAGGTTTCGTGAGGTTTCTGGAGGGTTACTATATCGTGTTGATCACGAAACGTCGTAAAATGGCGGATATCGGCGGCCACTCGATTTATAAGATTGAAGACACGAATATGATCTACATTCCTAACGACTCAGTGAGAGTCACACACCCTGATGAGGCCCGGTGAGTCCGTTTATACATATTTTATAATCATATGTTAACTTGTAATTATTGTTTTTAGTGTGTTATACAGAGAGTGACCAGTAATTCAATTCAATTCAATTCAAGTTTATTTGTATAGCGCTTTTTACGATACAATCGTTGCAAAGCGCTTTACAGGAAATTAAGTTTCTACAATATATTTATACATTGTAGAAACTTAATATATTAACTTATGGCAAAATTTGTTAATTCTGCATGTTGTTGGGGATCAGAGGTTGGCATCCTCTGAGGTCCTCCGAGGGGTTAGCATCATCTCTTCTCAGGTGTTCGGTCATCTCAGATCATTTAAGGGCTGGATCCAGACTGAAGCTTGTGTAATTCCTAGTTACCACGGGATGTTAATCAGAAACAGAGAAACAAAGAGACATAATTAGCGTAGCTGTTGTTCCATTCAAGCAAAAATTATTTGTTCAACCCAAGCTAAAGAATAATAATGTGCGTTTTGATCAGATATAACTGCAGTACAAGATTATGTTTTAGATGCATTATGTGAATGCTTGGCTAAAGAGATGTGTCTTTAATCTAGATTTAAACAGAGAGAGTGTGTCTGAACCCGAACGTTATCAGGAAGGCTATTCCAGAGTTTGGGAGCCAAATATGAAAAAGCTCTACCTCTTTAGTGACTTTGCTATTCTAGGTACTACCAAGATTCCAGAGTTTTGCGACCTTAGGGAGCGTGATGGATTGTAGCGAGATAGAAGACTAGTTAGGTACGCAGGAGCTAAACCATTTAGGGCCTTATAGGATAGTAATAATATTTTGTAACTGATACGGTACTTAATAGGTAGCCAGTGCAGAGACTGTAAAATTGGGGTAATATGATCATATTTTCTTGACCTGGTAAGGACTCTAGCCGCTGCATTTTGGACTACTTGTAGCTTGTTTATTGAAGATGCAGGACAACCACCTAGCAGTGCATTACAATAGTCCAGTCTAGAGGTCATGAATGCATGAACTAGCTTTTCTGCATCAGAAACAGGTAACATGTTCTTTAGCTTGGCAATGTTTCTAAGATGGAAGAATGCTGTTTTTGTAACATTGGAAATATGTTTTTCAAAAGACAAGTTGCTGTCTAATATAACACCCAGATTTTTGACTGTAGAGGAAGTAACAGGACATCCGTCTAGTTGCAAATTGTAATCCAAGAGATTCTGTGTACTGTTATTTGGTCCAATAAGTAATATCTCTGTCTTATCTGAATTTAATAGGAGAAAATTATTGGTCATCCAATCTTTTACATTTTTAACACAATCAGTTAACTTAGATAATTTAGAAGTTTAATTTAGTAAGATCATTCGGATTTGATCACATGAGAGTCTGTGTTCAGAAAGGACTGCTACTACATACTATAGGCCTCTAAATGATCAACCTGAAAAAGTTGTTGTCTGATTGATAGTTTATGGTTTTTATCCAGTAAAAGCTCTTTTAGTGTAACTGTAGAAACTCTTCTCGTGTCTTTCTTCTGTCAAATCTTGACTGATTTTGATCAAGTAAACGTCAGAATAACTGCAGTCATATCTCCAGATGAACACTTACTGGACTGAAGCAGCTCAGCTTTACTTGATTCTCCATCAATCATGTTTTAGTCTCAAATCTGATCATCAGGATCTTTTGAGGAGCTTTACTTTCACTGTTCCTCAGCGGAGGAATGATCTTCATCTCACATCTTCTGAGGAGCCTTTATTATTCATCTCTCAATCAGCATTGCATTATATGTTTGGATCATTTACATCTCATCTTACTAAGACATATTATTGGAGATATAGAGCGACCGCTGATATTTAGATCATTTTATATCAGTATCTGTTATAAAGATCTCATTGATTTACATTACAAGCAGCAGAATTTCATCACTTTTGTCCATATTATTATCAGCATCTGCACCAAATTGAATATTTTTGGTCAGTTTGAGTCTCTAAATAAATTGAGCTGTTTTTTCTTCTTCTATTTTTTCTCACATGTCATAAAAAGCCTGATACCCCCCCCCCCCCAAAAAAAAAAACCACATCAAAACTTTTTTTTTTTTTAGATCATTTAAAAAATATTTTGTACAAGGCTTTACAGGTGCCAGGCTTTACAGGGTTAAATAGTTAATGATTTGTAGTTGCTGGATTAGTGTCATTTTATCCAGGTGTAGTATTATTTTGCATCCAATTTTGTGTTAAAATGTGTAAACTTTTAGCATTCAGAATAAATAATCTTTTGAGGCTCTTTGCATACAGAAATCTCACACACAGTATGTTTTGAGCATGCATACTGCAGTAGTAGTGATAGTTAGTATGCTAGTATGCTGTTCAGACTGTTTGTCTGTTTCTTCAGGTTTTCCTCACACACCTGCTGCGGTCAGTCACTCTGATCTCTGGATGCAATTCACACGTGTGTGTGTGTGTGACGACAGTGAAGTTTGTTATTCGTCACTCCTGATGTGTGTTAGAGCTTTACAGTAACACACAGTACTTTCAGAAGTACAGCCTGTAACCATTGACTCATGTAACATGAGACGAAGTTTACGTCTTTGTGTCCAGTTTAGGTCGAGCGCTACAGTAACATTGCTTTTCATTCAGATCTACTCATATTACATTGTATCTGAAGAATTTGAGTTGTTTCTTGCAAGCCACCTTTTAGTAAAACAAAAACACCCAGCAAAAATACATTATTATCTTGATACTAGTAAACTAGTAGTTAAGAGTGTTAATGTTTTTAAAGTCTCTTTTGCTCACCAACACAACATATATTTGATCTGAAATACATAAAAAAATATGAAAAATTATTACAATTTGAAAAATGTAAGTTATATGTGAATATCTGTTAAAATGTAATTTATTTCTGTGATCAAAGCTGTATTTTCAGCATCATTACTCCAGTCTTCAGTGTCACATGATCTTCAGAAACATTTCTGATTATTATCAATGTTGAAAACAGTTGTGCTGCTGTTTTGTAGAAACTGTGATACATTTTATTTTTCAGGATTCACAGATGAATAGAAAGTTCAAAAGAACAGCATTCATTTGAAATAGAAATCTTTGTAACATTATAAATGTCTTTACTGTTACTTTCGATGAATTTAATGCATCCTTGCTGTAAATGCAAAAAATGGTAGTGTAACAAACACATCCGTCAGCACAACTGATTTCAACATTGACAATAATCAGAAATGTTTTCTTGAGCAGCAAATCAGCATATTATTATGATTTCTGAAGATCATGTGACACTGAAGACTGCAGTAATGATGCTGAAAATACAGCTTTGATCACAGAAATAAATTACATTTTAAAGGAACACTCCACTTTTTTTGGAAATAGGCTAATTTTACACCTCCCCTAGAGTTAAACAGTTGAGTTTTACCATTTCTGAATCCATTCAGCCGATCTCTGGGTCTGGCGGTAGCACTTTTACCGTAGCTTAGCATAGATTATTGAATCTGATTAGAACCATTAGCATTTTTGCATCAAATGACCAAAGTTTGATAATTTTCCTATTTAAAGCTTGACTCTTCTGTAGTTACATGTGTACTAAGACCGACAGAAAATGAAAAGTTGTGATTTTTTAGGCTGATATGGCTAGGAACTATACTCTCATTCCGGCGTAATAATCAAAGAACTTTGCTGCCGTACCATGGCTAAAGCAGGTGAAATGATATGACGCAGCGCCTGAAAGTAGTCCCCAGTAGGGCTGTGACGGTGGCAGATTTTTACCACCGTAGTGGTAATGGACCAACTACCGCCGGTGGCGCAGTGTTGTGTATATTTATATATATAATTCTGAAATGCAAAAATAAATAAATGAGGCTCAGTCATCTATTAACAAACGTGTGTGTTTATTTTAGCACTTCCGTCAGTGAACACTCGGCCTGCAAAACACAAAAATAAATATCAAAGAAATAAAATAGCCTTAAATAACACGAGCGGCGCGGCGAGAATTCATTATAATCAGTGATGCTGTCTATACTAGATGCGGCGCGATACAACACGACAGACCCGGAGATCGGCTGAATCGATTCAAAAACGGTAAAACTGTTTAACACTAGGGGAGGTGTAAAATGAGCCTATTTCCAAAAAAAGTGGAGTGTTCCTTTAACAGATATTCACATAGAAAACACTTCTATTAAACTGTAATAATATTTCACATTTTTAACTGTATTTTGGATCAAATAATTAATGTCTTGGTGGGCAGAAAACACTTTAAAAAACTCAATCATCCCAGACTTTATGTTTGTGTTGGCCCAGTTATTTACTGATTATATCATGAACAAATTCAGACTAGAATGTTTTTGCTGTTTTCTTACATGCTGAGCGTGTTTTTCCACAGATATGTGAGAATCTTCCAGAACGTGGATCTGTCCAGTAACTTCTACTTCAGGTGAGTGTTGATTCTTCATCTGTCCGTCTTGTCGTTTATCTCCGAGCCCTTTAGAAAGCGTCTCGCACTCATAATGCTGTGACCTCGAATCACTTCCAGATCATTGTAATGGAAATATGATTTCTTGAGCTCCTCAGATACGCCGCTCATGTGGCCTTATTTGTCCTTTTCCCCCTGCTTCTTTCCACCAATCTGGCCGTAACGTTTTCTTCTCCGTCTTTTAGAAAAGAAGTGTATTAAAGCATCTGAAGTCATTTCAGTCGAATAATAATACAAATAATCAGACAGCAGTCCTAAAACCTGTTTGAACATTTATAAATGGCTGAATGTTTATTAGATCACAAAATATATCAAGTGCCATTTATTGTCAAGAAAACATTCGACAAAAAATCTTGAAAATTGATACACATGTACTTTCTTTTTTGATTGAGTTTCATCATAGTGAAAAAGAGTGTGTGTGTCATTGATATTGCTAATATTTCTATTATAGTTTTTATTATTTAATTTAATTTTTTCTGTTTTTGTATTTTTGTACTGTTTTTTTTTTTACTTTAAAAAAATGTCTATATAGTTTTCTATATTAGTTTTAATTGTAGTTCATTAAACGAGAAAGCTAATTGCTAATTGAAAATGAGAAAATGCTTGGTAAATAGCTGAAAAATATAATAAGTTTATATTTTATTTCAGTCGACATTTATTTTGTTTCAAGTAACAATTTTTTTTTCTTTATTTTTTATGGTTCAGGTAAAAAAAAAGTGTGTGTGTAGAATAAATGTATAAAATGTTGTCATAAAAATATGAAAAATAAATAAATTGCTGTAATATGCATATATATATTTAGCCCTGAATTTTTATGTGGTTCTGTATTTGATTTATTAATGAGGGCATTACATACATACACTCTAAAAAAATGCTGGGTTAAAAACAACCCAACTTGGGTTATTTAGCAACCCAGCGCTGGGTAAATATTGGACAGAACACATGCTGGGTTATTTTGACTCCGCTGGTTGGGTTAAACGTTTTTACCAAACATGCTGGGTTGTTTTATTTAAGTCATCTATTGTTCAAAAAGTATTATATTTCTGGCTTAAAATAGACTGGAAAAAAACCACACTGAATTACTAGAGGCAACAGCAATAATAAAAAAATTAACATTTATTATTAAGCAAGAACACATGGACAAAATACGAGACGAATTGAATTTATTTGGGTGAATACAACAGAGTTTACAATATTAGTACACACATTTAAACTCGTTTAACAAGGACTTTAGGCATAACAATGTAACATTTTAAAAGTAGCATTTTAATATAAGTGTATTCAACCGTTCTCTGTAATCGCTTTTTACCGAAATAGTGCTAATTCTCGTGCCGGTGTGTCACCGAAATCTGAGCCGGTTTCACTCGTAGCTGAGAGATGAGAGACTGACTCCACAATCTGCCCATAAAAAAACAGTATGGAGATTAGAGAACATATATTAACGTCAAATTAACTTAAACTCAGTACTATAACGAATAAAGTCCATGTGTTATGCAAGGAAAAAGGCGTTTCTATCATACGATGCTGACGCAGCTGACTGACACCTCGTCCTTATGTTGCGTTGCGTAAAATAATGCAATTTACAGCACAGTAAAGACTTTATAAATGAAATAAAATGTACACAAACCGTTATTTGGCTGAAGAAGTGCACCAAATCAGCTGCGTGGAGAACCGCTCTCTCCTGCAGTGGACACAAAAAGCCTGCGCTCTGACTCAGCGGTTGCATTGTTTCGTCGGAGACGAGCACGACCCAATAATACTAATAATAACTCAGCGTTAAAAATGACCCAGTAATGACCCTAAATCTGCCCAGCACCTGGGTAAACATAAAAACAACCCAATAAAATGACCCAACGGGCTGAACCCAGCATTTGAGCTAAAAAAAAAAATAACCCAGCATTTTTTAGAGTGTGCTATTGATCAAATCAGCTCATCAATCTCATTTCATTTACGTCATGTTAGCTGTACTTTAATCTTCTGTTGGCATAACTTTCACATTAATATAGTTTGATCTACAAAACAGCAAAGCAAGCAGAAGTTAATTAGTTAGTTTCAGCAGGAAATGTGTTTGCTTCAGAAGTTTGTTGTTTTGTGTCCCGCTGGTGAATGAGGATAACGAGAAGAGCGCTGATAAATTGAACACGTATTTATTTTGTATGTTGATGTAAATGAGATGTTGTCTTGTGGGAAGCTGAAATAATTGCATGTGAGCGCTGATGAACTTATGCGTCTCTCTCTAAACGAGTTCATTCGGTGCACTTCATCTCTAAGCAACATGCTGTCTGTCACCTAGCAACAATGAAAGCTGCATCCCGCTGCTCGACACACATGAGAAGCGTGATGAGTTCTGCCGAGAGTTCACGTGACCCTTTGACCTTTGACCTGTAGTTACAGCTATGACCTGAGCCACTCGCTGCAGTATAACATGACGCTGCTGCAGATGCCGTCTGACGCCGGAGAAACCGAGGAGCTCAACACCAGCAGCAGACAGGACAGCTTTGACATCTTCGAGGAGGAGGGACTCCCTACTCAAGGTATGCTTTCTTACCAGTCTTGGACTTAACTTAACATAACTTAACATTAACTTAACTTAACTTAACTTAACTTAACTTAACTTAACTTAACTTAACTTAACATTAAATTAACTTAACTTAACTTAACTTAACTTAACATTAAATTAACTTAACATAACTTAACATTAAATTAACATAACTTAACATTAAATTAACTTAACATAACATAACTTAACATTAACTTAACATTAAATTAACTTAACTTAACATTAAATTAACTTAACTTAACATTAAATTAACTTAACTTAACATTAAATTAACTTAACTTAACTTAACATTAAATTAACTTTAACTTAACTTAACTTAACATTAAATTAAATTAACTTAACATTAAATTAAATTAACTTAACATTAAATTAACTTAACATTAAATTAACTTAACATTAAATTAACTTAACATTAAATTAACTTAACATTAAATGAACTTAACTTAACATTAAATTAACTTAACATTAAATTAACTTAACATTAAATTAACTTAACGTAACATTAAATTAACTTAACATTAAATTAACTTAACTTAACATTAAATTAACTTAACTTAACATTAAATTAACTTAACTTAACATTAAATTAACTTAACTTAACTTTAAATTAACTTAACTTAACTTAACATTAAATTAACTTAACTTAACATTAAATTAACTTAACTTAACATTAAATTAAATTAAATTAAATTATAAATATAAAAATAAAATATAAAATTAAAAATATAAAATTAAAATGTATTATATATATATATATATATATATATATATATATATTATAGTGTTTTTATTTGCTTTGTAATTATTTATATATTTTATTTGGTTTGATTATTTTCTTTCTTAAATTATATATTAAGATTTTATATATGTTTTATAGCATTTTCAGTAGCACTGTATTTTTAATTTATTTTGTATTTTCTTTCTTATTTTTCATTTCATGTTTAAACTATTTTATTTTCCTTATTATTATTATTATTATATCGTTATTATTGTGATTATTATAAATACAAACACATGCATGTATATATTTAAGAAAAAATATGTAATGTTTATATATTAAATATATTTTATATATAATATAAATTATATGAATTTAAATGTATTTGTTTTATTATTTTCCCTTTTGTTTCTTTTCTTGTTATAGAGAAAGGACTTGATTCCAGTTATTTATTCTCTTCTCATTGTTAGACGCACTGTTTGTGTGTGAATTATTAATTGATGTGTTTGTGTTTCAGTTGTGCACAGTTTAATTAACGAGCCCTACGCTAAGTATGTGTGGAATGTTCGTCTGCTGGAGAAGGTCAAAGACATCGTCCATCCTGATTGGCTGCTCTACATCATTCACGGATTCTGCGGTCAATCCAGTATCCTCTTATATGATGTTTTTATAGATGATGTTCGGTTGTTGTTTCAGATCCGTCTCCGTCTGTCTGTGGTCTGTAGTGCGTACGAATGTGTTCATATAGATGAATCTCTGAGCCCAAAGTCTGTGCCCGTTCCACACTGATGCACATTGATGTGTGTTTGAGTGTGTATGAGATACAACAACAGAAGCAGCGTCCACAAAATGAATGTAACAGCAGCTGATGCGCACAGCGTAGTCCGCATTGTTTATTTATCATTGCAGTGATCTAGTTTTATAATTGCTTTCCACATGTCATGCTGCAAAAATACAGCTAAAACCTACTTACCTTAATTGTTTTTATTTTCAAAAATTTTTTGTGGATCGTTTTGCAAAATATTATTAAATCATATTTATTTATTTGTTTGTTTGTTTGTTTATCCTTATGCAAAATTGTTAAAAACAACAAATTTTATTTTTCCATTATTTTTGTTTTTTATTTTGTACTCTTCAGCTAAATACATTTGTATTTTATTTTACTTTATATTGTACCCTTCTGCAAAATAGTAAAAAAAATTATTTAATTTTTTCCATTATTTTTCTTTTTCTCTGACGTTGTGCCCTTCTGCTAATATATATATATATATAATATATATATATATATATATATATATATATATATATATATATATATATATATATATATATATATATATACATATACATATACATATACATATACATACATATATACATATACATATATATTTATATATTATATATATATATTTTTTTTTTTTTTTTATGCACTCTTTTGTAAAATCCAATTTGAAAAAGCTAAATAGAAAACCTTCTTATTTTATTTTTATTTTTTGCACCCTACCATAAAATTACAGTTTTTAATTTTTATTTTGTAATTTTTTTTATTTACCCTTCTGCAAAATACAAATTCATTTAATTGATTTTTCATTCTTTTTTTAATTTTTTTTTTTAGTTTTGCACCCTTAGATAAATACATTAATCACTATTTTAAATAAATAAAATAAATACATTATTTATTTTTACAATTATTTATTAAAAAAATATATTTTTAAATGATTTTTACCCTTCTGCATAATAGTTCAAATCTATTTTATTTTGTTTTATTTTATTTTGTTCTGCAAAATACAGCTAAAACTCTCTTCTGATAGTATCACAGGGCTTCTAGCTGATCTAAGCTGCTTTGGAGGGTTTATCATCTCAGCTGTCTGCTGGTGAACCTGATCTTGACCCGCTAGATTACTTTAAACCAGCAACAAACCAGTTCCAGAAACCAGCTCGACATCAGCTGTTTTTCCCAGCAGAAAGTTCAGGAGGGTCAAAACTGAACAAAAAGGTTCAAAACGAGCTAAAAGAACACAAAGCGAGAGAAACGATCATCCGGAGAGAGTCTGGAGCTGTTGATTGCTGTGTGGCGTAATGGTTTCTCTGTGAGGAGCCTGAAGCAGCGGTGAAGGGGTTCACGGATGTCAACAGTGTTTTAACAGAGCGATGGAGACACTGAATGATCTCAGAGCCTAATGCATTCATAGGAGCAAGATAAGAGCTAAGAAGCACACAAAACACTGAGAGAAATCATAGGTTGGGGTCAGTAAGATTTTTTTATCTATTTAAAGTAAGCTGTTCATTTATTACAGAAAAAATGCAATCAAGCCATCAGAGTCTAAAAATATACAAAATGTGGAGAATCAAAATAAAAATTTCATTTATTTTATTTTTTAAGTTTCAATTAAATTTTTTACTTTTCTTTATTCATTATTATTTTTTATTTGATTTTATATTTGATTCAGAGCTATAAAAAAAGAAAAAAACTAATGTCTGAATATGTGTACTTCTCTACCATATAGTATGCAAAAAGTGGTATGTCAAATCCCTAGGCTGTCCGAAAACTCAATTAGAGTTCGAAGTCAAATGAATCAAGTATTTGGATGTCCTAGTAATTGCTGTTTGTATACTGAAGTAGAGAAGTAGGTGTATTTTAGACACCTCTAATTGTAGTACGCATTGCAGTAAGCTCTTCACTTCACTCTACAGATAGTATGCGAACACAGCCAGCAGTCTTAAAAATATATACAAAATGCAGAGATTCCTTTTTTATTTATTTTTAAAATATTTTTTCTTATTTTATTTCTACCCTTCTGGAAAATACAGTTAAAACCTATTTATTTAATTTTATTTATCTTTGATGCTCAGAGCTTTTCATTTGACATATTTTCATTTTTTATTTCGTACCCTTCTGCAAAACACAGTTAAAACATATTTATTTATTAATTGTTTATTTTATTTATCTTTGATCTTCAGATCTTTTAATTATTTTAAATTTTCCATTTTTTCATTATTATTTATTTTGTTTTATTTTATTTATCTTTGATTTTTCAAAGATTTGTATTTTGATTTTATTTTACACCCTTCTGTAAATTAATTACATTTTTATTTTATTCATATCTTTGATTTCAGCGCTAAAAACTTACCCCATGTCTGAATATGTGTACTTCTCTGCTGTATAGTATGCAAGAAGAGTCTTCAAAATATACCAAATACAGAGATTCGAATCCTACTTTAATTAATTTGATTTGATTTTAATAATTGATACTTTTTACATTTTTATTAGTGCTTTCGAATGACTAATCGCGATTAATCGCATCCAAAATAAAGGTTTTTGTTTACATTATATACTGTATGTGTGTGTACTGTATATTTATGTATATATAAATACACACATGCATGTATATATTTAAGAACAATTTTATGTTTATATATTAAATATTATAAAAATATTTATATATAATAAAAAATATAAGAATATACATGTAAATATTTTCAAAATATATACTGTATGTGTGTGCATTTATATATACATAATAAATATACACATCACACACACATTACGTAAACAAAAACTTTTATTTTGGATGCGATTAATCGCGATTAATCGTTTGACGGCACTAATTTTTATTTAATTTAAATTAATTTATTTTATTTTTTTGTAGCCTTCTACAAAATACAGTTACAACCTACTTATTTTATTTTTCATTGTTTGTTATTTTTATTTACAGTAACATTATATTCCAGATTTCTGGTGGAATGGTCATGTGCTGCGTGTTGATATCAGATGCTAGTAAAAATAAAAATCCTTTAATTAACTGGGCTAAGTCATTAAAATAGTTTACATTAAAATAGTTAAAAGTGTAGATTTACTAAACGAGTGCCTTGGAATATAAAATTTTCTCAGTTTGATATTTACCTCTAAATATCCAAAGAGCACCGTTGATTACGTGAAGAGACCAGTGCAGCATTCTTGGCTCCTGTTGTTTTGATCAGATGCTAGTGTTGTGGTTCTTTAACGCTGGTGCTCAGAGCTGTTGATCTACGGTCGGCCGGTGCATGTCACACTCATCGCCCGCCGCTCCAGCCGCTTCGCCGGGACGCGATTCCTCAAGCGAGGAGCGAACTGTGAGGTACGGACCATGTGCTCGCTTGTGCAGCGTTTGTCCCACACGAGCCGTTGTCTTCTGTATTTATCTCTGTGTGTTCAGGTGTGATTATGTAATGTTCGTTTGCTCTAAAGCTGTCGGCCGTTAAAGCTTCGCTAAGCTCTCTGTGATGCTTTATGATGGGGAAGATAATTCAAAACTGCAGACTGACGTATTTCAGCTGCTCATTTCACAGTTAAATTTGAGAAAGTATTTCACTACACTACAGGATACTTACAAAAGTCTGTGTAATTGTGTTCAACCTACTTAAGGCAATGTTGTACTTATGTAAGTATTATTTATAAATCTTTGATTATTTATCTTAGATTTTTCAGAGCTGAAAACATACCCCATATCTGAATATGTGTACTTCTCAACCCTGAAATATGCAAAAAGTAGTATGTCAAATCTCTAGGCTGCCCGAAAACTCAAATACAGTTTGAATTTATACAAAACTCGGGTTTTATATAATTTTCATTTTATTTTATACCCTTCTGCAAAATATATTTTATTTTATTTTATGTATATTAAAAGTTTTTTATTTTATTTAATATTATTTTTTAATTTAATTAAATGGTTTTTGTTTTATTTAACTTTATTTTACTAAATTTAATTTATTTTTATTTACATTTCCAATCTTTTAAAATATTTTTTATTAAAATATACACATTTTAATTTACATTATTAAATATTTATTATTTTATTAAATTTTTTAATAAAAAAAATGTTTAATTAAAAGCTGCTTATTTTATTTTATTTTATGTTATATGTCTTTGATTTTCAGAGCTCAAAACATACCCCATGTTTTAATGTTTTTTTTTATTTTATTAAAGGTTTTATTTGATTATTTTTTTTTTTTACTTTTAATTCAATGTTTTTTATTTTATCTTAATATTTTTTATTTACATTTTTAATTTTTTTAATATTATGTTTTTAAATTAATAGCTACTTATTTTAAGTTTCATTATTATTATTTTTTTGTACCCTTCTGCAAAACAGTTAAAACCTACTTTTTAATTTCATTATTAATATTATTTTATTTTATTTTATTTAATCTTTGATTTTAAGAGCTGATAACATGTCTGATTATGTTCTCTATAGCATGTAAAACGAGTATGTCAGGTGATTTGTGCTCGTATTTTCAGGGCGATGTAGCGAACGAGGTGGAGACGGAGCAGATCATCCACGACACCTCGGTCATGTCGTTGACGGCGGGCAGTTTTTCCTCCTGTGTTCAGGTCCGAGGCTCGGTTCCTCTGCACTGGTCTCAGGACATCTCCACCATGATGCCCAAACCACCCATACGCCGTAAGAGCCACTTCCTGTCCATTACCTCACCACTACTTCCTGTTTATCAGCTCAAAACTGAGCCTTCACCCTCCTTCAGGACAGGGAGGGATGTTTTCTAGAAGAGAAAGGCTGTGTTTAAATGCATTTATCCACTAAAGGTTTTTTTCGGAGTTCAAAGCTACAGACATTAATAGGTTCTTTAAATGTGCAATGTTAGATTTGAACATTCAGAAAGTGTGTTCTGTATAAAAACATCCAGTCAGACCCTGAAATGCCAGATTTTGCATACGGATGTTTTCATGATCCTGGTTTATACAGATGAACTGTCTCTGACCCCAAAGTCAGACAAAACAAAGTCTGCACCCGATTTACACTGATGCACATTCATGCGTGCGTGTGTGTGTGTGTGTGTGTGTGTGTGTCTGAGAGTCTGGACTGTTGATTTATCATGGGTGTGATCTAGTTTTACAGTTGCTAAACACATGCCATGCTGCAAAATACAGCTAAAACCTCATTTTTATTTTATTTAAATTTTTATTTTGTTTTAATTTTTTTGTTTTAAATTATTTTGATACCCTTCTGCAAAATAGTTAAATCTATTGATATATATTTTTCTTTTTAAAATTATTGACTTTTTTCATCCTGCTGCTAAATATAGTTAAAATCTACTTTAACTTTTTTTTATTTTATTTTATTTATTCATGGCAGTGATCTAGATTCACAGTTGTTTTCCACATACCATGGTGCAAAATACAGTTAAAACCTACTTTTAATTTTAATTAAATTTTTAAAAATGTATCTATGTATTTTATTTTGTACGGTTACAAATACAGTTAAAACTTATACTTATTTATTTTTTTATTATTTAATACAGTTAAAACGTGTACTTATTTTTTATTTATTCTTTGTACCTTCTGCAAAATACATTTGAAACCTTTTTCTTTTTTTTACCCTTATTCAAAATACTGTTGTTCTCATTTTATTTTTATTTTTAATTTAAATGTTTTTGTTTTGCTTTGTACCCTTCTGCAGAATCCTTAATAGTTATTTTTATTTAAAAATGTATTTAATATTTTATTGTACCCTTCTGCACAATTTATTTTATTTGATTTTTTTATTGACCAACTTCTGATGGTATCACATGACCTGCTAGATCACCTTGAACCAGCTACAAACCAGTTACTGTGTTCCAGAGACCAGCTTGATATGAGCTGTTGTTTCTGTCAGGAGGCATTCTGGCCCAGTTTAATGTTATGAAGTTTCTTCTTTTAGAGTTTTCTTATGTCCACTTGGATATATACGTCACCATACAGAAGAAAAGATCTCTTGCTACGTTTAAGTTCACCTCTACCTGAACATCAGTTGTTCCTTCTGGTTTTGTCGGATGACATCACCCGGGCCGTCTGAGGATCTCTCATCTTCTCTTGCTTTATCTCTATCCTGAACCCATGTCACTGCTTCTCAGCCAAAGCAAGATGACATTTCATATGTACAGCGGCTCACGCTGATCTAGCTGTGCACTCGCTGCTTATCTTAGATTGGTTACCGCCAGCGTCCTCAACCGCGTGTGTGTGTGTGTGTGTGTGTGTGTGTGTGTGTGTGTGGGTTTGCTCAGGTTCGACATGGTCTTTTTGCTTCAAATAGAAAATTCCTGTCCAACACAAATTCTGTTGTGCTTGTGATGCATCAGTGCTTTTTGCGCACAGCTGCAGTGTGTTAATGGCAGGACATCAACACATTCAAATGTGAGGGGAAAAGTGGGAAATATGACATAATTAAGTTTTTTGTCATAATTATGAATTGTCAGAATGATGACTTACTGTAACAATTTCGACTTTATCTTATAATTGACTTAGTATCTCATAATTATGACATATTATATCATAACTTTTATCTTATAATGATGACTTAGTATGTCAATTTTGATTCAATATTGATGATAATGACCTCTATCTCATAATGATTACTTAGTATCTCATAATTTCAGCTTAACATCATAATTATGTCTTTTTATGTCATAATGACTTTTGTCTCTGAAATATGACTTGGTATCTCTTAATGATTTAGTACCTGTATCTCAATTTTGACTTAATATCATAATTATGAAATTATGTCATTATAATGACTTATCTCATAATAATGACTAGGTATCTCATAATTTCAACGTATCATAATTAGGCCTTTGCATGTCATTATGACTTTTATTTCATAATTTTGACTTAATATTATAATTATGGCTTTTTATGCCATAGTGACTTTTGTCTCTGAAAGATGGCTGGGTATCTCATAATGATGATTTAGTATCTCAATTTTGACTTAATATCATAATTATTTAATTTTGTCATAATCATGACTTATCTCAAAGTTATGACTTAGTATCTCAATTCGGACTTAGTATTATAATTGACTTTTTATGTCATAATGACTTTTCTCATCTTAGTACCTCATACCTCATTTCATCTCACGTGACTTTGTATCTATGAGTAAATAAGCACAATTACTAGAATAGTACCTTAGTATCCCATTGACTTTTTTTCTCACTTTTTGGCAAATTAAACTGATCCAATAACACAAATCCGGACAAAAACAGCATGATCTCATTTTTTAAGGAACCAGTTTAAGATGAACCAGTTTTCTCCTGTGCATTTTATCAAAATGACACTTGGATAAGACCCGAAGTTCTTAGTTATGATAAATTGTATGTAATTTTCTTCATTTCCAGACTCATCATCCTCTGCACTTACTCATCTTCCTAAAACATTATGCAATTTTCCTGATGCAATGTCCTTCTGTCAGAAGCTGATGAGGGTTTATGAAGAATGTTTTCTGTAATTAGGTCAGTTTGATATTAAAACAGCACTCACACAAAGGGCTTCCAGGATAACAGATATCGATTTTCTGCTAAACAAAAACAGGAGAGAAGTTGTTACGCAAGGCTCGAGTCACGGCCATCTTTCGTTGATTGTTTGGGGTGCTGCCAGAAGATGAGACACAGTTTTTCTCTTTCATCGCTAGCATGCATCACGCTGCCATCTCCATGAGCTTTGTCTGACCTTCTGAAGGACTTTTCAGTGCTCAAGTGTTTGATTATGCCGACTTTGAATATGCTTTGTGTGGTGTTAATGAATCCATGTAAAAGGGAGATTTGTTTATGTGAGAGAACCTCATTCTCATAACCTACTTCCAGGGGTGTTTTGTGTTTTGTGCTGTAATCTGTTTATAGGTTTGTAACTTCACAGTTAGATTGTAGCCTGCTGCTCAGCGCAGACTTATGACCCACATAGTGCACATTGATTTGTCTTAAATGGTTCATGTCATATTCATATGGAAGCCCATTTCGAGTAAGAACAAATTATCAAAATTATGACATAAAAAGTCAAAATTATGAGATACTAAGTCATAATTGACAAATTCAAAATTATGAGATACTCTGTCATAATTATGATATAAGTCAAAGATGTAAGATGTGAAGTCATAGTTTTGATGTACTGTAAAATTATGAAATACTGGGTCATATTTATGATATAAGTCAAAGATGTAAGATGTGAAGTCATAGTTTTGACGTGCTGTAAAATTATGAGATATTAAGTCATAATTGAGAGACTAAGTCAAAAATGTAAGCTGCCAAGTCATTATGACAAAAAGTAGAAATTATGAGATACAAAGACAGTTAGGACACAGAATTAAAATTGAGATACCAAGTTATAGTTCTGGCCTTAAAAGTTAAAATTATGAGATACTAAGTCATAATTGACAGTAAGTCATCATTTTGATACTCTAAGTCATAATTATAAGATAAAATTTAAATTATGAGATACTAAGTCATAATTATAACATGAAAGTCAAAAATGTAAAATGCTAAGTCATAATTATGATGTAAAAAGTCAATATTATGAGATACTTAGCCGTTATGCCATAAAAAGCCAAATTATGAGATGCTAAGCCATAATTATAACAAAAAGTCAAAATTATGAGACACTATGTCAAAATTGTGGCATAAACATAAAAAATGTAAGAGGCTAAGTTGTAATTATGAATAATCATAATTATGACTAATCTCATAATTTCAATCTTTTATCTAATTCTATAATGTTATGTCATTTTGACTTAGTAAGTTTTACTAAAAGTTACTAAAAGTAAGTTTTGGCGTAAAAAGTCAATTTTGACAGTCATTATTATTTACTAAGTCAAAATTGAGATTCAAATTGAGATGCTAGGTGAGGACAAAAAGGTCATAATTCTATAAAATAATAATAAATAATAAATAATGTCATATCATAATGACAAAGTAATAAATTATGAGTTACCATATTTAACTTTTTATTTAAAAGAGCTGATTGAAATATTATCTCTGGCATCAGCTGGTCTTTGAAGGACACATTTTGTAGGACCCAGGAAAACATTTGCAATTTTTATCATGCATAAAACTGAGTAATATTTTCTAGAGTTGTCAAATTTATTTTTGGTAATTTGACACATGATGTAAAATGTGAACTCATTTGCTCAGTTAAAATGACTCTGAATTCATGTCATCCTGACCATGAATCTTATGACTGAATCACTTCTGTAAAGAGCTGTTCTTATTAAAATGCTCTTTCTCTCTCTAGTGGACCAGGCCGACCCGTACGCTCACATCGCTGCGCTTCACTTCGATCAGATGCTGCAGAGGTTTGGGTCGCCCATCATCATCCTCAACCTCGTCAAGGTGAGATCCAGTATTTCCCGTCCCAGAATCTCCACGTCCTCCATTTCACCCCAAAATCAGGAGGAAATTATACTTTGCATAAAGAGAAATCACCAAAATGTCAATATTGTATCACTGTAATATTGATTGTAAAACATGTTTTTTTTATTCCTTTTATAAGGACAAATTTTGAAAGACATGTTTTGTACGATGGACTAAAATAAGTAAAAAATTTAACACGCATACAACTAAAGAATTTGAATAGTTATATGACATAAAAAGTCAATTATGAGATACAAAGCCATAATTATGACATAAACGTTTACATTTTGTGATACTAAGTCATAATTATGATAAAAAGTCAAAGTTATGAGATGCTAAGTCATAATTATGACAAAGTAAAAATTATGAGAGACTGAGTCATTATGACATAAATAGTAATAAGTAATAATTATGAGATGTTAAGCCATAATTATAACAAAATGTCAAAATTACAGAAAACATTTTGATCAATTTTAATCATAAGTGTTGATAAGAATCGTAAGATAAGAATTGTCCAAACTTTTATAAGCTGAATTTTATTGAATGTTTGATTCTAATCTGCAATGAAATAGCCTTCAGAAGCTGATATGGCAATAAACTCAAATAAAAGCAAACAAAATATTTGCATAAAGCAAATAAGGCCTATTTGTTTATTTTTTTTCATTAATAATATTAATTACAATTATCACTGCATCATATCACCTTGCATTATTTCACATTATATATTTTGTTGGACTGTCACGTTGTGTTGCGAATGCCATTTTTAGCTCCTTTTTTATGCTTCTTTTCATGTGCATTCAATTTTAAAAGTTTGGGGTTTGGTATTTTTTTTTTTATTTTTTTTTTTATTAATAGTCTTTTTTAGACTGCATTTATTTGATCAAAAATACAGTTCAATTGTAAAATATTATTACAATTTAAATTATCTGTTTTCTTTGTGAATATCTATTAAAATGTAATTTATTGCTGTGATCAAAGCTGAATTTTCTTCAGTGTCACATGATCTTCAGAAATCATTCTAATATGCTGATTTACTGCTCAAGAAACATTTCTGGTTATTTAAATTTTTGTGGAAACTGTGATGCATTTTAATCTTCAGGATTCTTAAATGAATATAAAGTTCAAAAGAATAATTTGAAATAGAAATCTTTTGTAACTTTAGAAGAAATAATGCCACGTTTTCATCAAAATAGTTCATCCTTGATGAATAAAAGTATTAATTTCTTTCACAAAATGCTAAAATGCATGCACTCTGTGTGCTTCACATGAACACTTTTAGCATCTAATGCACTTGCTATAAATACAACAGACTGCACACATGAAGAAATGCACATGCACTCTTCACTGATGTTTTTGAGTAAAAGCTACTGTCCAGATTTCCCGTCTCTCACGTTGGCTGTCATGAGATATGACAGAACAAAGACCCAAATCACAGTTTGAGCCAAAAACACACACACACACACACACACAAGCCATGTGATGTCCGTGTGACTGTAGCCTGCCATGTTGAAAACACATGTGCATGTGTGTTTGTGGCTTTGTTTCAGTGTGTGATTCACCGTATATTTTCCGTCCTGATAAAAGCGTGTGACAAAAGAGCTTTAATGACCCAAATGAGGTGCATTACATGCCAAGAATGCGGTCTAATTAACTCCACACGCTCGTTTAGCGCGCCGGACTATGCAGTCGCAACACGTGTGTGGTTTGTGTGTGAAGTGCATGTGTGTTTGTGAGCGCACTGACCTCCAGCATAAACTCTGTGTGTGTTTGTCAGTGGCCTCCAGTGGAGTGTGTGTTTGTGTGGGAGGCAGATGGCATTGTGGGCCGCAGGAGGACTCGGACAGCCGCAGAACGATTTCTGTGAACGCTGGAGTCGTTCAGAAGCACGTGCAAATGTGGCAAGGATTGAGCGTGTAAATCACACATCGATCACGTGTGCTTCTGCCTGCTGGTGTGTGTGACGGACAGATAACATCTTACTAGTGTTCATCGTGGATTAGTCATGGCTCCCTATAGAGGATCAGGAGGACGTATGTTTGAGTCATCGTCCACAACATGTCTACATCCACATCTTCCACAATACAGCGTTTCTTATGCATTCTGATTCATTATTTAATTGTAGGTATAGAAATGTGCTTTTGAAAATCTAGCATCCTGGCAAACCTTTCATGAACAAGAGAACAAAAGTTTTGTTTTTTTTAATACAATATCTGATGGTCTTAAAGGAACACTCCACTTTTTTAGAAAATAGGCTAATTTTACAACTCCCCAAGAGCTAAACACTAGAGTTTTACCATTTTGAATCCATTCAGCCGATCTCCGGTTCTGGCGGTAACACTTTTAGCGTAGCTTAGCATAGGTCATTGAATCGGATTAGACCATTAGCATCTTGCTCAAAAATGACCAAAGAGTTTCGATAATTTTCCTATTTAAAGCTTGACTCTTCTGTAGTTACATCGTGTACTAAGACCGACAGAAAATGAAAAGTTGCGCCTGAAAAATAGTCCCCAGCTATATCATAACTAGTTACCTAGCTGGGGACTACTTTCAGGCGCTGCGTAATATCACTGCTGCACTCATGGTACGGCAGCAAAGCTCCTCGATTATTACGCCTGAGTGAGAGTATAGTTCCTAGCCATATCAGCCTAGAAAATCACAACTATTCATTTTCGGTCGGTCTTAGTACACGATGTAACTACAGAAGAGTCAAGCTTTAAATAGGAAAATTATCGAAACTCTTTGATCGGCTGAATGGATTCAAAAATGGTCAAACTCTACTGTATAACTCTAGGGGAGGTGGAAAATAAGCCTATTTCCAAAAAAAAGTGGAGTGTTCCTTTAAGAGTAAATAACAGTATTTATTAATTCCTAATTCATTATTTAATTCAGCATTTAAAAAAGAGAGTTAAAGTTGCTTATTCATGATAAAATGCATATGATTTATGCTTTTAAACATATTATTAGTGTAAAAATTTGCTTATGAAAATGTAGGGACTTGGCAAACCTATGATGAACGTTGCGGCAACATTTTGTTTTTTCAAGTAATATCTAATGTTCAAAAAAAATTCAGTATGTAGTAATTTTGATACATTATTTAATTTAGCATTTTAGAAAAGAGAGAAAAGGATTGTCAAAGTTGTTTTTATGAAAAATGCATATGATTTATGTATTTAAAATGCGTTATTGGGAGGAAATAACTCTTAACGTTGTTTCGTTTTCATGTGTGTTTATTAATTCTGATTCATTATTTAATTCAGAATTTTAAAATAAGAGAAAATGATTCTCAAAGTTACATTTATTTAATCAAAAATACAGTAAAAACTATAATTTACGCATGTAAAACATGTATTAATTGTTATTCATTCTGGTTCAGTTTAGCATTATATAAAAGGGAGTAAAAGATTCTCAAAGTTGTGTTCCTATGATAAAATGCATTCAAACTTATTATTTGTATAGAAATATTCTTTTGTTTGTATAGAAATGTGCTTTGTTGTATAGTTTGCCAAACTTTACCAACTGATGCTGTATTTTATACACACACACACACACACACACACACACACACACACACACACACACACGCGCACACGCACAAAAAAAATGATGTAAGGTTTACTTTGAAACAGTTTCCACTCAGAAATTGCTAGTAAATTTAATAAAGTAATAACAATGAATCGTCACATTGAATTAAATGTGAAATTTTGAAGTAATAAGACTGAAATTGTATTTTCTTGTGTAACATAGTCTAATGATCTCAAAACATTTTTTACAGTGTTTTTTACTCAGTTTTTGTAAATTGTCCGTTGTTCCCAAAGATTTGCTGTGTTTTTGTTTGCCGTAGATTTACTAAACGTTAGCAGCAAGTTTGTCACCAAGAAATTGCTGTTTCAGGGCTGGAGAGCATCTTTTGTTAGAAGATAAATTGTTGGAATCAGTGTGATCAGTGTGATGATTGTTAGTTTGGTGGTTTTGATTTTGTCAGAAACGAGAGAAGCGGAAGCATGAGAAGATCCTGAGTGAGGAGTTTTACCCCGCCATCATCAACCTGAACCAGTTCCTCCCGCCGGAGCACAGCATCGAGTACATCGCCTGGGACATGGCAAGATACACCAAGAGGTGCGGAAAACTGTGTAAAGTGACTTTTATATGAACTGATATAATATTTACAGGCTTGGAGTCTGTGAGATCATATAAGAAGTTTCTTCTGCTCACCAGCGCTGCATATACAGTATGTGCTTAAAAATTGTGAAATATTATTAGAATTCAAAAGAACTGTTTTCTGTTTGAATATCTGTTAAACTGTAATTTATTTCTGTGATGCGCAGCTGTATTTTCAGCATCATTACTCCAGTCTTCAGTGTCACATGATCTTCAGAAATCATAATAATATGCTGATTTGCTGCTCAAGAAACATTTCTGATTATTATCAATGTTGAAAACAGTCGTGCTGCACAATTTATTTGTGGAAAACGTGATACATTTTATTTTTCAGGATTCACAGATGAATAGAAAGTTCAAAAGAACAGCATTTATTTGTAATAAAAATCTTTTGTGACGTCTCGTCTGCAGTAAGCTGTGTAACGTGTTGGATCGTCTCAGTATGATCGCTGAGAGCGTGGTGAAGAGGACGGGATTCTTCGTTAATAGACCTGACTTTTATTGCCACACCTTACGTCCTGATGAAAGGTAAATGTACACATTTAAATGACCTTTACAACAACACATCCGTTTGTTTAATGTGAGCTTTATTATATAATAGCTTTATTCCACAAAAGCAAAGTCTGATTCAGCAGCGGCGTCACATGCTAAAGTTGTAAGAAATAAACGAATCAGTCTTAAGATTGTGTAAATAATGTTGTCTATGTATTTAATAACAAATGTGACTAATTTAAATTCACATTTATGTGATAGAAATGCCCTCAGAAAAAAAACTGTTCTGTCCAACATATGTTTTTATATGCAAATGAGTTTTGTTGTAAATCATTTGCAGAATATTCTAAAAATGTTTGCCGCAGGGGTTTATCAGAGCACTAAATTAAAGGAATAGGTCACCCAAAAATTAAAATTTTCTTAGGATTTACTCACCCTCAGGTCGGCCAATATGTAGATGAGTTAAAATAAATAAATAAATAAATCAGCCCTCAAAACAACAAGAGCCAATCTGTCCTGTGGCAAAAAAAAGAAGCAAAACGGTCATATGCTCAAAAAATCAACAATCACTTCACAAGACAGCAGAGACACACGGAGCCTGTGGCAAGCCATTCAGACCATCACTGACTACAAGCCCCGCCACAGGCCTCCCCGATGCCCACACCTCCCAACGACCAGGCGCTCTGTCTGTCTCCAGCCGACGTAAAGACCCTATCTAGGATTAACCCACGCAAGGCTGCGGGTCCTGACAACATACCTGGCCGTGTACTGAAAGACTGTGCTGCACAGCTGACGGATGTCCTAACAGATATCTTCAACACCTCACCGAGCCAGGCAGTCATCCCCACATGTCTCAAATCCACAACAATCATACCGGTACCAAAGAAATCACCTGTGTCCTGTCTAAACGACTGCCGTCCCATAGCACTGACTCTAATCATGATGAAGTGCTTTGAGAGGTTAGTCATGCACAAAATCAAAAACAGCCTCCCCAACACTCTCGATCCGCTCCAGTTTGCATACCGTCCAAACCGCTCTACGGACGATGCAATTTCCACCACCCTCCACCTGGCTCTTACCCACCTAGAAAATAAAGACTCCTATGTTAGAATGCTGTTCATTGACTTCAGCTTGGCATTCAACACAATAATCCCACCAACAGCTCATAAATAAACTAAACCTGCTGGGCCTTAACAATTCCCTCTGTTATTGGATCCTGGACTTTCTAACCGGAAGACACAACACCTCGAGCAATACCACACTAAGCACAGGAACCCCGCAAGGCTGTGTGCTCAGCCCGCTGCTCTTCACGCTGCTGACCCACAACTGCACTGCCAAGTTCAGCTCCAACCACATCATCAAGTTTGCTGATGACACAACAGCGGTAGGTCTCATCAGTAACAATGATGAAACGCAATACAGAGAGGAAGTGGCACAGCTGGCTGAATGGTGTGGCACTAACAATCTGTCCCTCAATGTGGGGAAGACAAAGGAGGTTGTGTTGGACTTCAGGAGAAACTCCGTTGACCACCCCCCACTGACCATTGACAGCTCGACTGTGGAGAGAGTCAGCAGCACTAAATTCCTGGGGGTGCACATCACAGAGGATCTCACCTGGACCACCAACACCATGTCACTCTCCAGGAAGGGACAACAGCGCCTACACTTTCCGCCAGCTGAAAAGAGCAAGTCTTCCTCCACCCATCAGCTTTTATCAGCTGTTTGGACTCTCATTCTGACGGCACCCATTCACTACAGAGCATAATTTGCTGAGACACTGATGCAGTGACACATTTCTACAAATCTGATGAAGAAACAAACTCACTCTAATCTTGGATGACCTGAGGGAGAACACATTCTCAGCAGTAGTTCATTTTTGGGTGAACTATTCCTTTAACACATTACTTGAAGCTTTTATATGTTATGCATTATAAAAATGTCTTGAATGCATTAATAATGCACCTCATAGTGCATTGTATGATGATTGCTGTAATGCATTACAGAAGATGTAACAAAACATCTCAAATATTATAATGCATTTTATCTTTGTTTACAATTATTTATTGTGCATTACAATGCAAATTATGAATATATTTAAAATGCATTGCATTATACATAAAAAGCTTTAAGTAAAGTTTTACCTAAAGTTGTTGTTGAAGGTTTTCTGTAGCTTTTTCACTGCTGAAGATCTGCAGACTTCTAGTAATGGATTCATGTGAAAGATTTTTATTTCACATGAAGGCATAATCTGTTTCTGCAAGGCCATGATGCTCCAAACACTGAATGAATGACTGAGGGAAGAATAGCATTATGGATCAGAGACTCCAACTAATATACCGAACCAATAGACTAAAACAGTTTCTATTTTGATGTTTTTCTTCCTGATGAGCTGCATATGTGTACAGTGCTGCAAACACTATCTCTGTCCTTCTCATAAGAGCTCAGAAAACCTCCCGTCTGAGTCACAGCTGAGGTAAACGGCAGCACTTTTGTTGTTTTCCAGCTCTTGTTGTTGTAAAGCGCTGATGGTCCACGTGTTTCACTGATTGGTTGTCAAACACTCGAGGTGAAAGTGTGAGTTTAAACGACTCTCTTTGTTGTTCAGGTGGGGAGATGTTGGAGGGAAGGTCACACCGAATGGCAGGTTACAGGTTTGTCTCTACTCTCAGCTTCAAATCTGCTGCATGTTGGTCCATTCAGTGTCCATCCAGAAATAAAGCATCCATCTGACTGACATATTAAACAGCAGCCACGCTCTGCCTGAGTTTACGTTGCTGTTTAAATATAAATGCATTCTGTCAAAGTGCTGTTTCTAGGTATTTGATTTACAGATAAATAACAGTGAAAAAATCCTGTTGTTTGCATAGGTTTTTACATTTATTTTTATACAGTTCTATTTTACAATATTGTAATAAACAATGTAATTTTATTTAATGCTTTAAAGGTGGTAGGAATTTCTGCTTTGAAACTCAAGTTAAGCTATGTTTCTTCTTTTTTTCTCATATTTCCAAATGAATTTGAAACCTGTTCTGAAAGCATATATATTTCTAAATATATAAAAAACACATTTAAAACCCATCTTAAGAAATATCTACTTAGTGAAGCTTTGATCTCTAGGTGTTGAACAGACTTACTTCTTACTTTTATGCATTTTTAATTCCATTTCTATTTCGCTCTTTTTTTTAAATCTATTTTACATAAATTAATTTGTGCTTTTTTTAATATATATATTTTTAGTTTCTTGTAATTACACTTTGGTACACTGGGGCTTTTAAATACATTTGAATTTAAACAATATATATGAAATATTTAATTTCATGCAAAGTGCACTTTTGAGGGTAGTAAGATGTTTTAAAGTTTTTGATTCTCTTCTGCTCTCAAGGGCTGCGTTTATTTGATCAAAAATACAGTAAAAATTGTGAAATATTTTACAGTTTAAAATAGCCATTTTCTATGTGGATATCTGTGCAGATGTAATTGATTTCTGTGATCAAATCTGAATTTTCAGCATCATTACTCCAGTCTTCAGTGTCACATGATCCTTCATATTTGGTGTTGTTTTGACAGACGGGCGTTTTGAGGACGAACTGCGTGGACTGTCTGGATCGAACCAACACCACTCAGTTCATGGTGGGTAAATGTGCTCTGGCGTATCAGCTGTACGCTCTCGGGATGATCGACAAACCCAAGCTTCAGTTCGACACGGACTGCGTCAGGTATCTGCGCAAACACACATTACAGCAGTCAGACGCTGTTTCCGTCGACTGATGTTGTTTATGTGTGTGCGCAGGTTATTCGAGGAGCTGTACGAGGATCACGGCGACACGCTGTCTTTACAGTACGGAGGATCTCAGCTGGTCCACCGAGTGAAGACGTACCGTAAGATCGCGCCCTGGACACAGCACTCCAAAGACATCATGCAGACGCTCTCCCGTTACTATAGCAACGCCTTCTCAGGTAAAGAGCTGAGCACCTGGATGCTGCTTTCATCTGTACCCTGGTACTAGTTGTATACCGTGGTATTCCAAGGTGGTACAGCATGGTATTATGTTGAAAGACTCATGGTATTTTTGTCCACTGTAAAACCTGTCAGAAGAGAAAGAAATCAAATCTAAATCAAAATAAACAACTCAGATAAATTATATATCATTTTATTTGTTTTACTACACTACTGGTCAAAAATTAGGAATAATGAAATTTAGTTTTAGATGTTGCTTCTGCTCACCAAGGTAGCATTATTATTACATTATTATTATTATTGCAATTTAAAATATGTGAATATGTGTTAAACTGTAATTTATTTCTGTGATTCGCAGCTGTATTTTCAGCATCATTTCTCCAGTCTTCAGTGTCACATGATCTTCAGAAATCATTCTAATAGGCTGATTTGCTGCTCAAGAAACATTTCTGATATTTCAAAATATTTGCTGTATTTTTGATCAAATACATGCAGCCTTGGTGAGCAGAAGAGACGGCGTTCAAAAATATAAAAAATACAATTATACCAAACTTTTGACCGTTAGCATATATATTTAATTAATTAATTTTATTTTATTACTTATATTTGTGAATTTCTAATATAATTTTTCTTAAATAAAGCACATTTAAACTCATTACAGTAATGCAAAAAAAAGTTACATTCTTAACTAGATTTTCAAAGATTATTCATTATTTTTCCACATACCAGTCTCTAGAAATGTGCGTATTACATAATATGATGTTAATGTGTCACGTTTCATAAGTTAATGATGGTCTGGAGCTAGAGAGAGAGAGACCTGTGTGAGCCATTATATCCTCCACCCACATTCTCTCCTTCATGAATTATTCATATCTGGCTTTGTGCTGATGGGCCACTTTGTGTGAATTATAATGATTACATTTATAAACGGCCGATCTCACATGTGATTTGTCCTGTGCAGAGCTGAATCGATCAGGAAACGTGTGAATGCACAGCATGCAGTGGCTTATTGTCAGGTTTTGCTGTATAAGAAGTGATTTTCTGAAATCACTCTGCATTTGGATGACATTTGAGTTTTTCCATGTTTATTGTGTTTCATTTATTGTATTTCCTGACATGCTTGGATCTTGTCGGTATAGCATCAACCCAGTTCTAGTCTCCGTGCACGGTTACAGCATCTCCAAACTCGAATCCCATTGGTCGATGGTGAATATTATTGGGTCACATGGTTTGTTTTCCCGTAATTCTGCATTTGAACATTCACTGCGTCATCGCTTCCTCGCGGGAGTTCGGTTTGCGCACACAAATGCTCGTGTTGTGGTCTAAATTGCTTGATGTTCTCATAATAACTTTATGATTTTAGGATATGAGTGAAATCTAATGTAACCCTGAAATGTGATGTAATTGCCATTTGGTTAATTGGCGAAGGCGCCGCATTCCAATCAAGCGCTGATTATATTGCACCCATGTGAACGCTTTCGCCGTCAGCATCTTGAACCTGAATACACACAGACTCATGGGGACTCTTGTCACTGTGGGGACCTAAATTGAGGTCCCCATGGGTAAACAAGCTTATAAATCATACAGAATGAAGTTTTTTGAAAATCTAAAAATGCAGAAAGTTTCCTGTAAGGGGTAGGTTTAGGTGTAGGGTTGGTGTAGGATGAGACAATAAATGGTATGTACAGTAGAAAAACCATTACGCTTATGGAGAGTCCCTACAAGGATAGCTGACCAGACTGTGCGTGTGTGGAGGAAAATGCATAGTGATGCGCCACAAAAAATCTATCTATCTATCATTTTTTATTATATTTTATTGTATTCTTATATTATATTCTTTATACAGGTATTTGATGAAATATTATACTATTTTTATTATTAATTTTTAAATATATGTATTTTTTAAAATCCCCTTTACATATTAAAACTGACTTTTGGCTAATTAATATAAAGTACATTTTTACCCTATGAAGAGAAGTAAACAATATTTTAAGATTAATTACAATATTTAATGTTTTTTTTATTTAATGTTTTTGCTGAATGATTCATAACATGTATGCCTTAACTTATTTTTTATTTTAATTAAATTATAATTTTTTTAATTGTATTTTAAAATTCTATTTTTTAAATTCAAAAAGTTTAAATTGTAAATATTTATTATATTACATAACTCTTTAGATGTTAAATATATTATGTATATGTAAATAATAATAAAAAAAATTGTATTAGATGTTAAAACTGACTTTAGCTTTTTTTTTGCCTATAAAGTGTTTAGGAATTAAAATATTAATTTACTTTTTATTATGATTTTTTTTTCATGATCTAAATGATCTAAAACCTTTATGCCTTAACATGTTTGTTTTTAAGAAATAATGAAATATTTTTAATGTTAATATATTGTAACAACCTCATTTTTATATGGTGAATATAAACTGTTTTACTTTTTTTTTTTTTCTTTTAATTAATAATTGGTCTTCCATAGTAGCATACATTTAAATCATGTCAACCACAGTTAAAACCACACATATATAGCACCTCAAAACCATAGTACAAAATGCAACTATATGATTTCTATGTATTTGTATGAAAAACAGTAGTCTAAATACATTTAGCATAAATGCAAGAACTTAATCACAAAAAATACAGTAATTAAATTCCATTACCCCTTTAATGGATTTAATTCTTGTCTACATTAATAATATAATGAAATTCCATATGAATATCCCACATTTATCGCCCCACCCTATTGTAAAGTAACCATTTCTATAATTAAATCACCATATAATCAAATGCTTGGCCTGTCAGGTTTGATTCGGTGCTCGACGAGTGCAGAGAGGCTTGTTTTTTCTCTGATATGAGCAGAGAGATGAAGTTATTAAAGGAGCAACAGGAATGGATGAGTGACTCATTTCTCAGCGTCTCCTGTCATTTTGACCTGGACTTCTTCACCTGATCTCCGCGTCTCATTTCCACACGAGATGGATGTTAACGAGGTGTTTAACACGACCTGTTCGCTGGAGGACACTGGAGTTATTTGAGGAGTAGTTCTCCCAAAAATGAAGATTCAGTCTAATAATTCAGTCTAATATGCCAGATAACACTCATGCATCTCAGACACGTCTAATGATTTTCATCTGGAAAATCTATATTTTTGGGCATTTGCTCATCTGAAATACATCTTAAAGGCGGTTCCTGTCTGATCAAATATTATATAATGTTTAATATCTATATCTAAATCTTGTTGCATGTAAAACTGTGTGTTTTAAAGGATGTTTTTTAGCTTATAACTGTGATATTTTAGTATCGAGATACCATTATAGCGTTTATTAATGTTTAGAATTCGGTTATATTTTCAGTTTTCATTTTGAGTTTGGTAAAACTAGTTAATTAAAGTTTGTCATTTTTAAATTAGGTAGCTATTTTTTGTATTTATTTATTTAAAATGTCCATAAAGTTTTTATTTATTATTTTTCGGTTTTAGTTTAAGTACATCAAGTTAAACTAAATAAAAATCTGATTTTTTTTCATAAATAATAAATCTTAATTATTGAATGTTTTAAAAAAAATATGGTTTTAAATGTTTCATTTTAGTTATTTTGTTTCATGTTTTATTTGAGTTACATTTTGAGTTTTTTATTTTATTTTATTTTTTTATTTTGTTTATGTTTTACAGTTATTTTATTTCAGGTAACAAAATTTTTGGTTTTGTTTTAGTTGGTTAACTATAATAACCCTGACTTATACCATTTCTATAATAAAGACAAAAATACCATAAAAGTAGACATTTATTTATTTATTGGTAGAAGTTTCATTTTTGAGTGAGCTGTTAGTTTAAGTTGATATTAATAAAAAAACATTTTTTAGACGCGCTTAAATACTGTTTCACTGCAAAAATTAATTTTATTTTATTTTTTGAAAATTAATTTTTCTTACCTCTTTGACAGATATTTGTTCTTGTTTTAAGCATAAACCTCACTAAAGTTAGACCCCCCCAAAAAACTACGTTTTAATTGATTTATCTTGATTTAAGAATATTTAGATATTTGTACTGGAAAGCGAGATGAAAATGCTGAGAAAGAACATCACAGGTTAATTAAAGGTTTGCGGTTTGATTGAATGGCTCATCATTCATGTTTCTGCCTGTTTTAGAGCTTGTTCAGACTCTCTTCTTGTTCTCTGTGATGTATTTATAGCCTCGTCTCATTTAACCTCTCCTCAGGTAAATTCTGCTGAAATGAATCATAGTTCAGCGCACATGCTGTTCATCAGGACAGTCTAACGGAGTCTCTTATATTTCAATATTGCACAGGTGAATCTCAAGCACATGTTGTTTTTCACTCAAAATCAAAAGAAAGAAATATTGCATTAAAAACTGAAGCCCATTTTAGCAGCATTATAGCTTTTTTGCATTGTGACATTTTCATGAAGATTGTTGTCATTAAAAAGAAACCTATTTTAGGACCTTTTTTGTGACTATTTTTAAAGTAAAATGTAATGTTTAATTTCTGGGTTTTGGACTGAGATCTTGGCATATTCTTGAGATTCACCTTTACTCTTCTGAATCTTTTTATTAAAATGTCTGATTGATAAATCTGGTGTAAATGTAAAAGAAAAATAATAATACATTTAATTAAAATAATATAATATAAAATTATGAATTAAATACAATTGAATTAAAAAAAATAATACAATTAAATAAATTACCTTAATCTAATAAAATTAATTATAAATTAAATAATTAAAAATATATATAAGTATTCTTGTAGCTCATAAAGCTTTGGTTAACATGTCTTCCAAAGGGATAAATGTAATGAAAATATAAAAATAAAATAAAATAAAATAAATAATAAACTATAAATTAATATAATACTATTGTATAATAATAATATCAAATTAGATTAAATTAAGTTAAATTATAAAATTAAATACAATAAAATTAGTAAAAAAATTATATTTGATTTCAATAAATGTAAATGTTTTAATGCCTTTAATTAATTATAATAACCCTACCTGTAGCTCATAAACCTTTTGTTAAACTGTCTGCCACATGGAAAAATTTAATGTAAATGTTAATAAAATAAAATAAACATTTTACTCCTCTGAATCTTTTGTACAAGGTTTCCTGCACTAAAACAATTGTAATGTATTATTTTATGAGCATGCCGGAGATTCGCTGGACTGTCAGGCGTTTCCATGTGATGTTTTGTGGATGAACGTGTTTGTGCATTAATGTCGCTCATCTCAGTTCTCATCTCAGCTTTATTTAATTAGAAAGATGCTGAAATGGCCTTGAGGATAACGAGGAACGAGTGTAATTGCGCTCAGTTCTTGTCGATTAACTCTTAATTACGCTGAGCAGCGGCACATGCAGAGGACGATCGCTCAAACACACACCTTTAACCTGTGGATATTCTCAAAAACAAAGACCTGGCAGCTGAAAACAGAGGCAAACCCTGCTGTGCATCTGATTCTGTCATTGTTTGATTGCTCTCTCTCTGGTGATCAGGTGATTTTCAGACTCTCTCAGCTTCAGGTTTAGTGGTTTGTTTTTACTGGCGTCACAAAAACGGTTCATGTTGCTGAGTGTTTGTAGTTTGGCTGCATACAATTCAAATTAAAGGACAAAAATAAGTACTGTAAATTTAAAAAAGCACTTTTTCTAACAAGTAATATTTACAAAATATTTAATTACAATGTTAAATAATATTATAAATAAATAAAATACAGTTAAATAAAGTAAATAATAATAATAATAAAAAATATAGATATATATCATTAAAATGATAAAATAATAAAATAAAAATCTTTAATTTAATAAAATAAAACTATTTGTAGCTAATGAAGTAAGATATGCCACTAGCAATGGTAAGCTCATGAAATGATAAAATATGTACCTTGAATATAGTAAACTTCACTTGGGTAAATATAATGTAAAAAATTTTATTAAATTAAACAAAATACAATTAAATAAAAAGGAAAAAGCAAAATAAAATAAATTAAATTAACAAAATATATAATGAATAATTGAATAAAATACAAATATTAATGTAGCTCATAAAGTAAAGCAACGGCAATGTCATGGGTTCGATTTCCAGGAAACTGGTAAAATGTATACCTTGAATATAATCAAATTTGCTTTGGGTAAAATGTCTGCCAAATGAATACATTAAATGTAATTAATAAATAAATACAATTAAATAAAATACAATAAAATATAAATAAAAGTAATGCTCTAATAAATAAAATAATATAATCAAATACAATACAATACAATCAAATAAATAAACAATATAAAATAAATAAAAAATAATATAATAAAATAAAATGATCTTGTTGGTCAAAGTAAAGCATGGCGCTAGTAAAGCCAAGAATATGGGCTTGATTCCCAGTGAATGCATGAACTGATAAAAATGTATACCTTGAATGTACTCAAATTCAATTTAGATAAATTGTCTGCCAACTAAATGTAATGTAATGTAAATGTATAAAATAAAATAAAAAATAAAGAGAATAAAATGCACCCTAATCTAAGAATTGGGCAAAGAGGAGTAACTCTCAGAAGTAACACTGATGTTTGTGTGTCTCAGATGCAGACAGACAGGACTCGATAAACCTGTTCCTGCAGGTCTACCAGCCGTCGGAGTCGAAGCCTCATCTCTGGGAACTGCCTACAGATTTCTACCTTCACCACAGCGATACCATGATCCTCCCACACCAGCGGCACAGGTGCTTTCTGCTCAATACTGTCTGAATATCAACCTGTGCTGTGCTTTCTCCAGAGACTTCAACAAACTGTTCCTGACATGGATTTACCATGTTTTGCTTAACCCTCATAATGCATTCAAAATTTGTACATTATTTTCAAAGAATCGTTATTTTATGAATAATTCATAACTTAATATTTTCAACTAAAACTTTGTAACGAAAACTTAAACGAAATTTTTGAAAAAAAAATTTCAAGGTTTTGAATATTACCATATGCTATTTCTGCATTTACTCATTTTTGATTAATAAAAATCTTATTTTTTTTATTTCAAGTACACATGAACAACACCAAAAAAAAAATTATGCAAAATTTATATATATATATATATATATATATATATATATATATATATATATATATATATATATATATTTTTTTTTTTTTTAATATTGATGAGAAATCTTATTTCAATATGTCATTGTATGAAAGTTATACATACTCATGACTTTATAACTCATGCTTGTGTAAAAAACACATTTATGAAAGCTACATATTTATTTCTAACAAAACATAAATATTACTCTGAAAAGTTTTCAGACAGAATAAATTAATTTTACTTGCATGAACTTTCACTTTCAGATAAAAAAAAGTGATAATTTTTTTCATGCTGCACTGCTTCATCAATAGACGTACATATTAATGTTCATCAACAATATTCAGTTCCAAGAGTTGTGAGAGATGGAAAAAAGGCTAAATATGTTTTACAAAAGTTTTTGACACTAATATAACTTCATAGATAATTTAACAGAAAGTGTTTTTGACACTAATGGTGTTCCATTCATACACACCCGGGTCAAAAAGACCCAAACGCGAAGCCTTATTTGAAATGGTTACATCTCCTAAAAAAAGAATTGCAAAAAATCTGAAAAAAAATAATTATGTGTATTTTAAGTCTCTTAAAGCATTTGCGAAGTTTCATTGCATTACTAAAACGGTGTTTATTAGAAATTCTTATGTATCTCTTCTGGGTCAAAATGGACTGAATGCATAATGAGGGTGATGTGACATGAATGCATGGTGAAAAATGTAAGTAAGATCGTCTAGAAGAGTAATAGCACAACTAAGTACAGTATAAGCACTAATACTAGTGATCTTTGCCTTAGTAAACAGCATTATGAACAGCTACTGGTTGGTGTTTCATCGCCTTTAACCCATATAAACATCAAAAGGGTTTTCCGCCGCGCTTCATTTCTAGCATCTACAGCTTCCAGTTTCTGTCCGTCTGTGGTTTATTATTTTATTGCTGGGATGTTAAAGAAGCGTTTATGTGGCCATGACCCACTTTAGTTTCCTCCAGCCGTCCGGCACGTGGCTTTGTGACGCCGCTTGCATAATGAACACAGGTCGATGTGACAAAGAACTATTATGAGACACAAAATTAAATGAGAGGAATCTGACCTGTTTAGGGGAATCGCAGCATCAAATAGTCTCTGAAATGACAGTTCATGTTCCAGGACAAATGGGACGTTCGTGTTTGCGTGTATTTCTGTTCAGTCCAGTTCTTTATGAATTATTATATTTTTCAATCAGGATTGTTGCAATGACTTTATATTAATATAAATTAAAATTTTACCTTCAAATTTTATGCACATGTGTGCATGTATTTTGTATTTTGCATGTATATCAAATTTTAATTAAAATGTAATGTATTTTAATGAAACTAAATATTTTATACATCTATGTACAATATATATACATGCATACATACATACAGTATCTCACAAAAGTGAGTACACCCCTCACATTTCAGCAAACATTTTAGAATAATTTCTCAAGGGACAATACTGGAGCAATGAAACTTGGATATATTTTAGAGTAGTCAATGTGCAGCTTGTATAGAAGTACAAATTTACTGTCCTCTAAATATAACTCAACTTTTAACCATTATTGTCCAAATAACTGGCTACAAAAATGAGTACACCCTAAGTCAGTGGTTCTCAGCCCGCGGCCCTCGGGCCGCATGCGGCCCGTCACGAATCCTAATGCGGCCCACCATGCTGTGCTGAACACAATTAAAATATAACTTTCAGTTTTACAATTCATTTTAGTTTTTACATTACTTTAAAAATGTACTAAACAAATATAAGCTATGATGTTTTTGTTATGTAAAATAATTTAGTTTTTTATATATATTATTTTCAGACATGAGCAGATCAATGTACTCACGTAATTAATGTTACGCATTTAACGAACACTTACAAGCGCGCACTTTGGCAGAATTCAATTCAAATAGTCATCAGCAGCCATTAGTTCTGTAAAATTGAGCATCAGAATGGACAAATGGGAGAAAACGAAATGTGGAAAATGCCAGCGAAGGAACGCATTCAAACAAGAATAGGCGCAGAGAAGAGAGTGCTGGACTTTTGGCATCAACTTTCGGTTTGCCCCCCGCTACATCTTGAAGATGTTCAGGTAAAAAGAAACACCCATACTACTACGTAGCAATCATCCTTATTACAGAAATGTGGCAAAACATCTCTGGAGAGAACCTCAGATTATTAAATTTGAAAATGCTTTCCATATTTGGATCAACATAGGCTACATTTGTGAACGCACACTTTCTGCAGTGTCGCGCGTCAAGTCACGCTTCCGTGCGCGTCTTACAGACTGAAACTTACAATCACAACTTCATTGTGCTGTTACTCCTTTCGAGCAGAATTTCACAAAATTGGTCAGCTCCCGACAGCGTCAGGTGTTTTATTAGGCGAGTAGAATAATTTTATTTATTTCAATAAATGTAATCGTTTAGATGTCATAATATTTAGGCTATAAATAATATTATAAATCTGGTTGGTTTGAATTGATGACGTAATATGTAAATGAGATGCGTGCGGCCCGTGAGACTTGCACTTGGACCATAGTGCAGCCCGGTGGAAAAAAAGGTTGAGAACCACTGCCCTAAGTGAACATGTCAAAACTGTGTCCAAAGTGTCAATATTTTGTAGGGGCACCATTGTTATCTAGCTTTGCCTTAATCCTCCTGGGCATGGAGTTCACCTGAGCTGCACAGGTTGTTGCTGGCATCCTCTTCCACTCCTCCATAATGACATCACAGAGCTGCTGGATGTTAGACACATGGTGCTTCTCCACCTTCCGCTTGAGGATGCCCCACATGTGCTCAATAGGGTTCAGGTCTGGAGACATACTTGGCCACTCCATCACCTTCAGCAGCAAGGCAGTTGTCATCTTGGTGGTGTGTTTGGGGTGGTTATGTTGGAAAACAGTTTCTGAAGGGAGGGCATCATCTTCTGCTTCAGAATGTCACAGTACATGTTGGAATCCATGTTTCCCTCAATGAACCGCAGCTCCCCAGTACCAGCAGTAGTCATGCAGCCCCAGACCATGATGCTACCACCACCATGCTTGACTGTAGGCAAGGCACAGTTTTCTTGGTACTCCTCACCAGGGCGTCACCACACATGCTGGACACCATCTAAGTCAAACAAGTTTACCTTAGACTCATCAGACCACAGGACATGGTTCCAGTAATTCATGCTCTTGGCCAGGTAGTCTTCAGCAAACTGTTTGCAGGCTTTCTTGTGAGCCAGCTTCAAAAGAGGCTTCCTTCTGGGACGACAGCCATGCAAACCACTTTTGATTGGCTATGGTTTAGCAAAATTACTTCACTTCTGAACTTTACTTTCAGATAAAAAAAAGTGTAATTTTTTTCATGCTCATGCTTCATCAATAGACGACATAATTTGCTTTGGGTAAAATGTCTGCCAAATGAATACATTAAATGTAATTAATAAATAAATACAATTAAATAAAATACAATAAAATATAAATAAAAGTAATGCTCTAATAAATAAAATAATATAATCAAATACAATACAATACAATCAAATAAATAAACAATATAAAATAAATAAAAAATAATATAATAAAATAAAATGATCTTGTTGGTCAAAGTAAAGCATGGCGCTAGTAAAGCCAAGAATATGGGCTTGATTCCCAGTGAATGCATGAACTGATAAAAATGTATACCTTGAATGTACTCAAATTCAATTTAGATAAATTGTCTGCCAACTAAATGTAATGTAATGTAAATGTATAAAAATAAAATAAAAAATAAAGAGAATAAAATGCACCCTAATCTAAGAATTGGGCAAAGAGGAGTAACTCTCAGAAGTAACACTGATGTTTGTGTGTCTCAGATGCAGACAGACAGGACTCGATAAACCTGTTCCTGCAGGTCTACCAGCCGTCGGAGTCGAAGCCTCATCTCTGGGAACTGCCTACAGATTTCTACCTTCACCACAGCGATACCATGATCCTCCCACACCAGCGGCACAGGTGCTTTCTGCTCAATACTGTCTGAATATCAACCTGTGCTGTGCTTTCTCCAGAGACTTCAACAAACTGTTCCTGACATGGATTTACCATGTTTTGCTTAACCCTCATAATGCATTCAAAATTTGTACATTATTTTCAAAGAATCGTTATTTTATGAATAATTCATAACTTAATATTTTCAACTAAAACTTTGTAACGAAAACTTAAACGAAATTTTTGAAAAAAAAATTTCAAGGTTTTGAATATTACCATATGCTATTTCTGCATTTACTCATTTTTGATTAATAAAAATCTTTTTTTTTATTTCAAGTACACATGAACAACACCAAAAAAAAAATTATGCAAAATTTATATATATATATATATATATATATATATATATATATATATATATATATATATATATATATTTTTTTTTTTTTTTAATATTGATGAGAAATCTTATTTCAATATGTCATTGTATGAAAGTTATACATACTCATGACTTTATAACTCATGCTTGTGTAAAAAACACATTTATGAAAGCTACATATTTATTTCTAACAAAACATAAATATTACTCTGAAAAGTTTTCAGACAGAATAAATTAATTTTACTTGCATGAACTTTCACTTTCAGATAAAAAAAAGTGATAATTTTTTTCATGCTGCACTGCTTCATCAATAGACGTACATATTAATGTTCATCAACAATATTCAGTTCCAAGAGTTGTGAGAGATGGAAAAAAGGCTAAATATGTTTTACAAAAGTTTTTGACACTAATATAACTTCATAGATAATTTAACAGAAAGTGTTTTTGACACTAATGGTGTTCCATTCATACACACCCGGGTCAAAAAGACCCAAACGCGAAGCCTTATTTGAAATGGTTACATCTCCTAAAAAAGAATTGCAAAAAATCTGAAAAAAATTAATTGTGTATTTTAAGTTTCTTAAAGCATTTGCGAAGTTTCATTGCATTACTAAAACTGTGTTTATTAGAAATTCTTATGCATCTCTGCTGGGTCAAAATGGACTGAATGCATAATGAGGGTGATGTGACATGAATGCATGGTGAAAAATATAAGTAAGATCGTCTAGAAGAGTAATAGCACAACTAAGTACAGTATAAGCACTAATACTAGTGATCTTTGCCTTAGTAAACAGCATTATGAACAGCTACTGGTTGGTGTTTCATCGCCTTTAACCCATATAAACATCAAAAGGGTTTTCCGCCGCGCTTCATTTCTAGCATCTACAGCTTCCAGTTTCTGTCCGTCTGTGGTTTATTATTTTATTGCTGGGATGTTAAAGAAGCGTTTATGTGGCCATGACCCACTTTAGTTTCCTCCAGCCGTCCGGCACGTGGCTTTGTGACGCCGCTTGCATAATGAACACAGGTCGATGTGACAAAGAACTATTATGAGACACAAAATTAAATGAGAGGAATCTGACCTGTTTAGGGGAATCGCAGCATCAAATAGTCTCTGAAATGACAGTTCATGTTCCAGGACAAATGGGACGTTCGTGTTTGCGTGTATTTCTGTTCAGTCCAGTTCTTTATGAATTATTATATTTTTCAATCAGGATTGTTGCAATGACTTTATATTAATATAAATTAAAATTTTACCTTCAAATTTTATGCACATGTGTGCATGTATTTTGTATTTTGCATGTATATCAAATTTTAATTAAAATGTAATTTATTTTAATGAAACTAAATATTTTATACATCTATGTACAATATATATACATACATACATACATACAGTATCTCACAAAAGTGAGTACACCCCTCACATTTCAGCAAACATTTTAGAATAATTTCTCAAGGGACAATACTGCAGCAATGAAACTTGGATATATTTTAGAGTAGTCAATGTGCAGCTTGTATAGAAGTACAAATTTACTGTCCTCTAAATATAACTCAACTTTTAACCATTATTGTCCAAATAACTGGCTACAAAAATGAGTACACCCTAAGTCAGTGGTTCTCAAAATTAAATAAATATATATATATATATATATATATCTGCAGTCCTGTTTGATGCTGATGTGTTTGTGTTGTTCTCTGCAGTTACACACACTGGTGGACTGACGGAGTGCTGACGTTCCTGCCGTTACCGTATGATGAAGGTGATCACTTTACACATCCATAAAGACAGATACAAGAGATGTGAGCTTACATATTAACCACAAACACTGATCCGAAGCAGCCGTCATATCAGTCGGTCCTGATCCAGTGAGCTTCCTGAGACTGAGCGGAAACTGATCCACATCCGGCTCACGTGAAACACACCGGAGACTCTCATAATCACGGTTTATTTATTTATATGAATACATATTTAAGTAAATATTAATTAAAATATTTATGGACAACTTAAATCTTAAATATATACATAATAAATATGCACCTTATACACATATATATTATGTAAACAAAAACTTTTATTTTGGATGTGATTAATCGCGTTTAATTGTTTGAAAGCACTAATAAACATTTAAGTAAATAAACAAATTAAGTAAACAGTTTAAAATGTAAATACATATTTAAATATGTATTAAGGTAAATATATAGTTGTTATGTGAATAAATATTTAAATAAACAATTTAAACTTTTTAAGTGTATTAGTAAATATTTAGTCATTTATGTGAATGAATATTTAAGTAAATATTGAAGAAAAGAATTGAAAAAGTAAACAAAGTAAATATTTATTTATGGGTATGAATATTTAAAAAACATAAAATAAATAATAAATAAACATTTCAGTATATATTGTATAAGTGAATATTAAAGTAAATGTAAATTTAAGAAGAAAATGCTTGTTTGTTTGTTTATTTATGCATGTAAATTATTAGTCATAATTGACTCAATTGGAACACATGAGCATCAGCTCTATACGGAACACAAATAATGCTTTTTATGTTCAGGCCGTGACTTAATTCATGCAGTGGAATTTACTGTATGGAAATACATTCTACACACAAATATTAGGAACAAATGGTCCAGATTTTTTTCTCATCTCTTTTTTTTTTTCACTGAACTCATCGCATTTAATATGGGATTGCCTTTTTCATGAATTATTCATGTGATGCATGTTACATGCAAAATGTTCTCTTTCAGCTTGTTCTTCCAAGTTTTTGTTTAGAGCCTCAGACATGCTGTACGCTATAACTGGACTTCTGCATGTTGAATCGTAAAGCTTTTCTGAATGAGTTTGTGTGTTTCAGCTCCGTGTGAGAAGAACAGGAGGAAGGTGGTGGTGAAGCGCGTGAACCGATACGACGAGAGCATCGACATCTACACCGAGTTCTTCAAGCCGTATGAACTCACCTCGTTCGACGACACGTTCAGCATCGCCATGACCAACTCCGCGAGGTCAGCGCCGACACTAGGGCTGTCAGAAAAAAATGAGCATTTTCGAATATTCGTCAAATTTAAAATAAAAATCCACATTCGAATGCACAAATTCTTGTCTTTTAGGGAGTTCATGCCGAAGACGGTCGGCCTCGACCCGAGTCCGTTCACTGTCCGCAAACCAGACGAGAGCGCCAAGTCAGTGCTGGGGTGAGTCTGAGAGACCGATCTGTAGCTCTGCTGTCCTTCAGGTGTGACCATCAGCTCACAGCTCCACCTCACGAAAACAAGACCATTTGTGCTTTGATATGCGTTTATATCATGAATATTCAGAGCCTGAGGCCTGAGCTTCTCGTTTCCTGCAGGAAAACTCAAAAACAACGATGCCGACATATACACAGTAATCTGGAGCTGCAGAATCTCCAGAGACAATATTTCAATGCCAAATTTTATATTTATTATGTTATTTAATATATTACTGTATATATATATATATATATATATATATATATATATATATATATATATATATATATATATATATATATATAATGTGTGTGTAAAAAAATTACAGGAAACTTATAGTAGAAATTATTTTAAATTGTGTTAATAATAATGAACGTACTTCACAACCCTTATAAAAGTATGTTCTATATAGTATGAATATGGATAGTTTATTTCATTAAATTATTTTAAATTTAATTTCAGTTAAATGTTTAGTAATTTTGTTGTGTATTTTTCCTAATTTTTTATTAGATACATTTTTTTTATGACTTTTTATTATTATTTTTTAGTTTTAGTTTTACTGTATTTATTTTAGTACATGAAGTTTAGCTATATGAAAAAGAGAAATGTTCTTGTGGCGACTAGCTGAAATTAGTTTTTTAAAAGTTTTATTTTATTTCAGATAGCTTTTTTTATTATTGTTGTCACGTAATGAAAATGAAAAACAAATTAAATTAAAACAAAAAGCATAATAAACCTTAATAAAAACTATATTTAAAGAAAAAAAACTAAACTAATAAAAATGCACACGAAAACACAAAATTACAACAAAAAAAAACAGAAAATATAATAGAGTTATAACAATTCAAAATATTAAGAATTATAAGTATATCAATGAAATGTATATAGGAGGTATATATATATATATATTTACTTATTTATTTATTTTTTTCTTCTAAAATGAGCATTTTTATGAGGCTCCTATATTTATGTTCAGTTGTTTCACTTTAATTGCATTGAAAATGACCTATACATTGCCATTACAGTAAAATTACTGAACCTAAACATAGGAGCCTAATAAAAATGCTCATTTTAGATAAAAATTTCAGACAGCACTATATATATATATATATATATATATATATATATATATATATATATATATATATATATATATAGCGCAGCTGAAGGGGAAAATATATATTTTTTTAAAAGTCATATAAGAAAATAATGTAGTTAATTATTAATTGTTAATATAATTAATGTAAAATGTGTTTATGGTTTTAGTTAATGATATAACTCTGGCTCTGATAGTTCAGTAGGTCAGAGTTGATTTGTTTCCATTGATTGCAGTGTTTTTACTGTTCAGAGCGGCTCTGAGTGTCTTATGAGTGTGTGGATGAGGTGCTGATCTGGTTTCTCTGGTCTGGTCTGGTCTCTCAGCAGTAAGTCCAGTAAGGAGGAGGCGGTGTTGCAGAGGAAGACGGCGGCCAGCGCTCCTCCTCCTCCCAGTGAGGAGCAGATCTCCAGCAGCTCTGAGGATGACTCTGAGGAAGAGCGTGAGGAAGATGGGACAGTGTCTCAGCGCTCCACGCCGATCAAACTGTCCGAGCCGAGCGACAGCATCCGCGCGCACGAGGTACAGCGGCCGCGCACAACTCTCATTTATAACATTATCATGCAAAAAAAAATCAGCAACTTAAAGCAGTGATATGTCATAAGAAGTATGTATATAAGAAGAGAATACTAGCATACTACTTTCACTATTTCTACAGTATGTACATTACAGTATGTACATTACAGTATGTGCATTACAGTATGTATACAGTATGCAGATGTTTTGTGCACTAGACCACATTTGATGAGATGCTGTATCCCACAATGCAACAGTGTAGCGTACTGGTGTTTGAATGCATACTGTTTTACATGATATTTTTAAACAAATAGTAAATAAATAGATATACATATAGAAACAAATATTATATACTGCACAGCATTCAAAAAGAATAAAATTATTATAATACGAAAGCCGATACCGATACTAAGTATCGGATCGTTGCATCCCTAGTTTTATTTGTTGTAAAATCATGGCTATTTTTCGTAAGAGCAGTATTGCTTGTGTGTGTTGGTGCTCTTATTCCAGTGTTTAAAATAGCTGACTCTGACTTTAACTGCCTTAAAGAAATTTAATGATGTTAAACATTTAATTCATTTTAAATAGCGACTACTTTGAATATACATATTTTGGAATTGCATGTAGTGAAATGATCGTGAATGAAAAATGATACAGAATAATGACTAACATATTGAATACAGATAAATAAAGGTTCATTCTGATCATATTCATCAGATCTCACACGCACTGCAACATCGTGATTTCTAGTTTAGAGCGCTGACACCCGGTGATCAGTCAAAGTCAGCTTTATTGTCAATTCTACCACATGTACCGTACATACATAGAGAATTGAAATTGCATTACTCTCTTACTCCCTGGTGCATACAGATAACACTAAACACTAACAGTAGAACGCACAAATATACAAATAAGGACATGTAGAAAAAAATTTAAATAATAATAATAATAAAAAATAGATAAAGTGGCATAAGGCACATGGTAGATAGTGCAAACCAGTGAAATACACAGACAGTGCAGAATATGAATGGTGTAGTGCAAAGAGCTTATTAAGTCTATTCTATTTAAAGTGACAAAAAGAGAGCAGTCTTTATTCAGACTGTCAGAAGAGGTAGTTGAATGAGGTCAGTCCAATGCTGTACAAAGTGACTGGTGCTTGTCACAGTGTGTGGGTGGGTGGGTGTGGTGTGCGGGGGGTGGGGGTGGTGTGTGGGGGGCGGGGGGGGGGGGGGGTCAGAGTTCAGTGGTGCGTGGTGTAAGAGAGGGGAGGGGGGGCAAGGACCATCCTCCCTGATGGTAGCAGACTGAAGAAGCTGTGTGTCGGGTGGGTGGTATCACCTGCAATGTAGAGGGCTTTGCGGGTGAGACGGGTGCTGTAGATGTCCTGGAGGGAGGGGAGAGAGACACCAACAATCTTCTCAGCTGCTCTCACTATCCGTTGAAGGGACTTGCGGCAGGACGTGTTGCAGGCGCCATACCACACAGTGATGCAGCTAGTCAGAATGCTCTCGATGGTGCCTCTGTAGAAGGTGCACATGATGGGGGCCGGGGCTCTGGCTCTTCTGAGTTTGCGGAGGAAGTAGAGACGCTGTTGTGCTTTCTTGGCTAGTGCTGCAGTGTTGTTGGTCCAGGAGAGTTCCTCTGTGATGTGTACACCCAGGAACTTGGTGCTGCTCACTCTCTCCACGGTCGCACCATTGATGTTCAGAGGAGCATGCAGAGAGTGCACTCTCCTGAAGTCAACGACAATCTCCTTCATCTTCTCCACATTCAGAGAGAGATTGTTGTCACTGCACCACCCGGCCAGGCGGCTCTCCTCGCTCCTGTAGTTTGTCTCATCTCTGTTGCTGATGAGACCCACCACAGTCGTGTCATCCGCAAATTTAATGAAGAGGTTGGAGTTGTGTGACGGTGTGCAGTCGTGGGTCAGCAGAGTGAAGAGGAGGGGGCTCAGCACACATCCTTGGGGGGCCCCTGTGTTCAGTGTGATGGCGCTGGATGTGTTACTGCCGACCCGTACTGCCTAAGGTCTCCCGGTCAGAAAGTCCAACAGCCAGTTGCACAGCGATGTATTGAGCTCCAGCTGGACCAGTTTATGAATGAGCTGTTGAGGGATGATTGTGTTGAATGCTGAACTGAAGTCTATGAACGGCAATCTGACATACGTGTCCGTTTTGTCCAGATGTGTGAGGGCTGGGTGGAGGGCAGTGGCGATGGCATCATCGGTCGAGCGATTGGACCTATATGCAAACTGGAAGGGGTCCAGGGAGGGGGGGGGGGCAGATTTGATGTGTTGCATGACTAGCCGTTCAAAGCACTTCATGAGAATAGGAGTGAGTGCTACTGGACGGTAGTCATTGAAGCAGGATGGAGATGACTTCTTCAGGACTGGAATGATGGTGGTAGCTTTGAAGCATGTGGGGACAACAGCCTGACTTAGTGAGATGTTGAAAATGTCTGTGAAGACATCAGTGAGTTCCACTGCACAGTCTCTCAGTACACGCCCAGGAATGTTATCAGGACCCGGAGCTTTGCGTGCATTGATCCTGCTGAGGGATCACCTGGTTGCCGGGAGGAGGTGGAGTCTTCTGTGCAGTGGTGCCGTTTTGTGCCTCAAAGCGAGCAAAGAAGGCATTCAGCTCGTTCAGCAGGGGGATGGTGCTGTCACAGGTCTGTGGTGGGGGCTTGTAGTCCGTAATGGTCTGAATCCCCTGCCACAGGCTCCGAGTGTCTCTGCTGTCGCTGAAACCATGGGCTATCCTCCTGGAGTACTGTCTCTTGGCCTCTCTGATGCCGCGGGATAGGTTGGCCCTAGCTGTCTTCAGGCCCTCCTCATCTCCAGCTCTAAAGGCAGCATTCCGAGCCTTCAGAAGTCTGTAGACCTCCCCTGTCAGCCACGGCTTCTGGTTGGCCCGGACAGTGATAGTCTTTGTGACCGTTACATCATCAATACACTTGGTGATGTAGGCAGTGACAGTCTCTGAGTACTCTTGGAGGTCTGTAGTATTGTTGTATGTGGCAGCCTGCTTAAACATATCCCAGTCAGTAGTGTCAAAACAGTCTTGAAGTGCCTCTGACGACCCTTCAGGCCACACTTGTATCTGTTTGTGTACTGGTTTGATGGCTTTAACGAGCGGTCTGTATGCAGGCATTAGCATGACAGTGATGTGGTCTGAGGCTCCGAGGTGGGGGAGGGGGAGGGCCTTGTAAGCTCCTCTCTGTGTGGTGTAAACAAAATCCAGGGTATTTTTTCCCCTTGTTGGAAAGTCTATATGTTGGTGAATTTTTGGGAACACACTCCTTAAGTCTGCGTGGTTGAAATCCCCAGCCAAGATGAGAAAAGCATCTGGGTGGGCTGTCTGCTGCCCACTGATGTGCTGGTACAGATCATTTAGTGCCTCACTCCTATTGTTGTTATTGGAGCTGGGAGGGATGTATACAGCAACGAGCAGTATGGCTGTAAATTCCCTCGTTAGATAGAACGGCCGGCACTTAATAATCATAAACTCCACCAGGGGTGAGCAGTGTTTGCAGACCACAACAGCGTCGCGACACCATGCATCATTGATGTAAATACAAAGCCCGCCGCCGCGTCTCTTACCTCCCTCGACGAGAGCTGTCTGCTCGATAGCATGTTAGCTGCTCGAGCTGAATGGCGCAGTCCAGAACGCTGTTGTTAAGCCATGTTTCCGTAAACACAAAAACACAACAGTCTGATGAAACAATCACATGTTTACCAGCCACCGCTTTCTCAGAACGGATTATGTTGGATTAAAACTTCTGCATGCAGTAATCATCAGAATATATCTTCTCCAGTCTCTGAAAATGTCCAGATTTTGAAATCATCCCGCAGACTTTCATTTTAATAAGCGTTTAATTCAACTAGATGATTACAGCACATTGAAAATATACATAACTGGAAATAACTGAGCAGTATTATTTCAAAATGGAAGTGCGTCACGAGGCTCAGTGCAAGTACATTTACATTACGTTTACATTTAGTCATTTAGCAGATGCTTTTATCCACAGCGACTTACAAATGAGGACAACAGAAGCAATCAAAATCAACAAAAGAGCAACAACATGCAAGTGCTATGACAAGTCTCAGTTAGCTTAATGCAGTACACATAGCACGGTTTTATTATTATTATTATTATTATTTTTATTTATTTTTTATTTCCCATTACCAGTAGAAAACTACTAAACTTTGGGGGGAATCATGGCACATGCTGATTGGATCATAATTAAGTTTTTTAATGTTGTTTATACAGTTTAGTTTTTATTTATTTATTTATTTATTTATTTTTGAGCTGATTGTGGCACAGTTGTTCAAAAAAGGGTAAAATTTCTATATTTTGCCTCAATTATTAATATTAGAAAATATTAATAAATAATAATTACATTAATTATATTAACTGTTAATTATATTATGTGTTCACATAATTTATTTTTTATATTAGGATAAATATAATATTTTTTTTTTATAAATTATCATTTACACACACACACACACACACACACACACACACACTCACACTCACACTCTCACACACACACACACACACACACATACGTACATACATACATACATATTTAGTTTAGTATAATATTGTAATTCTGTCTCAGTGTTTCTCTCTGTAAGTTTTCATGTGTTGATGAAGGCTGTTTTCTGGCTCTGTGTGAGTCTGGATCTGTCTCGCTCAACAATACGCCTGATCCCTGCTTTATTAAGATCTCCAGTGAGATTCTGATGATGCTGTAATGGGTTTATATTCTGGAGAAACGTTACCTGAGGAAACCCTGTCACATGCATCAGTGAGTCTCATTGATAATGACTCTTTTCAAACCTTTATTTCTTTCTAATTTGCGGCTTACAAATAACTTTAACTGACACAATGTTGCTCATAATGCAATGCATAGAGAACAACAAACAGTGTTTATTGATTGCAAAATGTCATCAAAATCTCGTCTTACTGTCATGAATATTTTGCTTTAGTCGAACAGATTGCACTAAATATTAATGTTTTTTTTTTTGCATGTTTAAGAACATTAAATGACTTAAATGAAGTAGCAATAAATGATTGAATCTTGGCATGAATGGATAACATAAATGCAACATTAATATATATATATACAGAGAGATTATTATTTTTTTTTTTTTTTCATTTTATTGTTTTGCATGTTTTACATTTGGCCATTTCTAATGCATTCATTAGGTGAATGAACAACATTAAAAAATATGCATGAATTGTTTTTATGTATATATTTTGTTATATATTTTTAGATTTAGATTTATTTTATTTATTGCATATTTCACATTTGGCAGTTTCTAATGCATTCATCAGTTGAATTAACAAATGCAACATAAAAAATATTATATTGATGTTATTTTCATTTATATGTATGTGTATGTGTGTGTGTGTGTGTGTGTGTGTGTGTGTGTGTGTGTGTGTGTGTGTGTGTATAATTTGTTTGTGTTTCACAGTTGGCAGTTTTCCAATGCATTTAGTAGCTGTATACATTTTATTTATATTTTTTAGATTTATTTTATGTATTTATTTATTTTTTTCATTTGTGCATGTTTCTCATGGATTCAGCAGCTCTCTCTCTGTCTCTGTCTCTCGCCCCGCGTGTGTGACTCAAGGTTTCTGTCATGTTGCCATGCCGACAAGGCCGTTTGGGTTTATTTACCTTGAGAGACACTGAAGGAGGGATTGAGGGAAGAACGGAGGGATTTTAATGGATGAGAGATGAATGAATGAGCGGACGCTCGGGACTTTAATGAATAACATCAATACAGACTCGTCTCGTCTCGTCTCGTCTCGTCTCTTTCTTGCATCAAAAAGGGTCATTTCATTGTAAATTGAGTGAAAATGTGCTGCTGAAATTGTTCAGGTCAAACTGAAATGATCAAAAATAAACTTGAGCTGCTCATTTTGAACATTTTTAGTGCCCTAAAAGTGGTTTATATTTTACCTTTTTTCTGTATTCCTTTTTTTTTCTTCATTTTTAAGTTTTATGGATTCTATTTCATGGTTAAATTAAATGTTAGTAATCAAAAAGCATGTCTTATTAATTGCAACAAAAAAAAAGGGAAAACATTTATTTTTTTACCCCATAGGCAAGGCATGTTTATTTATATAGCGCATTTCATAAACAGTGGTAATTCAAAGTGCTTTACATAAAAGAAAGTGAAATAGTCATTCACAGCAATAAAACAAGGAATTTAAAATAATAAAAACAAGGGATTTTAAAATTATATAGAAATTGATTTAAAATTAAATTTAAAACCGTTAAAATAGAAAATGATTATACATAAAATACAGTGCAGTCAGTTTGGACGTAGCGCAGTGCTCATTCAACAAATGCACAGCTAAATAGTTGAGTTTTGAGACTGGATTTAAATGTGGCTAATGTTTTCGCACATCTGATCTCTTCTGGAAGCTGGTTCCAACTGCGGGCGGCATAATAGCTAAAAGCAGACTCCCCTTATTTTGTGTGAACCCTTGGTATTTCTAACTGACTCGATCCTAATGATCTGAGTGGTCTGTTAGGTTTATATTCAGTGAGCATATCTGCAATGTATTTAGGTCCTAGGCCATTGAGTGACTTATAAACGAGTAAAAGTACTTTAAAATCAATCCTAAATGTAACTGGAAGGCAGTGTAAGGACCTGAGGACTGGTGTGATATGCTCAGATTTTCTGGTTCTAGTCAGAATCCTGGCAGCAGCGTTCTGGATGAGCTGCAGCTTTCTAATGGTCTTCTTTGGAAGGCCGGTGAGGAGACCATTACAATAATCCACCCTGCTGGTGATAAAGGCATGAACAAGTTTCTCCAAGTCTTGATTGGAAACAAACATGTTCCTAACGTGTTCCTGTGGCTCAGTGGTAGAGCATTGCGTTAGCAGCGCAAAAGGTTGTGGGTTCGATTCCCAGGGAACACACATAGTGATAAAACATGTATAGCCTGAATGCACTGTAAGTCGCTTTGGATAAAAGCGTCTGCTAAATGCATAAATGTAAAATGTAAATGTAAACAGTGTTGGGCACGTTACTTTAAAAAAGTAATTAGTTATAGTTACTAGTTACTTCTCACAAATAGTAACTGAGTTAGTAACTGAGTTACATCATTATAAAAGTAACTAATTACCAGGGAAAGTAACTATTGCGTTACTTTTTTTTTTTTAAATCAAATGTCAAATAACTTGGATGCCCCAATATTAAATATGTTAAATTAATGAAATGGACACTAAATAGAATAAATTATTATTATAAAACATTGTAAATTAATCAACACTATTTATCTACTGACACTTAGCATCAGTTAGTCAAGCATTATAATAATTTAGCATTATATGATGATAGATCTTTAGTAATTAGAATATCCAAGTATGAATTCATATTTGTCATGTTGACTGAACTTAGGACTGGTGCTTAAGATATTGTTTGTCATTTAGTGTTTCTATAAAAAAAGGGGGGGGGAATTGATAAGATAACAAAATTACTACGAATTATACCACTAATAACAATATAAAACGCACTAAGGATTAATGAGCTGCTGGGTTCATGAATATTAAGCACGTTGTATGGGTTCGCTCTAATTGATTCGCTGAAATCAAAACAGGGATGATAATAGGTGAGCGCCGGCCAATGGGATTGTCGTTTGCGCATTAGCTCCGCCCACTAGCGGAGTTCTTAAAAGCTGAAGAATTCCAAAGGAACTTCGTTAGTTTGACAGGAAAATACAACAAAGAATATCGTTTACATGTAGCGCGTCAATTCTGCATGTTATGAAAGACTCTCTCGCTCTGTATCTTTCTCTGCGCGCGCTGTGTGTGTGTGTGTGTGAGACAAAGCTACGGCGAGCTATGCGCTTCACACTAGAGTTTACGGTAACTTACGTCAAATACAGCTACACTGCTCATCCATTCAGATGAACTGAAAAATAAAATGATAATATTATAATAAATTATAGTAACGCCGCATTTTATTGTCAGTAACGGTAACGGCGTTGTAACGGGGGAAACAGTAATTAGTTTGATTACTCGTTACTGAAAACAATAACGCCATTAGTAACGCCGTTTATTTATAACGCCGTTATTCCCATCACTGGAAACAAAACATCTAATTCTTGCAATGTTTTTGAGATGATAGTATGCTGATTTAGTTACTGCTTTGACATGACTACTAAAACTAAGGTCTGTGTCCAGAATCACCCCAAGATTTCCGACTTGATTTTTAGTTGTTTGACCCCTAGAGTCAAGGTATGCATTCACCTTGAGAACTTCATCTTTGTTTCCAAATGCGATGACTTCAGGTTTCTCCTTGTTTAACGGAAGAAGGTTTTGGCACACCCAACTGTTAATTTCATCAATGCACTGGTAGAGGGAGTCAATGGGGCTATAGTCATTTATAGCCATAGACAGATATTTTTCTTGTTTTAAGCGAATACTCACTTAATTTTGCTTAAGAAAAAATGACTAAATGTCTTATTTTGCATCTCAAGTCAGTCTTGATTTTAAAATAAAAAAAATCCAGATTTAAGAATGATTAGATGTTTGTACTGGAAAACAAGACAAAAATGCTTGGTAATATAATCTTTTGTTGTTGTATATACTTTACTTGTGATGTGATTATTCATGAATCATTATTCATGAGCATTAATGTGTGAATGTATGTGTATATATATATATATATATATATATATATATATATATATATATATATATATATATATATATATATATATATACAGCGGGGAAAATAAGTATTTGACACATCAGCATTTTTATCAGTAACGGGATTTCTAAGTGGGCTATTGACACAAAATTTCCACCAGATGTAGCCATCAAGCCAAATATTGAATTCATACAAAGAAATCAGAACATTTAAGTATACAAGTTGAGTCATAATAAATAAAGTAAAATGACACAGGGAATAAGTATTGAACACATGAATATAACAAGGTGCAAAATGGCATAGAAAGCAAGGAGATCACCTGAAATCTGTCAGTATTGAGAGAGAACCCCTGCCCCTATCAGTACTAATTGATATCAGCTGCTTTAGTCCTAATTGATGGCCTATAAAGGCTTCTCATTACCTAGGAGGCACACAGGAAAGACTTCATGATGGGTAAAAGCAAAGAACTCTCTGTAGATCTTCGTAATCTTATCGTTGAAAAGCATTTTGATGGGAATGGTTATAGGCGCATTTCCAGAATGCTGAATGTTCCTGTGAGCACTGTGGGGGCCATTATCCGGAAATGGAAAGAGCATCAGTTCACCATAAACCGGCCACGATCAGGTGCTCCATGTAAGATCCCTGTCCGAGGAGTCCAAAGAATAATCAGGAGAGTTCTCCAAGAGCCAAGAACCACTCGGGCAGAACTTCAGGAAGACCTTGCATCAGCAGGTACTGTTGTTTCAAAGAAAACTATAAGCAATGCACTGAACCGCCATGGCATCCATGCACGCTCACCACGCAAGACTCCATTGCTGAACAAAAAGCATGTTGAGGCTCGGTTAAAGTTTGCGAAAGAGCATTTGGAGAAGCCTGTGGATTATTGGGAGACTATAGTATGGTCAGATGAAAGCAAAATTGAACTTTTTGGCAGTCATTCTACACACCATGTTTGGAGAAGAAATGGCACTGCCCACCACCCCAAGAACACCATACCAACAGTTAAGTTTGTGGGTGGAAACATCATGGTTTGGGGCTGCTTTTCAGCAAGGGGTACTGGCAGACTTCATATTATTGAAGGCAGGATGAATGGAGAAATGTACCGGGACATTCTGGATAAAAATCTACTGCCATCTACCAGAAAGCTGAAAATGAAAAGAGGGTGGACATTTCAGCAAGACAATGATCCCAAACACAAGGCCAAGGACACAATGAAGTGGTTTCAAAGAAAGAAAATCAAGCTGCTTGAATGGCCCAGTCAATCACCTGACCTAAATCACATAGAAAATCTATGGAGAGAACTGAAGATCAAAGTTCATAAAAGAGGCCCAAGGAACCTTCAAGATTTAAAGACCATTTGTGTGGAAGAATGGGCCAGAATCACTCCTGAGCAATGCAGACGACTGGTCTCTACATACAAGAGGCGTCTAGAAGCTGTAATCACCAACAAAGGCTTTTCTACAAAGTATTAAATAAAGTGTTCAATACTTATTCCCTGTGTCATTTTACTTTATTTATTATGACTCAACTTGTATACTTAAATGTTCTGATTTCTTTGTATGAATTCAATATTTGGCTTGATGGCTACATCTGGTGGAAATTTTGTGTCAATAGCCCACTTAGAAATCCCCTTACTGATAAAAATGCTGATGTGTCAAATACTTATTTTCCCCGCTGTATATGATGTTGGTGTTTGCGAGTGGATGAAATGAGGAAGGTCCAAACTGAAGGATAGAGATATTAATGATTCTGAATGAAAGCGTCACACAGATCTGGTTCAGTCCTCTGATTGTTCGTCACAGTCACACTGACCTGTTGCCATGGCAGGACACACACACACACACACACACAAGTGTTGTTGATGTATGAGTGGATGAAGGCAGTGTTGTGTGTTTGTTAGATGTCAGGAGAGGAGGTGAGTAAGGTTTCCTGCAATAAATTCTGTAGTAAATATCTGTAAACATCAGGTACAGACACAGCTGTGACGCGTGAACATGACATGCAGCCAGCAGAACTGACGTGACGGTTATCACTTTTAATATTTTTTCTACTTTTTCTTTTCTTTTTTTGGGGGGGGGAAACCAGTTTTTATTTGGCTTTTCTTTTTGAAAAAAATATATATTTTTTTTTTCTCGTCTTGCCCCGCCCCGCAGGTTAACCTGAACCTGAAGCTTTGACACAATTAGGCACCATTTGCTCATGTCACCATCAAATTACTCTAAAAACTTACTTTTTTTTATTTTATTTTTTATTTTTTTTAAACATGTTTTCAAAAACATTTCTATCGCATTCACCGGGACAGTCTGAGTATTAATCTGACCTGAATTATATCCCAATTTCTTGATGATAAAATCATAAAAAAATCTACATTGGCATTTACAAATATGGCAGATATTTTATTCCGAAGTGACTTGCATTGCATTTTAAGTATATATCAATTTGAATTGAAATCAGTAAGTGTGTTTTCCACGACACAAGTCTTCTGGCCTAAAGTCTTCAGTCTGACTGTTGAGTGTTTTTGTTCTGTCACGTTCGTTTTTCACTCATGTTATTCTCGAGCGGAGCTTCATTTCTCATACGGCTCACGTGGAAGGCTTCGCTCGTCTCGTGCAAACGCCGGGATAAACTCAACGACCGCGGCTGATTAAATATTTAACCGTGAAAACCTCATTACCTGCGACACTGTAATTACGGTGGTGTGCGTGAACCGTCGCATTTGTCACGTCTTGAGTTTAATCAGTATGTATACCAGCAGACGCGGGGCTGCCGGAGGGAAACACCTGTCAAACCGTCAGTCGTTACGTAACAGTGGCTCGTTAGTGAAGGGAGACCCTTCTCAGTGTTTGATGTGTTTGGACGGACTCTTAAACAGCTTTATGCTGCTTTAAAACACATACAGCAACAACAATATACTTTACTTTATACAATAACCTTTAAGATTTTACAATACGATTGTTGAAGTCTCTTCTGCTCACCAAGGCTGCATTTATTTGATCAAAAATACTGTAAAAAATGTTAAAATATTTTTATGATTTATGGTTTGCTATGTGAATATCTGATAAACTCTAATTTATTTCTGTGATCAAAGCTGAATTTCAGCATCATTACTCCAGTCTTCAGTGTCACATGATCCTTCAGAAATCATTCTAATATGCTGAACTCTGTCTGCCATCTGTGTGTGACCTTTGACCTCACTGACCCTTTGACCTGTGTGACCTTACAGGATCAGCCTCATCAGCGTCTGCCACCCGTGAGAGAGACGTATGGCCTGAACCTGCTGGCCAACCCACCGGATGAAGACATCCTCATATACCACAGGTCAGAAGATCAAAAATACAGTAAAAATTGTGAAATATTATTACAATTTAAAATAGCCATCTTCTATGTGAATATCTGTTAAAAATGTAATTTATTTCTGTGATCAAAGCTGTATTTTCAGCATCATTACTGCAGTCTTCAGTGTCACATGATTCTTCAGAAATCATAATAATATGCCGATTTGCTGCTCAAGAAACATTTCTGATTATTATCAATGTTGAAAACAGTTGTGCTGATGGATATTTTTGTGGAAACTGTGATGCATTTTATTTTTCAGGATTCACAGATGAATAGAAAGTTCAAAAGAACAGCATTTACTTGAAATAGAAATCTTCTGTTACATTTATAAATGTCTGTACTGGCTCGTTTGATCAATTTAATATGCCCTTGATGGATAAAAATATATATTTCTGTAAAACTCAGAAAAGTATCAAGAAACTGAGACTCATATTGCACACACAGCTCATGTCACGTGGTTCTCTTTCAGTCATGATGAATGGGAATCATGGGATTTGACCTCAGTGATCAGGAATGTCTTGCACTGACACTTAAGACAGGTTTGAGACGGTCAAGATCTCACGTGTCTTATTCTTCACCCTCTGAACAGCCTTTGTTCCCGTCGCTCATAGACATTTTTCTGTCTTGGAAATGCCAGTCTTTGTGTGCTTGTGCACATTATACTGTGTTATCTGTGTTTTTATGTCTTCAGAACAAATTCAGTCGTCTCTCATGGTCTTTTATAATTATTTGCTGAGACTCTATGCATCTATAGAGATGAATCATTGCAGAAATTAAAAACTGGAACTGTTCACAACGGTTTACTAAAACTGTATTAAGTTTGTTGCATGTCCGACATTCAAATTTGAGTTAAGGTTAAAAAAAAAAAAAATATATATATATATATATATATATATATATATATATATATATATATAAAGTATTACATTACAAACTTAAACAAAGAGAAATTTAAACCCAAAATTAAAAAAATATATATTTTTTAAAGTTTAAGATGAAACCCTAAAATTACTAATGGCTCGTTTCCACTGAGCGGTACGGTTCGGTACGGTACGGTACACAATTATGTCCGTGTCCATTGTCAGAATTTGTGAATGGTACCAAAATAGCGAACCGTACCGTACCACTTTTTTGGTACCCTTTCATTGGGGTACCGAGCACAGCAAAGGGTACCAAAGGGGTGGAGCTAAACTCACTGCAGAAGTTGATTAGTTTACTAGAATCGTCACTTGTGTGTGATACAAGGGGATAAAGCTTCTGCTTCACTCGTTCTGCTCTGCTGTGTTCTGCTTATTTCATCAGAGTGCGCAAGCACCAAAAAATATAACACTGTATTTTATAATTTAATATTTTCACACAGACAATAGCCGTTTCTCAATATGTGTTCTTGTGGACTTGTGAAACGTCATTGCCCAAAAACCTGCGTAATTTTCAAAATATTACTGTTATTCTGTCATGAAATGTAGCTTTGAGTTTTTCAGGCAAGAATGTAGTTGTTTAAAACTCAAATCTGCGGTTTATTTATAAATATATAGCGCCTATTTGTAAATTTGCTATGCTGATTTCAGAGCTCATGTATCCGCCTCGAGCAGCTTACGCTCGGCTAGTCCTTCCCACATTTACCGCTGGCTCTGATGTCTCTGTAGTGATTAAACATG
>CM041802.1:42857050-42892050 GCA_023376895.1 Aspiorhynchus laticeps
TCACAGAACCGTCTTTACTGACGAGATGCGCATGACAATCGCATGCAATATATCGTGCAGCCCTAATTTTGATGTTCTAGGTATTATCAAATTGCCACAGTTTTGAGATTGTAGCGGACGTGAAGGACTATAATGCAATAAGAGCTCGCTCAAATACTGATGTGCTAAACCATTCAGGGCTTTATAGGTAATTAGCAAGATTTTTAAATGTATACAGTGTTTAATAGGGAGCCAGTGCAGTGTTGACAGAACTGGGCTAATATGGTCATACTTCTTGGTTCTAATAAGAACTCTAGCTGTTGCATTTTGAACCATCTGTTGTTTGTTTATTAAGTGTGCAGAACAACCACCCAATAAAGCATTACAATAATCTAACCTTGAGGTCATGAACGCATGAATTAACGTTCCTGCATTTTCCATTTATAACACGGGTCGTAATTTAGATATATTTTGAGATGGAAGAATGCAGTTTTACAAATGCTAGAAACGTGGCATTCCAAGGAAAGATTGCTATCAAATAGCATGCCTAGGTTCCTAACTGATGACGAAGAATTGACAGAGCAGCCATCAAGTGTTAGACAGTGTTCTAGGTCATTACATGCAGAGGTTTTGGTCCTATAATTAACACCTCTTTTTTTCAGAATTTAACAGTAAGAAATTACTAGTCATCGTTTTTTTATATCAACTATGCATTCAGTGAGTTTTGCAAATTGGCATGTTTTGAAATATAGAGCTGTGTATCATCAGCAGAAGAGTAAAAGCTAACACCATGTTTCCTAATAATATCTCCCAAGGGTAGCATGTAAAGCGTGAAAAGTAACGGTCCTAGTACTGAGCCTTGAGGTACTCCATACTGCAGTTGTGATTGGTATGATACCTCTTCATTCACTGCCACGAACTGATGACGGTCAGATAATTACGATTTGAACCATGCCAGTGCACTTCCTCTAATGCCAACATAATTTTCTAGTCTATTCAAAAGAATGTTGAATGAATCTTCCTCAGAAGAAACAAAAACAACAACTCACTTCAATGTCTGACTTATAATTACATCCATAAGCTTTTTGTGCAATTTGGAGCAACTCATTAATCCGTTGTTTGAGCTCTTCATATTTAAGGAGAACTATAGTTTCCAAAGTAAGACATCGCTTGTTATGATTTTCAAGGGCGTAGAGTTTAGTAGAGACACTAAGACATGATCAGCCAACTACTAAATTGTCCCTAGCAGTAATGTTGTCTGCTGTTATGTCTCCACCAATGCCAAAATCAAACCTACTCCCTTACATTATGATGAGAAGCAGCTGTTTGAAATGAATCAAATATTAATGAATGTTTTCTGTGAAATCTGTTTATATATCATTCTTTTATTTATAATGTATGATTCCTCATAATGGTAGTTTTATAGATGATTTTCAGTGGGAGGTGTTGATGAATGAGGCCTGTGGCTTTGGTTTTCAAACACAAGGCTTTATGAAGGTTTATAATGCTTTATGAATGTGCTGTATTATATATCAAGGCTTCACAGGACGTGAGTGAACGTTTAAGATGAACAAATGTTTGGATGAGGTGCATCTCACACACACGTCTGATGATGTAATGCTTCCTGTCTGAGTGTGTGTTAGAGTCGAATTGACACTCTCTGCTGTAACTTCAGGAAGCAGGAAGTGTCACATCTAGATGTGTCTTTCTGTCAGATAATAAGATGAAGGAAACTGAATCAGACAGACGGATGAAATCAAACTCTTCAGCAGCATGAGTGAAAAAAACATATGTATGTATATATTAGTGCTGTCAAATTTAACGCGTTAACGCAAATTCATTTTAACGGCACTAATTTTTTTAACGCGCGATTAACGCAGCGCCTATTTTCTGTTTGACCCGTGGCCCAACCCGTAGTTGGAGAAATGGAGATGCACAGTGTTGCCAATTTAGCAACATTACAGACCCCTTTAGAGACTTTTTTCCCCTTCAAAAAAGCATCCAAACCTAGTTTCTGAGTACTGCCGCGCGAGCACACACCTCTCTCTCTCTGCGTCTGCTCAGTTTCTCTTCAGCGCGCGGCGGAGAAGCAGCGCTTTAATTCAGTTAAACAGATATTATGTTGCTTCTCTAATTTTGCATGCAAGTATAGCCGAAATCACAGCACAGCTATTGTCTTTATCTTATGTGTATTTGATTTCATCAGACGACGGTGCGATTTTCATGATTTTTTGTGCAGATTAACATCGTGGAAGGGAGCGCTGGTTATGTAGTCTTAATGGGTCGCGTTTCAGTCACTATTTCATATTCATTCCGTTGTCTGACAACAGAAACAGTAAAATATGCCAATGAAAACAGTTTTATTGAGAATTTAGCTGCATCAAAATACAGTATGTGGGCACACAGAGGGAAACAAATGTAATAATAAATAATAAATGTACATTTTGCATGTTCAGAAGAAGAGCTGCCCTGTGTGCAAAAATGTAAACAGGTTTGTGTAAGTAAATTGCTCAGTGCAAAGAAAGAGAAGTAATGGGAACCTGGTATTTCTTTTTTTCATGTGTCTAATAGACATGAACAAGTTCTTTGAAAAACATCTATGACCTTTGAAACATGTCGTCTTCATGCTCTATGTTGACTATGGTTTCAATAATAATAAACATACACTATATTGTCAAAAGTATTGGGTCGCCCCCTTCTAATGAACAGGTTTGAATACTTTAGTTATTTCTATAAGTACAAATCTTAATGTTAAAGCATATAATGATATTCTAGGAAATTGTGTGCTTCTAATATTATAGCAACAGTTTGGACAGGACCAAAAACTCATCACCAAACACCAATGACTTGTACATACACTATATAGACAAAAGTATTGGGACACCCCCTTCTTTAGAACAGAAAAATGCACTTCCAAATCTGTGGCAACAACGATGGGAACATAATTCATGTATTTAAAAATTGTATTTCCATCTCTGTTGCAACAGTTTTGTAAGTGTCTAAAATGACTGAACCCATATGTACAAGTCATTGGTGTTTGGTGATGAGTTTTTGGCTCAAGGTCTGCATTTACAGTCACACCAGAGGTGTTAAACTGGGATTAGGACTTGGTTTTATGCAGACCAGTCAAGTTCTTCCACACTGACTGAATCAATCATTTTCTTTTTGAACCTTGTCTTATACACAGAGACATTGTCATGTTAGAATAGAAAAGGGTCTTGGATGTTTGGGGCCCGGGTCTTTTCCATGCCTGCTTCATGCCTTGCAGGATGGCGCTGTTTTTCCCCACACACACTATTAAACATTTACATGGAGGAACCTTATGAACACAAGCGCGCTCACACACACAGGTGTACACTCAAGCATTCACATTGGTGTAAAAACAGGTGCGCACAGACACACATTGTCTTACACATTGTCTACAAACTTATTTTGTAATATTAGTTGTGTGCTGCTCAATAACATTTAACATTTAGAATTGATTGTGATTCATACAGATGTTGGTTGTTGCTGCAGTCTCTCTGATGTTGTGTCTTCTGTTGTTTTCTTCTGTTGTTTTCTCTTTTTGTCAGCAGGTATCGAAGCAAATTGTCTGTTTTTTTTTTTTTTTTTTTTTTTCTTTCTTCTTTCTCTCTCTTGTTTTCTCTGTCCCCTGGTCTTGTCTGTCATAGTGTGGTTAAATAAAAGGGTATATACAATTAAATTAATTAATTAAAAAAACAAATAAAAAAATAAATAAATAAATATAAAAAAAAAGGCTGTGAATGATGATAGCATAGCTACACATACGTACTGTCATGTGTTATCTGTGTTACTGACAGGCCAAAAAAAAAAAAAAAAAAAAGAATAGAAAAGGGTCCTGTCCAAACTGTTGCTATAATATTAGAAGCACACAATTTCCTAGAATATCATTATATGCTTTAACATTAAGATTTGTACTCATAGAAATTACTAAAGTAGTCAAACCTGTTCATTAGAAGGGGGTGTCCCAATACTTTTGGCAATATAGTGTACATTTGTATAAAGCATCCATATTTGTCCATGCCCATGTTGATTAGAGTATTAAAAATTTGAAAAGTATTAATTTAAGGTACATTTAGAACAAATAAAAATGTGTGATTAATTGCGAGTTAACTCATGACAATCATGCGATTAATTGCGATTAAAATTTAATCGATTGACAGCCCTCGTATGTATGTATATATGTATATGTATATATATGTATATATGTATATATATATATATATATATATGTGTATATGTGTATATATATATATATATATATATATATATGTGTATATGTATATATGTATATATATGTATATATGTGTATATGTATATGTACAGTGCCCTCCACTAATATTGGCACCCTTGATAAATATGAGCAAAGGCGGCTGTGAAAATAAATCTGCATTGTTTATCATTTTGATCTTTCACTCAAAAAAATCACAAAATTCTAACCTATCATTGAAGTAAAACAATTGAAAGTGAGGAGAAAATCTCATGATGAAATAAATGTTTTTCTCCAATGAATGTTGGCCACAATTATTGGCACCTCTAGAAATTCTTATGAGTAAAATATGTCTGAAGTATATTCCCATTTATATTTACATTTTTTAGCACACCAGGGTGACTAGGAGCATGAAATTGTCCTGCCATGACTTCCTGTTCCACAGGATTATAAATATGAGGAACACAAAGGCCAAATTCCCTTAATCATCCATCACAAGGAATATAGTTCCGATGTGCAGAACAAGATTATTGAGCATCACAAAATAGAAAGTGGCTGTAAGGAAAGCGTTAAAGCATTGAAAATCCCCATTTCCACCATCAGGGTAATAATTAAGAGGTTCCAATCAACTAAAGATGTTAAAAATCTGCCTGAAAGAAGACGTGTGTCTATATCGTCCTAATGCACGGTGAGGAGAAGAGTTTGAGAAGCCAAAGACTCTCCAAGGATCACATCTGGAGAATTGCAGAGATTAGTTGAGTCTTGGGGTCAAAAACCTAAAAAAATTGGTTTCAAAGGAAAATTCTCCTCACTCATCCAAAAACAAACTCCAGCATATTCAGTTATCAGACACGACTGGAACTTCAAATGGCACTGGCTTCTATGGTCAAATGAAACTGAAAAAATAGCTTTTTGGCAGCAACCCCACCAGATGAGTTTAGTACAAACAGGGATAAAAAGTACCCCATGTCCACGGTTAAATATACTGCTGGATCTTTAATGTTGTGGCCTGTTTTTCTGCTGGAGGTCCTGAACATCTTGTTCAGATGCATGGCATCATGGATTCTGTCAAATACCAACAGATAAAAAATCTAAACCTGACTGCCTCTGTTAGAAATCTTATAATGGGCCGTGTTTGGATCTTCCACCAGGACAACAATCCAAAACAAACTTGTCCACTTCTGAAGCCAGATTGGTTGTTGTCCAGAATGTTGTTCTGTGCAAGAAACAGAGAGAGTTGGTTGAACACAACTCGCTCAAGTGACTTTGCAATGAATGGAAGAAGGGATACCGGTCTGTAGTTTTCTAAAAGTGCTGGATTTAGAGCAGGTTTTTTAAGCAGTGGGCTTACCCGAGCCTGCTTAAATGCTGTGGGAAATGTACCAGTGTTAAGCGAGGTGTTGATAATGTGAGTAAGAGCAGGTACGACCGAAGAAGAAATGGCTTGAAGGAGGTGAGTGGGGATAGGATCTAGCGGACAAGTAGTGGGATGATTGGAAAGGATGAGTTTGGAAACCTCCGTCTCCGAGAGAGGAGAAAAGGAGGTGAGAGATTGTGTATTTGTCGTTATGAAGTTATTATTAGTTTGCGGTGTGAGGAATTGGTCACTGATGGTTTTTGTTTTATTTGTGAAGAAAGTTGCAAAGTCATCAGCTGTAAGAGTTGATGAAGGAGGAGGGGGAGGTGGACAGAGAAGAGAAGAGAACGTTTTGAAGAGTGCGCGAGAGTCGGAACAGTTGTTAATTTTGTTGTGGTAGTATGTCATTTTAGCAGTGGAGACATTTGCAGAGAAGGAAGAGAGGTGTGACTGATACACAGTAAGGTCGGTAGAGTTTTTGGATTTGTGCCATTTCCTCTCTGCAGCCCTTAGTTTAACACGATGTTCTCGGAGAACATCGGACAACCAGGGGGCAGAGGGGGTAGCGCGTGCTGATCTGGATGAAAGGGGGCAAAAGTTGTCTAAGCAAGATGTTAGAGTGAAGCAAAGAGCGTCAGTAGCACTGTTTGTGTCGAGTGCTGAAAACTGAGAGGGTGAAGGTAGTGCGGATGAAACCATTGAGGATAGGCGAGAGGGAGAGAGCGAGCGTAGGTTACGCCGAAAGGTGACCTGCGAAGGAGCGCGTGCTATTTCAGGAGTTAGTGTGAGGTTAGAAGTGATGAGGAAGTGGTCTGAGGTGTGCAGCGGAGTTACTAATGTGTTGTCAGTGGAGCAGTAGCGTGTGTAGATGAGGTCCAGTCGGTTACCTGATTTGTGAGTAGCCGTAGTAGACACTCGTTTGAGGTCAAATGAAGTGAGAAGAGTGTTGAAGTCAGTAGCCTGGGGTTTTTCTAGGTGGATGTTGAAGTCACCGAGCAGTACCAGAGGAGTACCATCTTCAGGAAAGTTTGAGAGTAACACATCCAACTCCTCCAAGAAGTCACCCAGTTGACCTGGGGGACGATACACAACTACAACGTGGATTTTAGCAGGGTGAGTAATAGTAATCGCATGAGATTCAAATGAACTGTTGCCTGTAGGAGATGGTAGAAGATCAAATTTCCATTCATTTGAAATAAGGAGACCAGTGCCTCCACCCCTCCCAATCGTGCGAGGGGTGTGGGAAAAAGTGAAATTAGTGGAGAGGGCTGCAGGAGTGGCAGTGTCCTCAGGTTTGATCCAAGTCTCAGTTAGGGCCATGAGGTTGAGACCGGAAAGGGTAGCAATAGAAGGAATAAAATCTGCTTTGTTTACAGCAGACTGGCAGTTCCAAAGACCAATTGGAACAGAGAGTAAAGTAGTAGAGGACAGAGGGACCGTTCGTAGATTATTAGGATTGGCCTGCCTCCAACGTACGGCGCGTACTCTCCGAGTGTTAGTAGTGATAGTACAGATTTGAAAGCACATAGTGAGTACAATTGATTAAAAATTAGATGAGTACAAGTTAGACAAAAAGTAGAAAGGGGAGAAAGCAATACTCAAGTGCCTTGTCGGTGTCCTTGCTCGGTGGAGTCGTGCAAGGTAGAGTCGATCGTCTTTACACTCGTCGGTCTTCACACGAGGGCTGCCGCGACCGCTGCCGCGGTGTACAAATCAGTTTTATACTTGCCTAATTACTAGTCCCTGAAGTCAGCTGACCACGCCTTTCTACTTAGCAAACCGAAACTGGGAACTCCCGCGATAAGCACGAGAACAAACGCGACTTGCGAACGCGTTTACCAGGTAAAACACAGTATGCAAAAATAATGGTTCCTAGCAACGACAACTGAGCTGAAATCTAATGAGAAAACAAGACAAAACACTCACAAACTGATGTTCTCTTCTGCTGATCGATTGTTCCTTCTAACAAATGTCACTGAATCAGGTAAATAAGTACTTTCTCTGGCTTAGACCACGCCTTTCTACTTAGCAAACCGAAACTGGGAACTCCCGCGATAAGCACGAGAACAAACGCGACTTGCGAACGCGTTTACCAGGTAAAACACAGTATGCAAAAATAATGGTTCCTAGCAACGACAACTGAGCTGAAATCTAATGAGAAAACAAGACAAAACACTCACAAACTGATGTTCTCTTCTGCTGATCGATTGTTCCTTCTGTATATTTTGTGAATTTTTATATTTTGTGAATTTTTTGAATGAAAGATAAAAAGGATAAACAATGCAGATTTATTTTCACAGCCGCCTTTGCTCAGATTTATCAAGGGTGCCAATATTAGTAGAGGGCACTGTACATATGTAAAATATATTTATGTATATATATATACCTGTATATATGTGTGTGTGTTTGTGTGTGGAAAGTATTCAGACACCCTTCACTTTTTCAATTATTTTGCAGCATGATACTACAATTGTTTAAAATCATTTTTTTCTCATTAATCTACACTCTGTACCTCATAATGACAAAGTGAAAACAGAATTTTAGAAATGTCTGTAAATGTATAAAAAAAAAACTGAAATATTACATTTACATAAGTATTCAGACCCTTTGCAACAACACTTAAAATTTAGCTCAGGTGCCTTCCATTTCTCTTGATCATTGCTGGGATGTTTCTACACCTTGATTGGAGTCCACCTGTGGTAAATTAAATTGATTGGACATGATTTGGAAAGGCACACACCTCTCTACAAAAGGCCTTACAGCTGACAATGCATATCAGAGCGAAAACCAAGCCATGAGGTCAAAGAAACTGCCTGCAGAGCTCAGAGATAGCATTGTATTGAGACACAGATCTGGGGGAGGCTACAAAAAAATTCTGCTACACTGAAGGTTCCCAAGAACACAGTGGCTTCCATAATTCTCAAATGGAAGAAGTTTGGCACAACCAGGACTCTTCCAAGAGCTGGTCGCCCAGCCAAACTGAGCAATTGATGGAGAAGGGCCTTGTCTAGACTGGTGACCAAGAACCTGATGGTCACTCTAGTTGAGCTCCATGATCATATGTGGAGTTTGGAGAAACCCACAGAAGGATAAACATCACTGCAACACTCCACCGATCTGGGCTTTATGCTGGTGTGGCCAAACTCAATCCTCTCTTCAGTGAAGACACATGAAAACACACTTGGAATTTGCAAAAAAGCACCTAAAGGACCCTCAGACTCCGAGAAACAAGACTCTCTGGTCTGATGAACCTCAATTCTAAGCATCATGTTTGAAGGGAACCAGCTCTGCTCATCACCTGCAGAGTAGCATCCCAAAAGTAAAGTGTGCTGGTAGCAGCTCATGCTGTGGGGCTGTTTTTCAGCGGCAGGGACCAGTGGTGGACGAAGTACACAAATCAAGTACTTGAGTAAAAGTACAGATCCGTATAATAAAATATTACTCCAGTAAACGTACTCTGTTTTCAATTTTACTCAAGTGAAAGTACAAAAGTACTTTAAGTGCTGAAGTAAAAGGTACCGATAGATGAATGTTTATTTTGCAGTTTTATATAGGCTACTTATATAATTAAATTTTATATTAGCATATATTTTTTTATGATCCTACTGCTCAAAATACCTGGGATTTTCCCAAAATAACCAATAAGGAAATAAGGAATATAATAAGGAAAATAATTAGATTTTCATAATGATTTTTTTTCTTAAACCTTGTCTGTGGTGTAAAAATACCCCTGGCCAAAAGTCCCCAGAGGGCATCACTTCCCACTTTGATAATTACTGTAGTTACCATGTTCTGAACATCACATCCTTTCTTTCTCCCTCAGATGTAATCTATCTTGGTGGTTGAATAAAAATATTTGGACTTTATATTTAAAAATGACCTCAATTTAGCACCAGGAAGCTTGTTAGCTAGACAGTTAGCATCAGCTAACAATATTGACTCATTTTCTTCATGGTTATGTATAAACATTCATATCTGTCATTCGGCTAGATGATCCAGATACATAATACTGTGTTGACAATCAATATAAAAACAGACGTCACATAGGGCTAAATGCACATAACTTTAATAAAACTGCTAACGTTACAGCAGCAGGGAAGATGAACGTGCATGAGTTATTTTATTTAATCTGTTATTTTAATGTTTTTTGACCTAAAACATAGACTCTGACGTTGATGTGTCTGCATTCGAGCATTTCAGTGGGCTTAAACAGATCACCCTTTACAGCAGATTTAGTTCACAAACAACTGACAGTTTTGACCTAAATATGATTTTCAGTTACAATAATTAATCCTAAAATTAGTAACATTAGTAACTTACTTTTCGAACCATCAGTCACGCGTGCACTCACAAGATCTCCCGGTTCTTTACTTGTGAGTTCAGTTCACTGGAGACTTGCTCTGAATGGTTCATTTGAATCAGTGAGTTGTCGACTCGAGAACAGCCACAATCGGATCAGTCCAATTCGTGAATGAATCGTTTGGTGTGATTTGCGAACCGATTTAACAAGTTCATTGAAAAGAATCAGTTTGTTCATGAATCAGACACCGCTTCTGCGTCTTGGAGCACGTGATATATTATAAGGAGTAACGATATGTTTTATGAAATGTAGTGAAGTAAAAAGTACGATCTTATGCTTTGGAATGTAGTGAAGTAAAAGTTACTCAAAGTAAAACTATGCCAGTAAAGTACAGATACTTGAAAAATTTACTTAAGTAATTTCTTTACTTCGTTACTGTCCACCACTGGCAGGGACTGAGGGAAAGGTCAGGGTTGGGGGAAAGCTGAATGGAGCAAAGCACAGAGATATCCTCAAACCTGTTCCACAGCACTCAGGACCTCAGACTGGGCCGAAGGTTCACCTTCCAACAGGACAATGACTCTAAGCACACAGCCAAGGCAACACAGGAGTGGCTTAGGGACAACTCTGTGAATGTCCTAGAGTGACCCAGCCAGAGCCCTGACTTGAACATCTCTGGAAAGACCTGAAAATGTCTGTCCACCGATGGTCCCCATCCAACCTGACCGAGCTTGAGAGGATTTGCAAAGAAGAATGGCAGAAAATACCCTTATCCAGGTGTTCAAAGCTTGTTGCGTCATGCCCAAAAAGACTCGAGGCTATAATTGCTGCCAAAGGTGCTTCAACTAAATACTGAATAAAGGGTCTGAATACATATGTGATATTTCTAAAATTCTGTTTTAACTTTGTTATGATGAGGTACGGAGTGTAGATTAATGAAAAAAAAAAATAATTCAAACAATTGTAGTATCAGGCTGCAACATAAAATTGAAAAAAGTGAAGAGGGTCTGAGTACTTTCTGAATGCACTGTATATACCTTTTTTAATAAATTAGATGAAATGTTGGTAACACTTTAGAATAGGGAACACTTATTCACTATTAACTATGACTTTTCCCTCAATAAATTCCTAATTTGCTGCTTATTAAGTTAGTAAGGTAGTTGTTAAGTTTAGGTATTGGGTAGAATTAGGGATGTAGAATAAGGTCATGTAGAATAAGGCATTAATATGTGCTTAATTACTACTAATAAATGGCTAATATTCTAGTAATATGCATGCTAATAAACATCTAGTTAAGAGACCCTAAAATAAAGTGTTACCAAAATGTTTAGCACCCATATATTTAATTAACATAATGTGTGTCATTGATGGTGTTTCACACTTCCATTTTAATTGTGATTAATTCAGCCATACAAAGAATGCCAATGACTTTATTTATTGTTATGATTATTATTAATATCACCTCATATTAGAGTGATATTTTTAATACTTAAACACCAGTTTTTGTTTTCTAATTTTATATATTTATTTTTATTTAGAATAAATTTAATTAAACATGTTTAGCAGCATTATATTTAATTAATACCCATACAGAGTGCTAGTGACTTAATCAAGCTTTGCTTATTTGTGTATTTATTTGTATTATTATTATAATTATAATTTGTTTTTTTGTTGTTAATAATAATAATATATCACTTAGTGCCGTCAAACGATTAATCGTGATTAATCACATCCAAAATAAAAGTTTTTGTTTACATATATGTATGTACTGCGTATTTATATTTACATAATAAACATACACACACATGTATTTACATGTATATATTTATATTCATATAATTTATATTATATATAAATATATTTAATATATAAACATAGCATATTTTTCTTAAATATATACATATATGTGTGTGTATTTATACATACTTAATAAATATACAGATATACAGTACACACACATATCATGTAAACAAAAACATTTATTTTGGATGCGATTAATCGCGATTAGTCATTTGACATCACTAAATACTTTTCAAATCCAGTTTTTGTTTTCTAGTTTTAAATTGTATGTGTTTTTTAGTTTTATTTTATTTTGTTTAGAATAAATTAAATGTTTTGCACCATTCTATTTAAATAACATACTTATAAAGAGTGCTATTTACTTAAATCAAGTTTCACAAATTTTATTTTATTATTATTATTATTATAATTATATGACCTCATATTAAGTGATAATCTAATCCGGTTTTTGTTTTCTAATTTTTTAATTTACACCCAACCCAAATTGACATGATTATGGTGTGAAGTTAATTATTAATTTTATAATAATTCCACAGTTGTTTCTGTTGCCTGCCGTGAAACTGTTTCCTGTAGTATTTGAGCTCGTACCGCGCATCAGAAAGCAGCTCTGAGTCCATCACAGACGTCATATTCTTCATTTACCATCATATACGTGCCGGTTCACATCCATCCGTCATCTGGTGTCAGAAGAGTTCATGCATATTTAGCACCAGAAAAGCTAACTCTCTACTTGTAATTGCTGTCAATTGTAGGATTTTAGATCCAAAGCAAAGCAGTCATGAATAAGCGATGAGACGATCGATCATAATAGCAGCTCGTGATTAGGCAAGAATTAATTCTAATAGTCGAGCAGCAATAGAAACATTGAATATAGAGCATGACTAATGTCTGTCTACATGTGCCTTATCTGAATATGTAATATCTGACCTGTCTTGAGAAAAGCAAGAGCGTGAGTCATGATTCATGGCTTCATTTACATTCATTTAAGTTTTATTGTCACTGCTCTTGCATTTCATGAGAGAATAAGTCACTTTAAAGTTCATTTAGTCTCTTTCTTATTTTAGATTGGATGAGTGTGAAGGCTGGGCAAGAGATTGAGTTGTTGTTTAAGCAACAATATTAAACATTTTTTTATATTTTTAACATTTTAATTTATTTGTTTATCTATTTATTTATTTTTAAAGAAACAATGTGCATTAATAATAATTTAAGTAAATGTAAATGTACTCAAATTTGCCAAAAGCATCATTTTCATCAGCATTTACTATTGAATGAATTTATTAGAAAAAAAACAGAGAATATTTATTAACATGTATTTAAGTATCACTGTAACTTTTGCTCAATACACAACATATTTATAGCACAATTTATATATATATATTCATGTATATTCTCTTTAAAAAAATATTTAATGCTCAATTATTGTAATTAAATAATTTTATATTGTTATTTTTTATATTTTGAATCTAATTTCATGCATATCTCTTTAAAAATTAAAAAAGCTTTATTTAATATTCAATTATTAGTATTGTTTTTAATATTTTAGTATTTTGGAACATTTTTTAATCTAAATTAATACATTCAAAAATAAAATATATATATAATACTCAATTATATATATTTTTTTTAAATTTCATATATTTAAAAAAAATGATAAATTATTAGAATTTGTTTACATATTTGTTTAATTTAAAATATTTTATTTAATATTTAATTAATAGAATGCAATCATTTTAAATTATAGTATGTTTAAATGTTTTAATGTAATTTCGTACATGTTTTTTTTTTAAAGTAATTTTATTTAATAGTCAATTATTAGAATTAATTCATTTTAAATTATTCATACATATTTTTTACATGTAAAAGTTGAATGAAATAGTTTAATATTATAATATTTTTATAACATTTGTAATTTAATGTTTTTTTTCTCCTGTGTTTTCCCCGGCAGCGCTCCGGTGTCTCTGTTCCCGTCTGACAGCATCTACGAGGTTTCGGCTCCAGAGGTGGACGTCCAGAGCCGTGAGGTGTTCGAGTGTCACGTTCAGACGGGTCGTGGTTGGGTCAGGACTCTGTGTCAGGAGGACGTGCTCATGTACCGCGAGTACATCAAAAACAGATACATGTGAACAGATTGACTGATGGGAAATGGTTGAATTATTAGGGCAGCCGTTCTCTGTACTCCTCGTTTAAAATGAGTCGTTTGACCATCAAGAATATACAACATTCCTTTTCCCCATAAAAGCAATGCAGGAGTGTTTGTTATGAACCTGTAGGTCATGAGGAACAGACGCCGCTGTGACTTATAATAGATTTTGTGACATGAAAGTGAAACAAATCGATTCGCAGATGAGCTTCTGATTAAGTTGTGCCTGATGTCAATTTGATGTATGAGGTTACATATGAACAGAATATAATAAAAGATCATGAGACTCAGCTGAGTGTTTTTATATTCATATATTCATGTTGGTTCAGCGTGTGTCATCCTGCAGCATTTGTGTGTGAATTGTGAGTGTTGTTGAGGACTTTACTGAGGGATGAGATGCAGCATTTCACCTGCTGAAAACTCCCATAGACACACAATGAAGGAGGAACCCGAGACACTTCTACAGACCAGAAGATCAGAGATGCATTTCACACCAGACAAGAAGAAAACACAAAGCAGCTATGCAGAACATCTAGCAACCACCCAGAACACCTTAGCAACCCCCTGGCAACCACATAGCAACACCCCAGAAAAAAACAACCTCCTGGCAACCACCCAGAACACCTTAGCAACCCCCAGACAACCACATAGCAACACCGCAGAAGAAACAACCTCCTTGCAACCACCCAGAACACCTTAGCAACCCCCAGGCAACCACATAGCAACACCTCAGAAGAAACAACCTCCTGGAAACCACCCAGAACACCTTAGCAACCCCCAGGCAACCACATAGCAACACCTCAGAAGAAACAACCTTCTGGCAACCACCCAGAACACCTTAGCAACCCTCTGGCAACCACATAGCAACACACCAGAAGAAATAACCTTCTGGCAACCACCCAGAACACCCTAACAACCCCCTGGCAACCATATAGCAACACCCCAGAAGAAACAACCTTCTGGAAACCACCCAGAACACCTTAGCAACCCCCAGGCAACCACATCGAAACACCCCAAAAGACACAAACTCCTGGCAACCACCCAGAACTCCCTATAACAATCCCTGGCAACCACATAGCAACACCCCAGAAGAAACAACCTTCTGGAAACCACCCAGAACACCTTAGCATCCCCCAGGCAACCACATAGCAACACCCCAGAAGAAACAACCTTCTGGAAACCACTCAGAACACCTTAGCATCCCCCAGGCAACCACATAGCAACACCCCAGAAGAAACAACCTTCTGGAAACCACCCAGAACACCTTAGCAACCCCCGGGCAACCACATAGCAACACCTCAGAAGAAACAAACTCCTGACAACCACCCAGATCACCTTAGCAACCTCCTGGCAACCACATAGCAACACCCCAGAAGGCACAACCTCCTGGCAACCACATAGCAACACCCTAGAAGATACAACCTCCTGGCAACCACTCATAACACCTTAGCAACCTCCTGGCAACCACATAGCAACACCCCAGAAGAAACAACCCTCTGGCAACCACCCAGAGCTAGGTTTGCAAAGGGGTGCACATTTTCTGGTAAATTTCCAGAAACTTCTGGAATTCTTGAAAACGTTCCAGTTTTTTGGAAACTTTTTGATATTTTTGGGAAGTTTTACTGCAATTACAATTTCTGGAAAATTTCTCTCCGTTTGCAACCCTGCTCAGAACACCCTAGCAACCAGCTAAAACACCTTAGAAAACAACCGGCAACCACCATATCACTCAAGGTCATTTAGGGTGTTGCCAGGAGGTTGCTAAGGTCTTCTAGTTGGTTGCTATGTGGTTTCTAAGGTCTTCTGTGTGGTTGCTAACAACCTAGAAGACCGTATCAACACCCTGGTATTGTGGCAGTGACTTTTGCACAGGCAAGTGCTGCTTACATTTTCTTTAAAAAAAATAAAAATAGTGTAATTTTGTCATTTGTTTATTTGATTAATTGTTTTGTGAATTATATATTTGAATTATATTTTATTACTGAATTATTATACGTATATATGCTCATCTGCCTCTCTCTCTCTCTCTCTCTCTCTCACTTCCGGTGCTGGTGTTGAGCGTGAGTGGACAGAGTGGTGCGAAGGCTGTGTGAGTGAACCCTGCTCTTTTTTTCTCTTTCTTGCTTTGGGTTGCTTGGGCTTTTCTCTTAAGTGTTTGGTACCTGTTTGACTTGTCGGGCCGCGTGCTACTGCTCACTGTGCGGGCAGCATGACGGCCCTACGGTCACAGGGGTTGAGTAATCTCACGCGGCGCCATGGTGTGAAAGTGGCGTCCGCGGTGAGTGTGGAGGACTGTTGTCTGGCTGCAGGTGAGGTCGTGGGACATGAACACATCATGTCGGCCTCCAGGATGAACAGTGCCACAGTTGTATTTCTTAGTTCGGTTGAGAAAGCAAATGAGTTGGTTGAGACTGGTATAGTTGTTGATAACCTTTTTACTCCTGTACTCCCGCTTTCTATGCCATCTAAGAAAGTGTTGTTGTCCAACGTCCCGCCTTTCGTAAGCGATGAAACTTTGGTGAGAATTATGTCCCGATACGGTAAACTGGTGTCACCTATTAAGATGATACCAGTTAGCTGTAAGTCCCCTCTTTTGAAGCATGTGGTTTCGTTTAGACGCTTTCTTTTCATGATTTTAAAGGAGGATGAAGAACTCGATTTGTCACTGCATCTTAAAGTTGATGATTGTGATTATATCATCTATGCCACGACGGAAAAAATGAAATGTTTCAATTGCGGGGAGGTTGGTCATTTAATTCGCACATGTCCTAGTAAAACAAATGAAAACAGGCCAGTGGCTGATGCTAGTGGAGGTAGGGCTGGTGAGTCGGCTGAAGCCGGACCATCAAACGCTGCTCCGTCGGGGACAGAGTCTGGTAAAATGAAAGAGAGAGCTGACGTGAGTCTGTCCGCGACTGAGTGTGTGACAGCTCCGGTAACTAATCCCGAGACCGTGATTGGAAAAAATAATCCAGCAAATGTTGATATTCCGATTTCTAAATCCGTTGTGCAGACGGACATGCAAAGAAGTGACGGTGTGGTTAATGTTTTGCAGTCCGATTCGCGTTGGGATGGCATTGAAATGGAGGCAGAACAGAGCCAATTTAAAGTTCCAACAAAGAGGAAAAAAGCTGGTGATTTTCAAACTAATAAAGCAAAGAAAGCAGATGTGGAGGATGTCTATTGTGACGATGGAATGGAAAGCGGTAGTGAGTCCTCTGATTCGAGCGTTAGTTTGTCTCAGAGTGACTTTTCTACCCGCAATTATGAAGTTGATGACATTAAACTCTTTCTTAAGGCCACTAAAAATAAAAGAGGGGTGCGTGTAACTGAGTTTTTTCCTGACGCGAAACAGTTTGTTGAAAAAACTAGGCTTTTCATGTCAGAAAGTTTGTTTACAAACAAAGAGATATATCGATTAAAAAAGATAGTGAGAACACTCTCGTCTGGTGATACAAATGAAGACAGTGAAAAAGCTTAATATTATGACCATGAAAGGGTGTGTGTGTGCAGTTTTGCTATGTTTGTTTTATTTCTTTTCTTCTAACATGTGTGAGGTGAATATTGCAACAATTAATGTAAATGGTTTAAGGGTAATGGAAAAAAGAGCTGAAGTGTTTGAGGTGGTTAAACAAAAAAAAATTGATGTTGCCATGTTGCAGGAAACCCACAGTGATTTAAGAAATGCTGCTGATTGGGCAGCGGAGTGGGATGGAGTCTCGGTTTTGAGTCACAACACCTCACTAAGTGGAGGGGTTGCCATTCTTTTCGCCAAAAGTTTTATTCCACACACTTATCAGATTGAAGAAGTTGTTAAAGGCAGACTTTTAAAAGTAAGAGCTACTTTTGAAAAATTTACTTTTGTCTTTATTTGTGTGTACGTCCCTACTTCAGCTGTGGAAAGAATGGTGTTTTTAAATGTACTTTGTTCTGTTATGCAAAAATGTTGTGTGGAAGAATACTTATTTTTGGGTGGTGATTTTAACTGTACAGTGTCAAATTTGGATAGGAATCATTTTGAGCCCCATTTGCCCTCTCGTAATCGTTTAACTCAACTTGTTAAGACACATGAGTTATGTGACATTTGGAGGCAGTTTAATGGGACACAAAGACAGTACACCTGGACTCATGTTCGTGACCGTGTTATCTCTCTGGCTAGGTTGGATCGGTTTTATGTTTATAAGCATCAATGCAATATTGTAAGAAGATGTTTAATCACCCCGTTGGGTTTTACTGATCACAGTATGGTACAGTGTTGTGTGTTTTTAAACTTAATTAAACAAAAGAGTGCGTACTGGCAGCTAAATGTAAACTTGTTAAGTGATACGTATTTTGGAGATACTTTTAAGGTGTTTTGGGGTGAATTTAAAACCACAAAGGGATCTTTTAATTCCTTACGGCAATGGTGGGATTTTGGAAAAATTCAAATGAAACAGTTTTGTATACAGTATACTCAAAACATCACTAAAGAGGCTACTTTAGTTATGAACACCTTGGAGGCCGATATTCTAAAACTTCAGGAATTGGCTGAGTCAACTGGTGTCCAAAGGTTTTTTGACACTTTGGCCAATAAGAAGACACAGTTGGCTGATTTGCTGGGTTTTAAAGCACAGGGGGCTCTGGTCAGATCACGGTTCTTGAGTGTGAGCCAGATGGATGCTCCTTCCAGGTTTTTTTTTAACTTGGAGAAGAAGAATGGCCAGAGTAGAGCCATTCATGCCTTGCGATCTGAATCTGGTAGATTATTGACAGACCCTGCAGGAATCCGCAGGAGAGCAGTTATTTTCTATGAAAATTTGTATAAGAATGAACTCGGAGCAGGATATGAGGGTGAAAGTGATTTTTTCGACGAATTGCCTCAGGTACCGGAGGAAGCCAATGCTAAAATCTCAGGTGCCTTGAGTGAGGCAGAGCTGTATAAGGCCCTCCAAGGAATGGAGTCGGGAAAGGCTCCGGGAATTGATGGTCTGCCAGTTGAGTGGTATAAGACTTTCTGGGCTGAACTGAAAGAGGATCTGCTGGAGGTTTTGAATGAAAGCTTGGCTGAAGGCCGGCTGCCTCTGAGCTGCCGTAGAGCAGTGTTAACCCTCTTGCCCAAGAAAGGTGACCTTACTGACATCAAGTGTTGGCGGCCCGTATCTCTGCTCTGTAGTGATTACAAACTGCTCTCCAAAGTATTGACAAATCGGTTAGCAGGGGTGATGAGCTCTGTCATCCATCCTGACCAGACCTACTGTGTTCCCGGCAGATCGATATTTGATAATGTTTCTTTGGTTCGTGATGTGTTTGAGGTCTCCAAGATGCTTAACTTGGATTGTGGTTTAATTTCTCTGGATCAGGAGAAAGCTTTTGATCGTGTGGAGCATTGTTACCTGTGGAGAGTTTTAGAATCTTTTGGTTTTTGCCAAAAGTTTATTGATTGTATCAAAGTTCTCTATAGTGGCGTTGAGAGCATTCTTAAAATCAATGGTGGTTTATGTGCTCCTTTTAAAGTTTATAGAGGTGTCAGGCAAGGGTGCTCATTATCTGGCATGCTTTATTCTTTAGCGATTGAACCTCTTTTACACCAAATAAGGACTAAACTACATGGTATATGTCTGCCAAATTGTAAGGATAATCTCATATTGTCAGCTTATGCTGATGATGTGATAGTTATGATTAGCAGGCAAAGTGACATAAGGACTTTGTTAAAGCTACTTTCAGTCTTTAGAGGTTTATCTTCTGCAAAGGTAAACTGGAGGAAAAGTGAAGCTCTATTATTGGGTAAATGGTTAGAGGGAAAGCCAGAACTGCCAGAGGGCTTAGTTTGGGGAACATCAGGTATTAAATATTTAGGTGTGTTTCTGGGTGATGATTTAATAATGCAAAAAAATTGGGAAGGGGTCATTGAGAAAATTAAGGGTCGTCTGGAAAAATGGAAATGTTTGTCCCAAAATATATCATACAGAGGCCGCATTTTAATAGTTAATAATTTAGTTGCATCCTCATTATGGCACAAATTTGCATGTGTTGATCCGCCCATTCATCTGTTAGCTAAAATCCAGGCTACTTTAATTGATTTTTTCTGGGATAAACTGCATTGGGTCCCGCAGAGTGTGCTGTTTTTGCCTAAGGAGGAGGGTGGGCAAGGCTTAATACATCTGCAAAGCAGAATAGCAGCCTTTCGTTTGCAGCGTATCCAAAGACTATTAGTTAGTTCTGTTGATTTTAAATGGTGTGCTGTTGCATATGTGATTTTACATAAGCTTGAGAATCTAGGGCTAGACAAAACTCTTTTTCTGTTGGACCCCAGGAAACTGAACACTTCTGGTTTGCCAGTGTTTTACAGGAATATTTTCAAAGTTTGGAGTCTTTTTGTTGTTAGACAAGCAGAAGACCCACATTCTCTCTATTGGCTTTTGGAGGAACCTATAGTTCGTGGAGCACGTCTGGACTTATCTGCAAATGGACTTTTTCCAGGACTTAACAAGGCACTCGTTGACAACAAAGTCATCACTTTGGGACAACTACTGGAGACAGCAGGACTTGATTTTAAAAATGATGAAGCTATTGCTCAACGGTTGGGTTTCAGATCTACTCGTCTAGTTGCACAGTTATTATTGAAGTGGCGGGCTGCCCTCAAACCAACAGAATGGTCTTTGCTGTCTAGCCTTCGGGATGGCCTCAGTAAACCCAATCCAGTGGATTCTTTCCCTCTTTTGTTTTTTTCTGTGAATGTGGAAGGTTTTGCTGGAATTTTTTTGGAGACTGTTGATTCTGTGTATGTTGAATTTTTATCTTGTATTGGGAAAACACTGTATAAGTATTGTGTGATCAGTTTTAATAAGAAAATGTTAGATGGGAAGATTGACACCCCATGGCGTGATTTTTTTAAACTGGATGCAGATAGAAGACCTCAATGGAGGGCACTGTATAAACCACCATTGATCAAAAGAACAGGTGACTTGCAGTGGAGGATCCTTCATGGTGCTATTGCAGTCAACTCTTTCATTTCAGTTATAAACCCAGAGATTGGTGCTAAATGCCCTTTTTGCAATGGGAGAGAAACAATTTTTCATGCTTTTGTGAACTGTGCTAGATTGGAACTTTTGTTTTTGTTACTAGGAAGCATTTTCGCAAGTTTTAGTGAAACCTTTTCTTTGGAAGTGTTTATTCTTGGTTTTAAATATGCAAGGAAAAGAAGATTTTCTTGTCAATTGTTGAATTTTGTAATAGGGCAGGCCAAGTTGGCTGTTTATTTGAGCAGGAAGAAGAAAATTGAACACAACTTGGAACAGGATGTAATTGCTGTATTTTCAAATATGATGCAAGCAAGGATATTGATTGATTTTAATTATTATAAGCATATGAATGATCTTGACACTTTTGAAAATATTTGGTGCTGTAACGGTGCTTTGTGTTGTTTGTTTGAAGCTGATGTGGTTTTTACATTCATGTGATTTGTTTTTGCTTTAATGCAATGTGAAGTGAAATATGTTTTAGTTGTATGGTGATTTTTTATGTATTAAAGTTTTGTTAAAATTCAAATTCTCTCTCTCTCTCTCTCTCTCTCTCTCTCTCTCTCTCTCTCTCTCTGTCTCTATCTCTCTCTCTCTCTCTCTCTCTCTCTCTCTCTCTCTCTCTCTCTCTCTCTCTCTCTCTCTCTCTCTCTGTCTCAGTGCAGCGTCTCGTTTCTCGCTCCGTGTGCCGCGTGAGTCTGGATTCAGTTCACAGGCGTCTGCAGAAATCAGTCACATGGCAGCAGGTGGAAACTTATGAACACACACACACTCATGCATACTCGCTCGCTCAGAAAAGTGCTGCTGATTACAGGCCTTATTAAAGCTCCATTAGTCTCTGAACAATAATGAAGTGAGATGTGGACAAAAGAAAAAAAAAAGTGATTTCTTTTTTTATCTGAATGTGTGCGTCACTTACTGAGGTTATTATAACATCTTAAGAGTGAAAAATACACTTGAGCTGAAGCGGAGTAATATATACTTCAGGATTTAAGGCAAGACATTTTCAGTGGGGGGAAAGAAACATCCGAAATACACATTTAAGTGTTTGTTTTATTTCGCTTTATCTATTTGCATCTATAAATTTCAATTCTAATTTTTCTCCACTTCAGCAGCACTTACATACACCAAAATGTACAGTTTTATTCCTCTATACTGTATTCTGAAGATATTTATTGAGGGGTTTGTTCATATATCATTAGCCTGATTTTATTTTTGCACTTTATGTATTTGCATCTGTAAATGTGAATTAAAATACCAACACAATACATATATTTTAAAGGTCTTTTCTCAAAAAATGAGTTTGTTTCTCCACGTCAGCAGCACATACAAACACCAAAACTCACAGAAGGTTTTTTCATATAATATTGGCCTGGTTTTATTTTTGCACTTTGTATTTTGCGTCTGTAGATTTCAGTTACAGTGTATATCTTTAAAGGTATTTTTCTCAAAATGAGTTTGTTTTCCTCACTTCAGAAGCACTTACATAAAACCAAAACTTAGTTTTATTCCTCTCTATATTTTGAAGATATTTACTGAGGGGTTTGTTCATAAATCATTCACCTGGTTTTATTTCTGCACTTTGTTTATTTGCGTCTGTAGATTTCAATTGCAATGCATATCTTACGTTTCCTCAATATAATATTTTTTTCTCCTCTTCAGCAGCACTTGCATGCACCAAAACATGGTTTTATTCCTCTCTATATTCTGAAGGTTTTTACTGAGGGGTTTGTATATCATTGCTTCCTTTTGGGATTTAGGAGTGATATAAAGATAAATCCAAAATCCGTTCTATAAAAACCTTCAACTCTAATATGGCAGTGAAATCAAGAGAAAACCTCACTTTATTCCATGTTTGGGAAAATGTATGCAAATAAGTGCATCTTTAATTAGATAACACATCATTTGCACATTTAAACAACATTTCCGAAAGCTTGTAATACACATCAATTGTCTTGATGTACCTTGATTAATCAGTTGGTAATGTAGTTGATATCTACATTATTCTGCTTGTTTTTTCTGCATGTCTTGAACTATTATTCTAATGTGGTTTATTGTTTTCATATCACATGTATTCTAAGTATGTGAACCAGTGAATATTTTCAAGGTTCTTCTGTGGCATCAGACTGTAAAACCAATGTAAAATCTCTTCAGGCTCAGTTGCTAATGTGTGTATGTTTGATCAGACACTTGATCCAGTTAGAAACCACCTAAAGCACATTAAATATGTGAATTAGTATTATATTGCATGGCTCTCTGGAATACTTTTGTATATAATGACACTAAATGACACTATGATTGATTTATGTCATAAGTATCTGTGTAATAAGCAGGTAAATGTACATGCAGCTTCACATGAGGGTTTATTTTGTGATAATGAGCATTGAAGCTCATGCATTAGAACTGCTGTCATTCACACAGCCCTTCATGCATTACATGACATTTATTTTACTCTTGTTCATGTTACATGAGATGTTTTTTCTTTCTTTCATGGCTTTTTCTTCTTTATTCGGTCTTTCTCTCCCTGCTCTTTCTTTTTCTACGTTTACATTGTTGTAATCATATTTCTCAGCAGTGAGTAAATGTATGTAGCTGTGCTGGTTTCTAGGATACCAGAAAGGAGATGAAGAGATACTGAGAGAGAGAGAGAGATACTGAGAGAGAGAGAGATGCTGAGAGAGAGAGAGATGCTGAGAGAGAGATGAGCTTCACTGCAGTCAGATACTGCTGACAGTCATCATGACACACACGATCACAGCAGCCATACAGATGAAAATTACATGACAGTAAATGTCAATAAGTTATACATTAATTTTTTTTTTTTAATTCTATTAAACATTTTTTATATATATATATATATATATATATACACACACATCATACATAATATCTTGTTTATTTTAATATATTTGTATTTAGATATTTTATTTCATTTTTATTTTTATTTACATATACAATATTTTAGAAATAAAATATATTACAAATAAAATGTCATTTTAAAAATATTTGTAATTTAAAATATTGTTTTTTATTTTTATAATACATTTTATTTCAATATATTTTAATAATTATTTAAATATTTTATTTATATTAGACTTTTACATTACATATAAAACAGTATATTGTATATACTCTATAATGTTTATATATAAAATGTGATATAAAATGAAATATATATTTTATATATAATATAAAATAAGTGAGATATTATGAAATATGCAATATAACTGGTCAGAATATATATAGAAGATGTGTGTCAGATTATGGTGGTTTATTTGAGTGGATTCCAGCAGTTAATTACAAACCAGACCGACCAAATAATGACGTTTAAAAATTCATTTTCAGCCAGTCGGTCATTATAGCAAAGTTTACCCAGACATTAATATTAATATATTAGTATTAATCTACAAGTTGCTTTCCTGTCTTGCTCAGTTTTACATACTTTGGCCTCCTTTTTTTTTCTTTTCTTTCTTTCTTTCTTGCTTTAGCTGGACTCTCCTGAGCTTCCAGATATCTGTCAGGTGTTTTATCCTCATTATATTATAATTAACACTGTTCTCTGAGTCCGTTGCATTCACGCATCTGATGCTGACATGATATTGTTGCCAGGGTGTTGCTATGCGGTTGCTAGGTTGATTGTTATTTTGCAGAAACACCTCTCATGTTCTTCACCTCATGCAACTCTAGTTTCAGTCTTAAAGTTGGTTGGCTGATTAGACTCTGTGGTTATGAGCATCATGTGTGTCATCTGTCTGTCTGTGACTCTGAGTTAATGGAGCTTCAGAAAGGCCTCGCGGGTGCAGTGATCGTTCAGATACTCGCTGTTAATATTTGACTGCTCTGTGACGATGTGAACAGAACATTCACCCCATGAGCTCCATTACAGACCGTTTCTGCTCTAAATCACCTGTGGAACATGTTCTCTTTGGCTCAAAACTCATGAGAATTTAATATCCATGCTTCTAAATCCTGTACAGAAATGACTGTGGCTGTACTATGGTACAGTGATGGCATCAGATTGTACTTTAACATGTTCTTAATGTACATGAAGGATTCATATTCATATACCATGGTACTCTGATGGTATCAGGTAAAAACACAGGCCTACAATGAGCAGCAGTGACATTTTAGATGGTGGCCATCCACCTTATATTGAAATGTAAAACTATATAAATAACTAGAATAATTTACACTACAAACTAGTCTGTAAATGGCATCTCTATATTCATCCTATGTGTCCTCATAAGGTGTAAATGTATTACTTTTATTACTTTTTTGTTAACCTGGCAACACATCCCTTAAAGGGGTCATCGGATGCAAAATTCACTTTTCAAGTTGTCAAATGTGTGTTGGAAGTGTGTGTACACATCCATTCTATAATTATAAAAATCCACCCAGTGTTTTTTTTTTAAATCCCTATTTTAAAATCCCCTTTCTCAAAGCAGGCTGTTCTGAGATTCCTGTCAGAATGACATAGTTCTGTACAGACCACTCCCACGATAGTTGATTGACACTAGCGTCTTACCTTAGACCCGCCCTGAGAGAGCTGAGAGCTGTAAACAGTCCGACCGACTCCAGTGCAGGGGGAGACAAGATGTCTCTGATTAAGCGATTGAGGTGTTTTGTTGTTGGATGTAATAATGAATATAGCAGTCGTCATTTACTCCCGACATCTGAGCCGCTGAAGACGCAGAGGATTAACGTTACTTTCATTTTGAAGGGAATGCACCGATCACCAATCTGCCTAAATGTGTCTATGTTTGCGCGAATCATTCGTGATCCAGCCTCACCTACAGAAGAAGCGAGTATAAGGGATTTTTATGAATCTTTGCAAATTGCCTTTCCTAATAATGTACCAGTTAGCCAGTTTTGCGGTTAAAGTAAACAGTACAGCTCGTCACCCCACGGAAGAGAGGGGCGGGGCGAGCAGAGCTCATTAGCATTTAAAGCAACATGGACTAAAAACGGCTTGCTGAAAACAGAGCTGATTTTGACGGTAAAAAAGTTTTTTAATGGTTTTTTACACTACCATTGAGAAATTTTAACCAAAATATGTTATAGACTTTTAATTAAGACCCTAAAGAATCATATCAACTTGTGCAAAATGGGCATCCGATTACCCCTTTAAGAAAATTAACTATGGTTTGGTAAAAAAAAAAAAAAAAAACCATATAGTTAAACCATGGTAACCACAAATTAACCATGGTTTTGCTACACTAACCATAGTTTAACCATGGTATTTGTAGTTAAACTGTGGTTATACATATATACTATAGTTAAACCATGGTTAATTTTCTTAAGGGATTTGTATTTGTGTATACTTTCTTTTTTCTTTGTTTTGTTTTTATAACTGTACGGCCTTAAATGTTTTTGATGTTTTCTGCTGTTTAATAATTTTTTTTTTTTTAAAAATCAGAAAAAAAGATTTGCAAATTCGCTCCGTCCTGATCTGAATTAAATGATTCGCAATCCATGCTCCAAAGTTCCGATCTAAATCAAATGATTTGCGATCTGCGCTCCGAAGTCCCGATCTGAATAATGATTCCGGAACCATCATTTCAGACAAAGAATCGCAGCGCGGATCGCGAATCATTCCTTTTGTCAAATGAACCCGCTCTAAATCTAAATCAAATGATTCACGATACACGATTTGAAGTCCCGATCTGAATAATGATTCAGGAACTATAAGGAGTTACGGCATGGATCACAAATCATTCATTTCGCCAAATGATCTGCGAACCTGCTCTGAAATCCCGATCTAAATGAAATGATTCGCGAGACACGATTTGAAATCGCGATCTGAATCAAATGATTTGCGATACGTGATTTGAAGTCCCGATCTGAATTAAATCATTCGTGATACACTATCCCAGGGTTCCTCAAATCTGGACCATTCCTGCAGAGTTTAGCTGTAACCCTAATCAAACACACCTGAGCATGCTAATCAGAGTCTTCGGGATCTTTAGAAAATCACAGGTAGGTGAGTTTGATCAGGGTTGGAGCTAAACTCTGCAGCAGATTGGACCTCCAGGGAAAGATTTGAGGAACCCTGCGCTATCCGATTGGAGCACTTCGAAGTGAATCATTTTGCGACTCAATTGTTTTACTGATTCAGAGTTTCACCCATCACTATAAGTACTTTTTATAATCATTACAAGTGTTGTCGAAATTCGAAAATGAATGGCTCTTTTGATCTGTTTTTTTCTAGTGAATCGCTTGAACTGAATGATCTAAGTCACGAGTTTGAATTAATCGAAGCGGTTTGAGCGTAAATTACTACTCACTCAATTGAATCGGTTTGTCTGTTCCTCCACTTTTCACGTCTTCAGCTATGTTTACAAGACACTGTCAGCACTACTGGCTTAGCTCGCTAGTTTTCTAACATTAACTGAAATAAGCAAAAAAGTTTGATTTTTATAAATAAAATATCAATATTTTAATTTCAAAGATCACATCCAACACAAATCTACGAACATATTCAGGTGAGGTAGTTTACTGCTAACTAGTCAAACACTCCATTAATATGACCACATGAATCTCAAAATACATGTTAGATAGTGTTAGTGTGCATTATGTGGGTGCTCAACCCCAAAAACTATTTCAAACAAAAAAAGCAAAGTTAGCACACCACAGCTCCAAAAGTAGAAATATTTATTTATGTTCTCATCACAGGTGACGTTTCGAGGTTAAAAGCTCTTCATCAGACAAATATGTTCTACTTTTGGAGCTGTGGTGTGCCAACTTTGCTTTTCTTGTTTGGAATAATGTTAAATGCAAAAATACTATACGTTATAGTGCCATCATCCAAATTTGCCAACCTTAGTTGAATGCAAACAGATTTTTGGTAACACTTTATTTTAAGGTGTCCTTGTTACACGTTACATTACTATTGTAATAACAATTAATTCTGCATGATTACATGCAAGTAACCCTAAGCCAAACCCTAATCCTTACCCTAACCATATAGTAAGTACATGTAGTTAATTAATATTACTCAGTACTTAAATGTATAATTACACTGTAACAAGGACACCTTAAGATAAAGTGTAACCAGATTTTGTATAAAATACAGTGCACCTTTCATTGCACAAATCATTACAGCATGTGTCACGTGCGCTCGGTATGTTGCATTAGAACAAACATTGATATACTATCTCATGCACATGCACACGCACACGCACATCAGTTGCAATCATTCACCTGTAGATCGGTGATGTGAACGGCTCGGTCGCGCGCAGCTGTAGGCGGCGGCGTGCTGACGTCATCAGGGTTTATTAGCGCCGCTCGGATCCGCAGGAGCCAGTCAGTCCCTCCGCTCTCGCGCTCCTCGTGCATTAAACCAGATCCAGGACTCTTTTCCGGGAATCCAGACTGTAGTAAAGGATTCACCTGAAGAAGAACACGCGAGCGGTCAGCTGAAGAAACTCTCTCCGTCTCTCGTTTTCCTCCATGTGAAGGAAAAGGTACGACAACCGATTGCTTTTTCCGATTATGAACTCAAATGAGATGAGATGCATTTGAACTGCACGTTTTGAGAGCTTGTGCGCAAACAAAATGCGTTATTTGGTCATTTTTCCCGAAGCGAAGTTGGTTTCAGCACCACGGAGAGCGTGATGCGCAAACACCGCATCTAGTTTGATCTTTTTTTTTTAAATATAAGTTTGCATTTTCGTTTAATGTCTTATTTTAAGTGAGATAAAGCCTTCTGTCCACTATTTCTATTCGATCTATTTCTATTCCATCGAACGTAAAGACTTTGCTCTTCAAGCGTGATCTTTTAAAAGACGCTTATGCACAAACAAACGTTTTATAATTATAATTTAATTCGTGAGTTCAAGCGAGATTTTCAGAATCATCATTTAAAGCGACGTTGATTACCAATAATCAAATGCCCTAAAGATGAATTTGTGCTTAACACTCCTGTAAACCAAATATTGATTTTAAATTGCTCTTAACATGGTTTTACTTTGTATTTTATGCATGAAGTCCCATAAAGATATTCACGTCTGCCCACATAGCGGCTTTTCCGTTCATATGAAGGAAAAAGTAGGACAGCAACTGCACAATTTTTGCAGATTGTAATACTGAAGAGTTTACAACATTTAAAAGATGTTTATGCACAAACAAACGCTGTGATTGCTTCTTTCGTGAGTGAAAGCGAAACTCTTGGATTCGCCATTTAGAGCGACTTTTGATTTTCAATCATCAAATAATCGAGAGATGGATTTGTGTTCGTTTAGCCAACATAATTGTGATTTAAAACAGAATATGTAAAAAAAAAAAAAAAAAAAAAAATCGGAACAAGACCATGACTTAATATGGTTTTATGTGCTATTTTCGTCCAGCAAATTATTTTTTTTGCCAACTATATACTTAACTAAGAGTTTACAACTTTAAAAAAAAAATTAGGCTCAAAATGCATGCTTTATTCCGGCTTGTTCTGGACAAAAAGCAACATTTTGAGATTCAGCACCACGGACAGCTCCACCTGGCTTTCAATGGCAAACTATCAACGAGATTTCTTCATGCAAATTATATTTTTTATTTTATTATTTTTTATTTTTCGTTCAGCAAATGGGCATTTTTTGCTGATTACATACTGAACTCAGATTTTACAGTTTTTAAAAGTTGTTTATTTTCAAATAAAACGCTTAATTTCTTCTTCTTGACAAAAAGCAACGTTTTGCGATTCAGCACCACGGACAGCTCCAACTGGCTTTCAATGGCCAAATGAGATTTCTTCATGCAAATCATATAATAAAACTTCTTAATGTGGTTTTACATCTTAATTTGAGTGCAATATCCATTCAAAAGTCTTCTGCACTTTTCCAGCAGAATTGGGAATTTCAAATTTGAACTTTTAAAAGACAACCAAATGTTTTGTGATTATTTTCTTCATGCAAATTATATAATCAAACTTACTATTTTGAATGTTAAGTCTCTATATGTCATTTATAGATTTGTAAATGGGTTTCTCTGATCTGACATAATTGTTTTGTGTCCAGGCTTAGCGATGAACGAGAGCGTAGCGCTCAACGAGAGCGGCGCAGTTTCCTCATGGCTGGAAGCCGAAGCCTTTGACGCCAACCAGACTCTGGTGCTCTCATCTGCGGCCCTCGAGTTCCATGTCAACCCGTGGGACATCATGCTGTGCCTGTCTGGTACAGTGATCGCCTGTGAGAATGCCATCGTGGTGGCCATCATCTTCTACACACCGACTCTTCGCAACCCGATGTTCGTCCTGATTGGCAGCCTGGCCACCGCCGACCTGCTGGCTGGCATGGGATTAATCCTGAACTTTGCTTTCCAGTATCTGGTCTCATCCGAGACCATCAGCCTTATTACAGTTGGATTCCTGGTGGCGTCCTTCACGGCGTCCATCAGTAGCTTGCTAGCTATTACGGTCGACCGCTACCTGTCGCTCTACAACGCCTTGACATACTTCTCCGAGAAGACGCTGCATTATGTGCATCTGATGCTGGTGGGAACATGGGGTGCATCGCTGGGATTGGGACTGCTGCCCGTTTTGGGCTGGAACTGCTTGGATGATGCATCCACCTGTAGCATCGTGCGTCCACTCAATCGCACCAACCTCACCCTCCTCGCCATGTCGTTTTTCGTCATCTTCACCCTCATGCTCATCCTGTACTTCAAGATCTGCAAGATAGTGTGTCACCACGCACACCAGATCGCGCTGCAGCAGCATTTCTTCACCACCTCACACTATGTGGCCACCAAGAAGGGCATCTCCACGCTCGCCATCATCCTGGGCACGTTTGGTGCCAGCTGGCTGCCCTTCGCCATTTACTGTTTGGTCGGGGAGCGCGATTATCCGCCGGTGTACACATACGCCACGCTACTTCCTGCTACCTACAACTCTATGATCAACCCCATCATCTACGCTTACCGAAACCCAGAGATCCAGCGCTCCATCTACATGCTTTTCTGCGGCTGCTTTCATACCAGCAGCTCGTACCGATCCAGATCTCCCAGCGAGGTTTAGATCCTCTGTGCTTTGTTTTTAACCCTGTAAAGCCTGACATATGAAATAATAGTCCAGTTTATGGAAATGGAACAGTTTATTGGACAATAGTGTTTTTTGGTCATGTGTTCAAATCCCGGACGAGCCCCCAATTGGTAAAGATGTGGCTATAAATTATGGCTCGTATTGTGAGAATGTAGAGGGAAAATAGCTAAATATTATTCAGAGGACCAAATCTGAGCAAAAGTATCCTAGTCGTAATGTAAATCATTGAGATCTTTATAACTGTATAACAGACAACTATCGTAAAATTATATAAATATCATTCTTCTCTCTGTATCTCCAATAATATGACTTAGTAATATGAGATTGAAATGATGCAAACATATAATGCAATGCAATCCAATGCTGATTGAGAGATGAAGAAATAAAGGCTCCTCAGAAGATGTGAGATGAAGATCATTCTTCCGCTGAGGAACAGTGAAAGTAAAGCTTCTGGAAACAAATGCTCCTCAAAAGATCCTGATGATCAGATTTGAGACTAAAACATGATTGATGGAGAATCAAGTAAAGCTGAGCTGCTTCAGTCCAGTAAGTGTTCATCTGGAGATATGACTGCAGTTATTCTGACGCTTACTTGATCAAAATCAGTCAAGATTTGACACGAGAAGAGTTTCTACAGTTACACTAAAAGAGCTTTTACTGGATAAAAACCATAAACTATCAATCAGAGACAGAAGCTAAAGATTTGACACTGAAGCAGCAGCTGAATCTGGACGCTTGTACAATTACACTAAAAGAGCTTTTACTGGATAAAAAACGCTAAACTTTCAATCAAATGACAGAAGGCATTGTGTTTTGGTCATGCTGGTCACTGAAGTCTTATAAATGTGCGTATCAGTAGGCTTTATAGGGTTAAACTCTTGTTCATGTTGCCTGTACGTGCATAAGTATGAATATGGCGCTCAAAGTGTCTGTTGAGCATTTGCACTTTACTGAGACCCGGGCGTCTCGACACTCTGTGAACAAGCAACGACTCGTATCAAGAATGTATATTTATATTATTTATAAGCGACATGTTGCACTTTACTGTACAAATCTAGATGCCAAAGCAGTATTGCGTAGGCCTACGTGTTTGACGAGTTACTCAACTCATGTGATGGGTTTTCTATTTTGTAAAGTTGTCCATGACTGTACATTTTATACAAAACAGTGAACACAAAATAAAACATGAAAAGCTCAAGTAAAATGGACTGTTTTTCATTTCTGAAAGTGTGTTTGTAAGCGTGAGTGTGTATGAGGAAATGAAGGAATAATACAAGAGCTGAAACTGTTGAATTCAAATAGAATAGTTCATAGGTTGCCTTGATGTCATCTATTTAAAGGGACAGCACACCAAAAATGTATCCTCTGCAGTGAATGGGTGCCGTCAGAATGAGAGTCCAAACAGCTGATAAAAACATCACAATAATCCACACCACTCCAGTCCATCAGTTAACATCTGGAGAAGACAAAATAAATAAATCCATCAAGATGTTTTTAACTTTAAACTGTTGCTTTCGGCTAAAATAGTCCTCTATCCATAATATTGCTCCAGGGAAAAAGTCCATCTCCTGTTGTCTCTCACATCAAAATCCAGCCACATATTTGTTTAGAGCTGTTTTGGCTTGTTAACGCTGCTTGATCTGATGCAGATTTCTCTCCTGATTCAGACCAGAACACTTTTTCACTGGAGGAAGAGTTATTATGGATTATGGACACATAATAGAGAAAAACATCTTAATGATGGATTTATTTATTTTAGCTTCTCAAGCTGTTATAACTGATGGACTGGAGTGGTGTGGATTACTTGTGGATTATTGTGATGTTTTTATCAGCTGTTTGGACTCTCATTCTGACGGCACCCATTCACTGCAGAGCATCCATTGCTGAGACACTGATGCAAAGAAACAAGCTCATCTACAACTTGGATGGCCTGAGGTTGAGCACATTTTCAGCAAATGTTCATTTTTGGGTGAACTGTTGCTTTAATTAAAATGGTAGATTGAAAGTATATTTCCTTTTTCCTCAACAACATACAGTTTTTGAAAAGTATGGAATCACAAAATCAATTGTGGTTATTTAATATACATATATTGACACTCCCAGTTTCTTCCAGTTAATAATATATATTATAGTTAATATATACATATATGTATTGGGGCCCTATGGATATTGTGTTGGATGGTGAATGGCTTTTGAGTCATAAAAGTTGAGAACCACTATTTAAATGTAATAATCTATACAGAGCAGTGAAATTATGCACAAAATCTGTAATAATTGTTTAAATTGGCCAAAAATGTAAAGTCATACTCATCCGAAGACACAGAATCTCTTGGTTTGTGTCGTCACTGTCACTCTCAGCACCTGCTGTTTCCGCTGAGTAATGAAGCTCGTCTGACAGTCATGAATTTTTCTCCTTCAGCACTAATTAAGTTCAAGAGTGAACGAGATGTGTCTGTGCTCATACAGATTCATTCATTCAGTTCCATCATCAGTGAAGCAGGTGGAGCAGGAACATCTCAGCAGTGCTAATTACATCCTTCCTTCAGGTTTTTAAGGTTCCTATAAGTTCACTGTATCCAGACTAATGATTTAGAAGTGCTCTAGCCATGCTGTATTACTGGGTCAATTTGATCCACATTAATTGCTTCAAAATTGGTTCAGCTATTTGGTGAATTGGTCTGCTATTTCTTCTCATTTAGGGTCATGAATGTGCATGCAAGTTTATAGATGTGTTTCGGAAAGGCGGTACACATTTTGAACTTTTGACCCCCGTTGTTTTCCATGTTATTTGCCAAAAATCAACACTAAAAAGCAGAAAAACTTTATTGTAACTTGTAATATATGAAATACATGAGAACTTACAAAATGTAAAAAATTGAGACTCATCTTCTGAATCCAATATTCCAAATATTGCATTATTATAGTAGATTTTTTTAGTGTTCGATTCTCATCTGAAGACTCTTAAAAATGTGAAATAGATGTTATTTTATATTAATCCTTCTGATTTTCGAGACTGTTTTTGTTATGTCAGTGTTGTCATGACTTCGTTTCCATAATAATAATAATAAATTTAAACATTAAATTCTCTGAAAAACCCAGTTATGAGATTTTGTTTAAAATATACCAGGTCAAAAAATTATAAAATAAAAATAAAATCAAATGTGCATTATTCACAATACATGCATTAGAAAATCAAATAAGGCAGATTTTTATTTTATGCATTTTTTTAACATCTTAAGAACAAAATGTTGATTCTGTGATTTATTTCTGAGTGAAACTTGATATTGATGAGACTTGATATTCTCCTGGTGAAATGAGTTGTAAATAAAACAGTTTTACAAGAAAATACTGTTTCAGTCTTTCTACTTTAATGTTATTTGCCATTTCTTTGTAATTATTTGTGAAATTTACCACCAATTTCTGAGTGAAAATGTTTCAAAGTAAATGTTCTTCAGTTTTTCTCCTTGTATCCTGATGGTAAGTCGATTCTGATGTCATTTTGACTCTCTTGCCCTTGCGTTGACATTAATAGACAGTCATTGACACAAGACAGACTATATTTAAACATGCAGTTTCTGAATCATAATTAGTCTAGTCATGGAAAATTACATGATGGTCTCGTAAAAAAGGCTTTTTTTGTGTTGTTTGTGACTGAAATAGATGATGAGCTTTTGGTCTGTATTGTGTTTTTGATATAAAATCTTAAAGCAGAGCCTCTGTTCGAGTCCAGACTGATGTGACTGTGTGTTATCTGTCTGTGTTTGAACAGCCGCTCAGTGATCCTCCTCCTGCGCTCTGAGCTTCACAGGTTGAATCACAGCGTTATTCTGATGGATGTGGGTGCAGCAGACGGGCTTCATCACCATCTGTGGATGGTGGGTGTCTGCTGGCTGCTCGATGACGTGCCGTCCTCAAGAGTTTGGAGCTGGATGGAGTAAGTGAACGAGGTGTTTTCTCATGTTCCTGTAGTTCAGACAAGAGGTCATGGGTTCGGTGCAGGTCACTTTGGATAGAAGCATGTGCAAAATGCACCAGAGTAAATGTAATGTGTCACATGCACAGTCACACTTTATACTATGTACTTACATAAAAAAATAAGTACAGTGTACTTATTGTGGACATATTGTACTGTAAAACACTTTTGCTGCTATTGAGGTGGATACGG
>CM041802.1:42897050-42907050 GCA_023376895.1 Aspiorhynchus laticeps
CAACATTGCAGGCAAATCAACAACTTCCAGCTTGTGATGCATTATTTCCTGCGATTATGACTCTTGTGTATATTTATGCCTTCATTTTACATTTAAAGGTTTGTGTAAATGCTCATAAATGTATAAATATTTCTGTTTCCGTCACCAAATTCCTCTTATGAATGGATGACCCCATAATTCAGTATCCTGTCAGAACCTTGAACGTTAGTTTTTATTAATTCAAGCAAACTGTTACAGTAAACAGTTACATACGTTACACAGTATACAGTATTTTAAATCAGGTTTAATCTTTGTTTCTGAATCTCTTTTTTTCCGTTTGGAACATAGAAACAGCGAATGCTGGAGAAATGCAGGCAAAAGTAGTAACAGCACAATACATTCAACTCATCAACATTTATACAAACCATAAGGCCTTAGAAAGAGAAACCAGCGTTCAGTCCCAACAGAGACAGACACACAGACGTCGATCTCTTGTTCACTCACAAAGTCTGCTGTGAAATATGACTAGGTCTGTTCTCACGTTTTGGCAAACAATTATTACAATTTTATTTTGTTCATAAATTGAGAAATGCAGTAAATTACAATTTATAGACCTCAGAAAGAAAAAGGCCACAATGTTTTTTGTTTAACCTTTATGGGAAGGTGTCAACATGTCAATGTATGAATCTCATGAAAACGTCACATTTCAACCCAAAATCAAAGAAATAATTTAGAAAAAAATATCATAAAATAAAAAAGAAAGAAAGAAAAAGAAAATTAAGCCCATTTTAGGGCTAAATGACCATTTTAGAATTAATGTATTTATTAATCTGGAGGAAAAATTATTAAAAAAATTATTTATACAATTTAAAAAATAATATTTATAGAATATAACCTATATATTTGTTTGTGTGTTTATATATTATATAATATTTAATATATATTTTAATTAAATATATTTCAACAAATTATTTTTTCCTCCAAATTAATAAATTATACTATATTATAATTTATATATATATATATATATATATATATATATGCACAACAAAATGCAAGATCACAATGCAAAAAAAAAAAAAAAATTATTAAATTAAATTAAAAAGAGAAATAAAAAATAAAATACATTTTCTTAATGGGAAATTGTTTTTTTTTATTACATTTTTAATTGTGAGGTGAAACATAACCTGGACAAGAGATTCACTCATGTATTTTAAGTCGTCTTGACAAGTTAATAAAAACGTTCCTTCATTTTTTTCCTTTGACTTTGTCCATCACAAGCACAAAATGACATCAAACATCACATCTCTGAAATGGAAGAACAGTTTCGATGATATAGAAAGTTTAATAATCATCCGTCACATTCTGATATGACACATTTGATCTGCCGCATTGAGACGTTCCTGTCGTGACCAGAAGAGGCCGCTGTCGTCTCTCGCACCGAACTATAACAAACCAACCGCTTATGTTCCTATTGAGAATAAAAGACGGACGAATTCAAATGAAAGAAATATGACAGATAAAAAAACCCAACATGGTTATTTTCATTCATCAATTGCACAACAAGTGGTTAAAAAACACTAAAGCAAAGCATTCTGGGAACATGGAATACAGTCGGCCGCAGTCCTGATGTTTCCTGAATTCGACTGCGACTGATCGGAGAGTGTTTGTGGGAAAACTCTTATTGGGAAGAAGGAGATTTCATGAGGTCTCCTTCCTAGAAACTCTTGATCCCGTGACGTTCGTGTTTCTCTCATTCCATCCAGTCGACCTCGTCGAACTCGGAGTCGTCTTCGGAGTCGCTGTACTCCACGGCGATTCTGCGCGACAGGATGGTGGCCACGTCGTTCCCCACGCGCTCGTGTTTGGCCTCTTGCTCCCGCTGCTCCTCCACCTTCCTCAGATGGATCCCTGAGACACCGAGGTAAAGCTCGTTATGTTCATGTTTGCAATGATGCATGTTATAGACATTGCATTATTTGCATTTGATCACTTCTTGCTTTCCCTGGGAATCGAACTCATGACCTTGGCGTTGCAAGCGCCGTGATTTACCGTTTATATAAGATCAAGCAAATGAAATATTTAATTTGCTGCCTGTTCTAGAACTCGCAATCCGAAGTTATTCCTTTGACTGATGCATCTACATTTTTAATTATATATTTTTAATTGTACTAATTTAATATTTTAATTTATTTAACATATTTATATTATTTAATTAATGCTATTTAAAGTATATTAATTTGTTAGTTTAATTTATTTATTGAATTTATAATTTTTAATTAATTTATTCTAATTGTATTAATTTATTACTTCCATTAATTTATTGGATTAGTAATTTTAATTAATTGTATGTTTTGTATTATATTAATTTATTAATTACATGTACTTTATTCACAATTTTTATTAATTATAATTTTCATTGTATTCATTTATAAGTTACATTTTTATTGCATTGATCATTTTTATTAATTATATTTTTTATTACACAAATTTATAAATTACATATATTATATTCACAATATGAATCACAACAATAAAACATTTGATTCGGAGCAATATAAAAATACTAAAAAGGACAAATATGGGTTGAATTTAGTATGGCATACTAGCATATTAAAATATATAAAGATATGGCAGAAATAGAGCAGTATGCTAGCTATTCTAAATTTAGCTTTCAGTGTATTAAAAGTTTAGACAGGAATTAACTTCTCATCCCATGATGCATTGCAAATGATAAGCAAATCAGCCATGAAAATAGAAACTTATTGATTGTAGGTATAGAATAATTATTACAAAATAATATATATATATATATATATTAAGGGGTGTAACGATACGCGTATCGTGTATCGAACGGTTCACGGGCAGTTCCAAATGGAAGTGATCATCCCTATCCCCTTGGAGTGGGGGCTTTGGAGTGAACAGGGCACGTGCGTGTCGTTATTTAGTCGTTTGGAATGCACTTGGTGAAGGGAGCGATCTAATTTCCTCATTATCTTCAGCTGGGATGTTCCCGTGACAACGCAGCACGTGTCAGTCAGCAGATTCGCTGTTTAAATGTCAAATGTCTTTTTATTTTTGTTATCATAACTGTTGCAAGTTAACATACATTTTATATTTTTAAAAGTTTTTAAAATATGCTATATAATATATAAAAAATAATATATATAAAACTTTTTAAAATGTATATACTTGTATTTTTTATGCTGGTGTCCGTCAGTGAATCTGCTGACTGACACGTGCTGCGTTGTCACGGGAACATCCCAGCTGAAGATAATGAGGAAATTAGATCGCTCCCTTCACCAAGTGCATTCCAAACGACTAAATAAGCGACACGCACGTGCCCTGTTCACTCCAAAGTCCCCACTCCAAGGGGATAGGGATGATCACTTCCATTTGGAACTGCCCGTGAACCGTTCGATACACGATACGCGTATCGTTACACCCCTATAATATATATATATATATATATATATATATATATATATATAAATAATTATATTGTACTGTGCAACTATTTTTAGTGTAGATTTTGGGCAGATACCTGATTTGCATATACTAAGTGAACTTGAGTGAAACTCCGCCTACCTTTACGGATGGCCTCCAATAGAACGCTGCGGGCGTCGCTGATTGGCGGCAGGTTGGATGGATACCTCTTGACCTCGTGACCCGAGTGAGTGGGCGGCGACGAAACCGCTCCTGATGGGAAGGAAGGCATGGTGGGCGGGCCTGAGGATGAACAGGGGGAGGAGCTTCTGTTTCCTGGGAGGGGCAGAGGAGGAGGAGGGGGAGGCGGCGGCAAAACCATTCCGTCTCCGGCTGTGTGCAGAGTCTTGTCCAACTGTCTGCGGGCGGGGGAGGAGTGAAGGGGTGGAGCCACTGGAGGGGGGGCGGGGTGCAGGACGCCCGGGGCGATCTGGAGGGGTGCGGGAGGAGGGGGGATGGCCGGGGGCTGCTGGGAAGGTAAGGGAGGGATCGGAGGCGGAGCTGAACCGCGCATTCTTGAACCTGATAGGGTGGCTGGCAGGGAAGGAGGGGGCGGGGGTAAAGGGGGAGGGGCTGGGGGCGGGGCATTGGAGTTGAGGAAGACAGGCGTGCGAGCCGGAGACTGCGTGACGCTGTCCGAGAAACCTGAGCTGGAGCTGCGAGACAGAAATACGGGGGAAAAAAAGTCACAATGCAAATATTATTAAATTATAATTTCTTTTGATTTTGGAGTGAAATGTGACCTGGACAGGCTTTCACAGGATTCACCCTTAAACTCAGTACTAAAAAGTAGTGATAAAATAATTCAGTCCAATAAAAAATTGGATAATGTAATCTAATTAAAACTAGACATTTTATTAAATATTTGTGTTTGCTACACATTTTTATGCTTGTTTTGTTATTTGATTAGCATATTGCTAGCTTGCAAACACGCTAATGGCAATCTTTATTAGTGGCTTTTGTTCCCAAAGTATTTTTTTTCCATTCATTTTAAACATAGTGGTATTTAAAAAGGTCTTTATTTTTATTTTTATTAATTATATATTTTAAATATATTGATTTATTAATTGCATTTATTTATTCCGTAAATATTTTTGCATTAATTATATATTTTAAATTATGTTCATTTGTTCATTTGATATATTTATTACATTTCTTTTACATAAAATATTAATTATATATTTTAATTATATTGATTTATTAGTTGCATTTATTTTTTACATACATATTTTGTTTTAATTATATATTTGTAATCATTATAATTGATTAATTTAATATATATATATATATATATATATATATTATATTTTTTATTATATTAATTTACTACATTTGTTTACTGACAAATGTAAATTCACTAATTACTTTTATTAATTATATATTTTAATTATATTGATTTATGCACTTATTTATTGCATTAATCATTTTTATTATGATTTCATGATTATGTATGATTTCAGTATGATTTCAGTGTTCATACAAAATGTTCCATTCATTAAAATAATTAATATATATATATTATATTTATTTTTTTTTATTATAGTTATTTATTTTTATTTAAAGCATAAAATATGATTATTTACAAACCAAGTTGAAATAATGCATGCATATGGTCTCAACAAAAGCATTTATTAGAATTGATTAGCAACATCATAGCTCAAAGTAGGTCTTTATTTAAAAGTTTGAGTTATCATTAAAAATAATTAGCATTATGGAGAAAACGAACAGGATTTTACTTGTAGAAGCGACTGTTCGATCAGCGTTTCTGTCTTAGTATGCATCTGTCTATATAGGGAGCTCTGTGCTGGAACAGCGATAGTGTTTCATTGTTCGGCGGTGCAAATGTTGTAAATGTTGCTCCTTGATTACTTTATTGATTTGTGACACCGACTCCGTGTTTGTTTATGAGTTTTTACTAAACAGCCTCAGTAAGATTATTGAGTGAATCTGAAGCTTCAGCAGATCCGTCCTGTAGTACAGACTATAAACACACTAACTCACACTCACTAACGCTCACAGTAAACAGAACAAATGATGAGCTGAGCTGAATGCTGTGCTATAAACACACAACACCTCACAGGATTTGAAGCTCCGACTTTATTTGATATTTGTCTGCATTAATGTGCAAAACTCACAATTTCCAAAACCAGCTACTTAGCTGTGTCGGAGCGTCAAAGAGGATGCATTTTCACAATCAAATTTTCATAAACAAATTTATCATGTGTATAAATTATGATAATTAAATTTTTTTATTATAGTTATAATTATATAATTACAATTATATAATTGTAATAATTTTTATGCAATTTTTAAACAATAATTATTTTATACACAAATAATATTTAATAAATAATATTTACTTATACTATTTTTCTTCATATAATATTGAATACAAATTATTATAATGATAATTATAATTATTATGATACACTTTTTAGTTGCAATAATAAAATACTATCTTAATGTATTTTCACAAATATTAAAGCTACAGTAAACACTGTATTAAACACTTTATTGTAGATAATATTCTAATAATAATAATAAAAAAAAATAATAATAATTTTGATTACATTTTTAATAAAATGTGTGAGTGTGGGTGTGCGCGTGTGTGAGCGTGTGTGTGTGTGTGTTGTGCGTGTGTGCGAGTGTGTGTGTGTGAGCGTGTGTGTGTGTTTGTGCGAGTGTGCGTGTGTGTGTGTGTGTGTGAGTGTAGTGCGTGTGTGTGTGTGTGTGTGTGTGTGTGTCGTGTGGTGCGTGTGCGGTGTGTGTCGTGTGTGTGTGCGTGTGGTGGTGAGTGTGTGAGTGTGTGTGCGTGTGTGTGTGTTTGTGCGAGTGTGCGTGTGTGCGTGAGTGTGTGTGTGTGCGTGAGTGTGTGTGTGTTTGTGCGAGTGTTCGTGTGTGTGTGTGTGTGTGTGTGTGAGTGTGTGTGCGTGTGTGTGAGCGTGTGAGCGTGTGTGCGTGTGAGTGTGTGAGTGTGTGAGTGTGTGAGTGTGTGAGTGTGTGAGTGTGTGTGTGTGAGTGTGTGAGTGTGTGGATGTGAGTGTGTGTGCGAGTGTGTGAGTGTGTGAGTGTGTGTGTGTGTGTGTGTGTTTGTGCGAGTGTGCGTGTGTGTGTGAGTGTGTGTGTGTGTGTGTGTGTGTGTGTGTGTGTGTGTACCTGATTACAGAGGCTGGTGTGGTGTCGGGGGGGTAGGTTGGTGGTGGTGGTGGAGGCTCATGCGGGCGGCTGTAGTTTCTCTCTCCCGTACGGTTCAGGAGTTCGTTCATCTGAGTGTACGGCAGCGCGGCCAGAGAGAACGGCCCGTCCAGATTATCGATGTACTGCCTGCAGAGACAGACAGAGAGAGAGTTTGAGTTTGATCACTTTATTAAAAAAACTGTTATTTTATCAATTAACACAAACCATTATATTACTATCTTAGCTCGTGTATAAAATACAACTCCTCATTAAGTACATAACACAACCCAGCATCACAACACCATTCAAACCTAAAAACATTAATTGCATTCACCAATTTGTAATAATTAAAATCAACAATAATTCTTGATTTAATTTTTTTAAAAAACTGATACAATGTGTTGTCCATTTCTCTGTTCTATTTTATATTTTCTAGAAATATAAATTGCTAATTTAGCTTAACCAAAAATAAAATTAATTAATTGACATTTATATTTCTGTAATCTACTAGAGAGAGAGAGAGACAGAGAGAGAGACAGAGAGAGTGCGAGAGAGAGAGAGAGACGCTTGTCAAACACAACATACAGAAAACACATGCTCAAACTAGGGCTGTAACGATTCCTCAATTCTATTCGAGTATTCGATTGTAAAAAATCCTCGATTGCATTTTGCCCGTGTTGAGTAATCGGCAAAATACCGGAAGTGGCGCATTCCACATATTAAACCCATTTAAAAATCATAATTAAGCATAATGCTATTAAGAATTCACAAACACTACGATTCAATTGAATAAATATATGCAGGTTTAATATGTGTGCTTTAATAATTTACATGCGTGTAGGTTATATGCGTGCGAATCAGAGCGGCTCCGTTCACAGTAAATGCTGCTCCACACAAACTGTTATCATTTACATGTGTGGAGCGTCTCAAACTCCATCCCTGCATGTTGTTATGTGTTTGAGTTTATTATAACGTTCATCTGGGAACTGTCAACTAACATGAACAACTGTATTTTCATTAACTAACATTAACAAAGATGAATAAATAGTGTAATAAATGCATTGTTCATTATTTGTTCATGTTAGTTAATACATTAACTAATGTTAACAAATGACACCTTATTGTAAAGTGTTACCCATGAACCATTTTTGAGGATTTTTTAATGAATGAATTAATCTATATATTTATTTATTTGACATTTGGTAATTTTTGTACTTTTGTGGGATTTTATTACCATTTTTTGTTATTCAATCTTTTTGTAAAATAGTTTTCTTTCAATTAGCACAAATATTGCATTTCTTTTTGGAACTGGCCTCATTGATTGGAGCCCATGCACCTCAGATTTTGACTGAACAAAGTATTATTTGTAGGTCATTTTGACAATATTCACTCAAAAACTGATAGAAATGAGACCCATGATCAACCAGTTCCAAAAAAAAAAAAAAAAAAAGACCAGTCTTTTAAAAATTACTTGTAAATCTTGTCTTTGTCATTTCATAGCCTCAAGGACTTTTGCAAAAAAAACCATTAGACTTTGCATAAAGGACGATGCACACTGAGCCACATATTGAACCATCATCCTGTTTCATCGTGTGGTTTCTTGGCCGCCACAGAATATGCGTTAAAGAGACCTAAGGCCTTGAAATATGACACAGTGCCCTAATGAAAACCACATTTTGACCCTTTTTTTATAGACCCTTGAACTTGGCAAATAGGACAAGCACACAGCTGTATTATATCATCAGCTCATTTCATGTCATGTTTTCTCCGCCGCCACAGAGCATGTGCTAAATGATGATATTAGAGGGACTACCATAGGAAAGCCCAATTTTGAGCAGGTAGATTTCTAATAATTCATGTGCATTCATGCTCTCGCTTTATTCATAGCAAGATGGCAGTGATGCACAAAGGAAATAGGTTATATAAAACTAGAAATTGTAATGCGTAAGCCTGCAAAAAAATTCCCTTGTGCATGTGAATAGTTTCTCGAGGGCACAAAGTTCTGTGTGCATGCAAAAGTCTGTGTTTTATTATTATTATTTAATTAGGGGTTCTGTATTTTGTCACTTCGAGAAAATCAATGAAAAAAAACCCCTGAGAAAATCAAATATTTACAGATGACTGTACTATATATTTAAAATAAAGCTGTATGAACCTTTAATGTTAAATATGGTCTGAATATCTACTAAGAGGTTTGGAATTTTGAAATGGAAAATGTGTAGGAACCCAGGATTTGAGCCTAAAGCATTATTTGAGGACTGGTCTCCAGAAACTGGCCTGTGCTCGTGGTAGGCTGCCGATCCGTTGGCGTCTCTGTGTTTGTCCTCGTCGCCGGCGAGCTCCGCTCCCAGAGCCATCTTCTGCCACTCCTTCCTTCGGTCGTGAGGCGCTCGCGGGATCTTCTCCAGATCCTGAGGACGGTCGATGTTCTTCTGCTGGAGGAACACACACACAGACAGTTAGTATGGTCTCCAGCAGCTCAGTTTGTCTCTACTGTGAAGCAGAAGCAGGTTTAGCAGCACGAGGAGAAACACAGCCAGAGAAGAAACCAGGTCTCTTCATAAGATCTGACATATCAGGAGATATATGAACATAATCACACAAACACACACTCAAGACTGTCATAAAATCTGTCAAATCTGTTGCTTGGTTTTGTATATGTGAGTGTGTGTATTTGAGTGTTTGTGTGCACATTTTTTTAAATTATTTTTTCTGTTTAGTTATATAGTTGTTTTTTCCATTAATTTTAATTTTTAGATCTTCCATTTTAATTTGATTTTTCATTATATTTTTTTCATTGATGTATTTTACCTCCAAATTTAATTAATTATAATTTGTGCATTTTTCCTATTGATTACAGCGTCCACAGCACTTAGAAGACTGAAAACTGAATCTAATGATCTGATGAAAAATGCCAGTGATATTTTACACCAAATTATTCATTGCATATAGGTTTATTTTTGTAATTTTTACAATTTGTAATTTGTAATTTTTTTTTATTTTTTCCCCATCATTCAACTAAAAAAATATTCATATACCGTATATGCAATAAATAAATAAATTTGGGGATAAAATAAATGTATAAAATCAGCTGAAAAATATTATTATTCATTGCATTATTATTGTTATATATTAATATATAATATATATAATTATTGTATGTATGAATTATTATATATATATAATTTTGTTGTGTTGATTTTAGAGGTGAAATATGAGTGGATTCAGAGGGTTGAGGAGGTTCAGTTTTTAAAGGTATGAAAGCGAATCATATCCACACTCAGTCCTGATTCACACTGAACGTCTGATTCAGAGCGAAGGTGAAGTCAGTCACAGCAGAGCAACACACACACACACA
>CM041802.1:42919550-42962050 GCA_023376895.1 Aspiorhynchus laticeps
CCTTCCTTCCCATCATCCCTAGAGACAGACGCAGATCAGGTGTGTTCAGTGATGCCGTACTACACACTGTTCGTCAATGAGAGTAGTATGCAGTATGTATAGTGTACACAGTGTGAGTTATCTGTATGTATGAATACTGCATTCGCAGAAATGTGCGGCACAGAGAACAGTAATGGAGTTCTGTATCCCATAATGCAATGCACTTGACTTGACCTTCCATTTCCGATGGATGAAACTGTAATATCAGATCATTTTAAATTTCTCCTCATTGACTTAGTTGATTGGACTGTCAAAATATATGTGATTTTTATACAAAATTTAATTGAAATAAAAATAATGACATAATGTGCTGTAATGTTATTAATATTTGATATAATAACATACATGTATATTTCATGATGATAATTGGACTGTAAAAATACATGCCATTTTATACAAAATTGTATTGAAATAAATAAATAATAAATAATTACATTTATATATTGTATATTATTATTGTATTTTAAATAATAATATACATTTATTTTATATTATAATATTTTTTCACGATGATAATTTAATTGTAAAATGTATGTCATTTTATACAAAATTTAATTGAAATAAAAAATAATTACTATTTCATAGATTTTATATTATTTTATATTTGTATTGTAAATACTAATATACATACAGTATATATTTATATATTTAAAATAAAAATATTTTCATGATGAAAAGTGGACTGACAAAATGTATGTAATTTCATACAAAATTTAATTGAACTAAAAATAATTACACAATATTTTATATATTTGATAATATTATTTGTATCTTATATAATAATATACATGTGTTTATACATTTTATATGATATTTTTATGATGATAATTAGACTGTCAAAACATCATTGTGTACAAAAGTTTACTGAAATAAAATATTAACATTATATATATATATATATATATATATATATATATATATATATAATATATTTTTTAAAATATTTATAAATAATAAATATAAAAAATATTATAATTCAGGATGATAACTGGATGCCACTCGCTGAATTAAACATGCAACATAGTTGTATTTTTTTTCCTTTATTTTACTTTTTAACCTTTTTTTTTTTTTGGTGTCAGTGTTGGTTTTGTACAAATAATTTTCTAATAATAAAAAAATAAAAATAAAAATTCACAGCAAATATTCTTTTTTTAAAGGGTTAAAAGAATGTTGTTGTTTTTCTGACTGGGATATATTTTGAATATTGCCAAAAAGCTGTAAAATAAGAGATGAATTTGAGATTATAATAATTTAAATCTTTTTCAGCTACATTGCACAGCCCTAGTTAGCAGTAGATGTATTCCCAGCTGTCATTAATCAGACGCTCAGTTGATGTGGATTTTGAGGCTGCTGTGAGAATCACTGAACACTATCACACCTCCTCTGCTCCTCACACATCTCTCAAGATCTTCTGCTTTAGCACACATATCAGCACATCACACACTCGTTTGCTCGTTTCATTTGAGTTTGCTGGTCAAAATGCCAAACGAGCAAAGACAGAATAAGAACAAAAGAACAATACAGAACAAATGAAGCAATTATCACCTCCAGACTCTCCTGACAGGCCAATCAATGCTGGAAATTACACATTCACACAGTTTCATCTCACAGATGAAGAAAAACGTGTGAATTTGAGCTGCTGTGGTTGTTTTACAGTCTTACAGTTAATCAAGGATGCATTAAAGTGACAGTAAAGACATTTATAATGTTACAAAAGGTTTCTATTTCAAGTAAATGCTGTTCTTTTGAACTTTCTATTCATCTGTGAATCCTGAAAAATAAAACATATCACGGTTTCCACAAAAATATTGGACAGCACAAGTGTTTTCAACATTGATAATAATCAGAAATGTTTCTTGAGCAGCAAATCAGAATATTAGAATGATTTCTGAAGATCATGTGACACTGAAGACTGAAGTAATGATGCTGAAAATACAGCTGCGCATCACAGAAATAAATTACAGTTTAACACATATTCACATAGAAAACAGCTGTTTTAAATTGTAATAATATTTCAGAATTTTTACTGTAGTTTTGATCAAATAAATGCAGCCTTAGTGAGCAGAAGAGACTTCTTCTGTTGAATTTATCCTGAGGATTGAAGACGCACATAAAACTACTGTTGAGGAAAATGAGTGATTTAACAGATGTCTTTTGTACCATTTTTAGCAGGAGTGGAAGACAACGGTTTTACAGGAGGAGAGGAAACATATGTCCTGATGTCTAATAAAATAACCTCCGGTGCCGGCGTCTTCATGAAGTAATGAGGGTATGTGTGAAGAGAGAGAGCTCATGCATATTACGCAGCTCTCAAAATAAATGATCCAGCCTCCAGTAACGAGCATTAATTCCAGAAACACTCGCTCGGTGTGACGCATGTGTGAAAACAGCAGCAGAAACACATGAAAACGGCATAAACCAGAGCACAGACGGAGACAATATCGCTCTATCATTGCTTAGTTCATGAAGTATCATCTAAAAGTCCTCAGGAGAAATAAAAACAGACACCAATGAGTCACTAACACTAAAAATACAGAGCAAAAATATGAGCTCGGATCATTTGAGAGATGTTTGAGTTCACTGGAGAAAAAAAAAATTCTTGCTGAGTATTTTTGTCTGGTTTTACGATACAAATATCCAAATACTCTTAAATCAAGATACATTTACTTGAGAAGCAAAATGACAAACAATATTAAGTCTTGTTTTCTGAAAAATGTATCAGAATTCAGTTTATGCTTTAAACACGAAGAAAATTGGGTCAGAAATAAACTTAATTCCAAGAGAAATCAAGATTATTTTTCTGACCCCATTCCTTTTTTAAAGCAAAAACTCACTTAATTTTTCATAAATTATTCAGAAAACAAGATATAATATGTCATGTTGCATTTCAAGTGAATGTGTTTTGATTTAAAAATGTTTATAGTTGGTTATACTGGAAAACAAGACAAAAATTAAGTGAAAACTACATTTTAAATTAGTTTTATTGGCATAAATGAATGTATTTAGGCTGATTCAGTGATGTTAAATAATATTTTTGACTTGAATAAAACTAGTTAATTTAGATGTTTAAGTTGCAATTTATTTCAGTGTATAAGAAACACCTGCAAGCTATTCGATATTCATTTAATTTCCATTTAATTTACTGGAGATGCAAAATGACAAATTATATTGCATCTTGTTTTCTGGAAATTATATCAAAATTAAATGAGTTTATGCTTAAAAAGAAGAAAAAAATCCATCAGTAGAGTAAAAAAAAATTAACTTAATTTAAAAGGAAAACAAGATTATTTTTCTGACCCCACTGATAGATTTTTATATTTCTAAGTTAAAAAAAACTCACTTAATTTTGATACATTTTTCAGAAAATGTCATGTAATATTTTATGTAGTTTGCTTCTTAAGTAAATGTATCTTGATTCAAGAATATTTAGATATTTACACTAGAAAAGAAGACAAAAATGCTGTTTTTTTTTTGTTTTTTTTGCTGTGTTTGCTGACTTTTCATTGCATACTTTCATATCTTGAGAAATTATCTTGGTATCTTGGTATAAATTCAGGTTGATTCAGTGATGTTTAATAATATTTTTTTGACTTGATTAAAATGCAATTGTTATTTAAACAGTTAAACAGTTAAATGAAGAGTTAAATTAGATTTTCAGGTTATAATGTTTTTCAGATCCATGCATGAAACACTCAAGCTCATCGCTGTCTGATTGCAGCTGGTGTTATTTTAGTAATACTGAGGTCAGATGTAACCGTCTCCGGTGTGATTATCTGTTGGGTCTGATGTGTGAATGTGGTTCTGACCTGTACGGTGTGAGGATGTTCAGCGGCGGAGGTTGTTCACACAGCTGGTATGTCTCCTGCATGGGGACGGGCAGAGACTGACGCTCAAACAGCTGCTGGTCCTGGATGGTGGAGCTGCGGAAGGCCTTCCTCATGGTGATGTCCTGAAGAGACACTGAGACACAAACACACACAGTATCAGACCTGCGTTTCTACAGGTGAGTCTGGCTGAATCAACAGAGTAGACTTTATATGGAAGCTTTTAGCCTTTTTGGTGCAAAAAAATATTCTCTTAGTATTTTTGTCTTGTTTTCTAGTATAAATATCTAAAAAATTATTTCTATTGTTAGTTTTTCCTTAAAACAAGCAAAAATATCTGCCAATGGGGCAAGAAAAATATTCTTGTTTAGCCTTTGAATTAAGATTATTTTTCTAACCCCATTGGCAGATTTTTTTTTTTTTGTTTTAAGGCAAAAACTAACAAAATTTTGTTAATTTTGTTTTTAGAAAACAAGACTTAATATCTTAAATCATTTGACTTGTCAAGTAAATGCATCTTGATTCAATAATGCTTAGGTATTTAAACTAAAAAACAAGACAAAAATACTAAGAAAATGTTTTTTTGCAGTGTATGATTTATGCATTTTAAATTAAATTAAAGCAGATTTAGATCAGATCAAAAAATATATAGTCAAAATGTTCTCCTTATGAATCCTCCATCAAGTCTGAATCTGGACATGCTGGTCAATGAAACTTTAATGAAAATGAAAACCTACTCTTTCAAACCAGTCTTAGGCCATTTCGTCTGACGTGTGTGAAGTTTAGCATGAAGCATCTAGAGACGCTTTTGATTAAAATTTGTCAACTAATTTTGATTAATCTCATCGCTTGGCAGATGCAAGCCAATGCATGTTTTAAACGAGGCCATAATTACTAATTGACCTGTATATAGTTAGTGCAGAGTCCAAACTTCACAAAAAATGGTGCAAATGTACATCAGGACAGTTCGAGTGAGCATGCCAAATATCATTAATTTACGGTGATAGAGGGCACTATAATGTAAACAGATTTCTGTGAAGAAAAACATGAGCTGCTGTGGTTGTTTTACAGTCTTGCATATACTGTAAATGCAAACATAGAAATGTAAGATATTCTTACAGGTGATTAAGGGTTTGATATGTTGACTATATCATTAGAGTCATAAATACGCTTTAGCAGTTGAGTTCTGGATTTAATCTGCTGATACGAAATGTCTTTATACAATAACTTACAAAAGATTGGGGTCAGTACCATTTTTTAATATGGCCCATAATGACTAAAAGACCTGTATATTGTTTATACAAAGTCCAAACTTGACCAAAAATGGTGCAAATGTACATCAGGAAAGTCTGAGTAAACCTGGCAAATATCATCAATTTACAGCAATAGAGGGTGGTTTAACGTAATTTTTTTAAAAATATATGTAGAAGAAAAGTTGAAAAAAAAAAAACATGAACGTGAGCTGCTGAGGTCTTACATATGCTGCAAATGTACACATAGAAAAGTAAGATTTTCTTACAGTTGACAAAGGGTTGGAAATGTTGACTAGAGATATAAGAGTTCTGGATTTTATCATCTGATATGTAATGTCTTTAGACTACGTTTCCAAGTTTGGAATCAGTACCATTTTTTGAATGTGGCCCATAATGACTAATTGACCTGTATATTGTTTATGCAGAGTCCAAACTTCACAAAAAATGGTGCAAATGTACATCAGGACAGTCTGAGTAAACCTGCCAAATCTCATTGATTTACAGTGATAGGTGGCGCTATAACAAAAGAAAATAATGTGCAACTTGGATCAAGGAAAGTGACATTTTCTAACTAAATGTATCAATAGTATCTGTTTTTCAAATATGACAATTGTGGTTCTTATTGTTGGACTTTTATTTATTATTTTACTATATCATGTTTAATTTAGTGTGTTACTTGCCATTTCTTTGTATATAATTGTGAAATTTACTAGCAATTTCTACACCAATTGTTGGTGAAAAAAAATTTCCTACACCATTTTTTTCAGTAAACTTGTGTTACAGAGATTTTACTTCAGTTAAGTTTCTTTAACAAAACCTTTTTGTAAAGTGAAGTAAACTCCCTGTAATGCACAACCTCGAGTGCCATTTATCACAATTTAAGTCACAAAACAATCTCATTCTCATGTGGTGAAGCTTTGGGTGTTTGTCCTTCTCTCACAACGTCAAGAGTGTGTTTGGTGCTTCAAGTTTGTCTCTCTGCACTTTTTCTCATTTCTTTGTCTTTTCCTCATATTCAGGTGTATGTCCATCACTCTTGTGTACAAACCACTTTGTTTCTCCTTTGCTGAAAGGCAGCCGGTGACACTGAGGTTGATGGGAAATTAAAATGTAATGAAATCATTTGAGTGGCAGAACGCAGTGGCGCTGTCTGATGTCAAAGCAATCACAGCCGAACGAGAGCTGCTATCAGCGTCATTGTAATCGTCTAATTGTCCCAATTATTGTCAGACAATACAGGACGATACTTACTGCTAGAATAATTCATGCTAATGAAGTACTTTTGCATGCAAATGCAATTGATCTGTTGCATGACCAGTGTTCAGGGTCTGCCAATTATGCCTTATTTTTTTGTTTTCTTTTTTTGTTGTTATGAGAAGATTATACGAATATAACTTATGCGTGGTGTTTGTTAACTCAAGTATCATTACAAGTGCTCAAAATGCTCAGACTTTCACCTGGTGGGTGAAAAACGGTGAAAAAGACTCTTATCTTCAACAAATATGCAACTTTTTAAAGTTCAGAAGGTCTGAAGGGGCAGTTCTCTACATGCATTGCATTATGGGAGGAAAACAGACATTCAGAAATCCACTGAACGTTTAAGTGCTTTTGAGACACATTGTTTTTCTTTTGTGATGAGATTAAAAAATATTAATACAGAAAAATTACTGAAATAAAATACTTAAAAGAATATACTTTAGTGCAAACTGAATGTAATTTTTCAGACACTTAACTGCATGTTAATTTCAATTAAATAAAAATGTATTATATTTTACATTTATATTAAATGCAATTAGATGTGGGTTTTTTTACATACTTAAGTATACATTTATATGTAATTTCATAATTCTATTGTTTTTGAAATGTTTAAATGTACTGAAAAGCTGGTAAACTAAAATAATGTAATTTCTATTGAAACTTATATTTAAATATGTTTGTATTTGCACATTTGCAATGATAAGGTAGCAATTTAGTACATGTAAAATATATTAACTTAAAATGTAATGTAAAATAACTCACTACAGTTAAAATTATAATCAAGCACTATACATGTATGTTAGTCAACACATCAAAATAAGTGTACTTCTTTACAAGCACGACAAAAGATTATTACATTTAAAATGTAATTTAAAGACTTTTAATTTGACATTATTGCAAAACACACTTGTGCAAATCTGTTAAGTACACTTAAGTTGCCTTTTATTTTATAAATATTATATGCAATTAGTATAGATTTTTAAGATTTTAAGTAAACTACAAGTGCACATTTAGTACAATTAAGAGCACTTTTTAACAAGGGTAAAAAATAGTCCACCTAAATATTATATGAGCTTTTAATTTTCAGTTTGTTTTGCATGATTTTTGCAACCATGGTACCAAAATATGTGTGCCTGAATACAAATTACAGCCTGATTTGTTCATTATTTTCATTAAATAAAATAATTCAAATGTATATGACAAAATTATGCCAGAACAGGTTTGCTGATTTAGCCTAAAAGAAGTCAGTAGGACGTTTAAGTCAGTCTTGATGTATAGGCTTGAGAAGAGAAGTGAATATCTTTATGCCATTTTTATGGTATTTGTTATCTGTTTTGCAGTTTGAGAGACATAATCCGTGTGAACAGAGTCATAAGGCACGAGCTGCATAACATCTCAAGTTTTACTCCTTTTGTGTTCTCAGATGAATAAGCTTCATGTGGGTTTGAAGCGACACAAAGGTGAGTAAATGATGATGCTTTGAGAGGAAAATCTTTACATGCAGAAGAGCGAAAGCCACAGAGGCGTCAGCTGTCGATATCTGCAGAGAATAGAGCAATGAATGAAGACTCTTTCAGAGCTCCTTTCATACTGATGTGTTTCTAAAGGAAAGAGCTGTGAATCCAGACACTCTCAATGAACTCAATGTGTGTTTATTAGCAGCTCTTCATCAATATCATCTGTGAGCAGAAACAACATCTTTAATGCTTTCATCTGTTTTCAGTGAATGTTTTTCGTTCTCTCTTTGAAATCTTCTCCAGTCCTTCAGCTTTTCTCAAAGTCAAATAATTCAGTCGGTGTTGTTTACATATGTTTAAATATTCAGATTCATGTAAAATGGCATGTGGGCGTTTCATGAACACATCTGACAGAAACAAATCATTGAATTGATTTTAACGGTTCAAAAACGAGTCACAGAAATCAAACAGACTCTGTTTGTGGATGATTCCAGTTTAGATTGTGTCGGTCTAGATTTTAACTAAAATAATAATAACTAACAAATTCATAACCTAAAACAAATGTAACTGAAATAAAATAAAATGTATAAAAATTAGTGCTGTCAATCGATTAAAAAATGTAATCGCGTTAATCACAGTCCTGGACTGTGATTAATCATGATTAATCACAAATTTAAAATACTAGGATTTACCTGTAAATGTGTTGAAATAAAGAAATGCATGACAAACTAGTTTAAAAAAACATAACCTTTCACACCTCCGCCAGGTATGAGACATAATCCTTATTATTCTTTTATCATTATTCTTTTGTTTTTATTCAGCCATTATCAGTCTTTATACTGGCAATAAAACGTTTACCAAGCCACATCGCTTCAATCCCAGGATACATTTACCCAACTATTATCAAAAATATTTCTAAATAAATACAACAAAACATTTCTTGCGACCTTACGTGAAGTATTATGACAAAATGCATTATGAAGAAGAATTGGACCTGTTCTGCAGGTGCATTAGAGCTAATATTAGCATCATAAGACAATTTATGAGATTAATAGTACACTTTTACTCAGAACTCACTTCAAACCACCATCGAGTGTTTGTAATAACTTCCTTTTGCGATCACATGTGGAATTTGGTTGTTTACTGTTGTTAAAATATGCTCTTTATAGCCTTTTATATCGCTGCAAAAATTAGCATTTCAGATGTAAGTTACACATTCATCTCAAGAAAATCACATAGAAACCATATCCTATCGTAATCGTGCGTTTATTATTTTATATAATGTATAGTGGCTGTTGTCATGTTTATTTCTGCTGTGTTGTATGCTCTGGCTGAAACTCACGTTGTTTGTGATGTTACAAGCGCCTCTCCGTTCTGAAGTTGCCAGGTATACATTCCAAGTATGATACACATTAGTAAAAGGATCTATTTTAGTTTTTATTTGTCTATATACACTTTAGGCGGCCGCGGTAGATTATAAAAGTAGCCCGAAAACCCGCAACCCACGGCTCTGTAATTTTTCCCGCGACTGTATTTTCAAAATAGCCCACAAACACTTGTGCCACAGCCGCTACCCTGACAACACTGTTCACTGTATCCTCATCACACACTGATAGATAACCTTCCATGCTGTGATGACGGGAAGAAGTTGGGGTCAAACCTTATCAAACGATTAATTTGCGTTAAAAAAATATTAACGCGTTAATTTTTTTTAGATTAATCACATGCGTTAACGCGTTAAAGTTGACACCCCTAATAAAAATATTTCATTACATGCATAAACTTTATCTCAGAAACTTGTGTTTATTTTATTTTGGCAACATTTCTCATTTTTTTTTAATTATACGGACATTAAAAACTAATTAAATGACAAAAAATGCACAACAGAATTACTAAAACTAACTACAATTAAAGTGGAAACAGAAAATATGAACATTAAATCTAATTCAAAATAATAATAAAAACTATAATAGAATATCATTCAATGATAATAAAATAATACTGATTCACATCAGGTTTTTATTTTTCAATTGAATTTACTTATTTGCCTAATTTTAAAATATGTAATAAAAAATGTGTGATGGTGTGTGTGTGTGTGTGTGTGTGTGTGTATATAAACATTCTTTGAATACACACACATACTCTATATGTATATTTACATTTATGCATTAAGCAGATCCTTTTATCCAAAGAGCCTTTTTTGTCAAATGGATTTGCAACACTTACTGTAAAACAACCCACAACTAACAGCATTTTTGAGATGATTCTGACGTGTTGAATGACCACTAGAAACGTTATCCGTCCAGATGAATTATGGGTCATAATGAGCCTCAGTTTCACCACTGACCAGCAGAGACCGAGGATCTGCAGTTAATTCAGATCAGATGCTCTACATTTACAGCATGAGTTGTGTTCATATGTGCATCTGTTTGTTCCTCAGTGTTGATGCTTCATTGATTATAACGTGAGTGAGCGTCCGATTTCAATAAACTGAGACATCCAGTTCGTCACAACACTTGCAGAGGTACTGAAGGACCTTCCACCGCGGTAAACAGTCATTTATCTCGACATGAGCATCATTTATGTGTTTGTGTGCTTTGTGTGTTCCCTGTTGCAAATGTTGGACATTTGGTTGAAATAATGTTGAAACAACATTTAATGCCACATGGTTGTATATGGGCAAAAAAACAACAACATTAAATCAACATTAAAATTTACCCATGACATGGAAACAACATTGCAAATTCAAAGTTGATTCAAATTCAAATTCAAAACAACTGAAACAAAATTAAACAGTGATATAAAGCGTTATTTTAGAATTAAGAGACTGTTATAGATTTTTACTAATATCTTAAATAAGTTATTTTTATATTTGTTATTTAAGTGTTTTGCCATTTTTCTAAAAATTAAAAAAGGTAATTGTGACTTTTTAAACTCATAATTCAGAATGTTGCTTGCAATTCTGAGAATTGAATTGCAAGATATAAACTTAATTTTGAACTTAACTCAATTTTTCTTTGTAATTCTGAGTTTACATGTCTTTGTTTTTTATTTAATTGTATTTAATTTTTATATTTAATTATTCATTTTTCAGTTAGCAAATTATTATTATTACTATTATTATATATTTTTTTATTTAAAAACCAATTCCAGTGGCCCTGTTTGAGAAATATGTATTTTTGCTGACATATTTCTTTTGCAAAAAATATGCAAAAAAGTATTTTTTTGCAAAAAAATACTTTTTGCTGACATTTTTATTTTTATATACTGTATATATATGGGAAAGTGTGTATCTCTGGTGATCTATCAGTTCATTTTCACCTTCACTCTTCATTTATTATTATTTTTAAATGTCCTATTATTAAAAAAACATTTTATTTTATACTACAAATATTTAATTTACATTTATGCATTTGGTAGTCACTTTTATTCAAAGTGGCATTGCATTGCATTCGCATTTATATTATAAAATTTTATTACATGAAATTATATATTAAATTTATATTATTATTATTAATCACACCTAATATTAAATGTATTATTATTATTATTATTATTACATTTATATTAATAATTTTATAAAAACCCTGGAAATCAAACTTATGAAGTAAGTGTTGCTTTGCTGTATTCATTTTATTGATTTATTTGTAAATAAAAAGAAATATTTTGCATGCATAATATTTACAACACCATTAGCTGTTTAAAATGGTTTGATCATGTCACACCGCAGGACTGTCAGACTGGAGTGCTGCAGATCCTCCAGGGCTTTTCACTTCGGATCTCTCCGTGTCGGTCTGAAGCGGAAGCGGATTGACGGAGCGTTTGGGATGGATGTGTCCTTACCGACACGGATCACTTCACCGCGAGAGACGGGCGGCGGGATCTCCTCATGGTAATTCTGCTCACCATTACAGTTATTATTCTCTTAACAGCTCACAGAAGACAGCGGCTGAACCCACACCGGCCCGGTCTCCGTAATAAAGCCCGTTTCCAGAGACTGGAGTTCACGGTGCGCAGTGTAATTGAAATCATTTCAGGCTCATAAAAACGGTGGAGGAGCACGAGAGAGAGAAGAGGTCATCATGACAGCGCTGCTCATCCATCAGACTGCTGCTCTTTATATCCAACCCACGTTTACCTTCACTATATAGACAGCAGCAGCCGAGTTCAGGAGGTATATACTGTATATATACTGTATATATACTATATATATATATATATGTGACCCTGGACCACAAAACCAGTCATAAGGGTAACATTTTTTGAAATTGAGATGTATACATAATCTGAATGCTGAATAAATAAGCTTTCCATTGATGTATGGTTTGTTAGGATAGGACAATATTAAGCTGAGATACAACTATTTGAAAATCTGGAATCTGAGGGTGCAAAAAATCTAAATATTGAGAAAATCACCTTTAAATTTGTTCAAATGAAGTTCTTAGCAATGCATATTACTAATCAAAAATTAAGTTTTGACATATTTATGAAAGGAAATTTACAAAATATCTTTATGGTACATGATCTTTACTTAATATCCAAATGATTTTTGGCATAAAAGAAAAATCGGTAATTTTGACACAAACAATGTATTTTTGGCTATTGCTATAAATATACCCCAGCGACTTAAGACTGCTTTTGTGCTCCAGGGTCACATATATACATATATATATATATATATATATATATATATATATATATATATATATATATATATATATATATATATATGGGTCAATGACTTATAAGGATCTATTGCAATTGTTCAAACATTATGAATGTTGTGTGAACATAAATTTTAGTGATTTTTCATCTAGATGAATAAAAAAAATGTCAGGTGGTGCGACCGTGATTTATCTTAAAATTAATTCATTTCCTTAACATTTTTTTTTGGGAATTTCTTAATAATTAAAGTGTTTAGAAACAAAGTATTTACATTTTTTGAGTTTTTGTAAATAATTATTTATTATTTATGTTTTTTTTTATTCTATAATTTTTAGATCAAAAATATGAGATAATTATTTACAAACACTCAAAAAAAATTTAAATACTTTGTTTCTAAACACTTTAATTACTGAGAACTTATAAAAAATGTTATGCATGTTAAGGAAATTAATTAATTTCAAGATAAATCATGGTCGCACCACCTGACATTTTTTTAAAGTTATGGCCAGTTCACCGAGATGAAAAAACAATAAAATCACTTAATTTAAAAGTTTAATATGAATTTATGTGCACACAACATTCTTAATGTTTGAACAATTGCAATAGATATTATTTTTTGTATTTGAAAAATCTCAAGTTTGCTTGTCGAAAATCCTTATACGTCATTGACCCATATATATATATATATAGCCTATGCAAAAGTCCCTTTAATACAAATCATGTCACTCGGTGGCCATCTTTGAAAAGTGCAGCTCCAATCTCTTTGAATGGGGAATCATCAAATTTCCCATTTCATAATTGAAATCATTGGTGAAATCTGACAACAACTGTATCATAAATGTTGTTTATTTTGCACAAATAGCGTTAAAAAAGCTTATTTCTCAGGCTAGACCGGTCTGTGTGCATGAGCAGTCCTAGGCGCACGTCTCAGAGCGCTGACTGTTTCTATCCACCGTATTTTTCCGTTTAGAGCGGACGCGGACATTTGTAAATTTAATGTGTCTGGCTTCCGGTGTCACCGCTTCCAGCTATTTTTAGCTCTACGAAACACCTTTTTTTGCAGCTTGATATTTAAACTGGTGTGTGTCTTACCATATTATTTTAATGTATTATCCTAGTTATGAACACAATGGTTTTTAGTGCACTCGCGTGAATAAAAACATAAAAACAATAACATTTTTATTTCAATTTTCTGATACAACCGGACGTGTTTTACCATTTACTGCACTTTGTTATTCTTCTCGTTATTCCCTACAGCGGTTATTGATGTATGATTTGCAGTTTGCAAGATCTGAAGAACAAATGAGGTTATAGCAACGTTGTGGGAATGTTGTTTTTAAATGTTTCTAAGAACATTAAAATGTCTAGTTTTCTTGTTGTGATTAGAACGTTATTTTAAATGTTACAAAAATGTTTTCATACAACATTCTATTGTCAAAAATATAACACTATTTGAATTTGAATCTAAGAACATTAAAATGTCCAGTTTTCTTGTTGTGATTAGAACGTTATTTTAAATGTTACAAAAATGTTTTCATACAACATTCTATTGTCAAAAATATAACACTATTTGAATTTGAATCTAAGAACATTAAAATGTCCAGTTTTCAACATTGATAATAATCAGAAATGTTTCTTAAGCAGCAAATCAGCATATTAGAATGATTTCTGAAGATCATGTGACACTGAAGACTGGAGTAATGATGCTGAAAATACAGCTTTGATCACAGGAATAAATTACAGTTTAACAGATATTCACATAGAAAATAGTTATTTTAAATTGTAATAATATTTCACAATTTTTACTATATTTTGATCAAATAAATGCAGCTTTGGTGAGCAGAAGAGACTTCTTTCAATTAATTATTATTAAATGTTTTCAGATAGATGTGTATAATAAATTGATGAAATGATCCCAGTGGGCACTGGTTTCTGGGTCAGTGCAAAACCAGTTTTTCTGGCCCAGAAATGACTGTTTTAGTGTGAAATGCTGGCAGACTGAGCTCAGGCCTTCTGTCGGTGGATAAGAGGAATCTGTCTCTCTCTCTCTGTCTGTTATCAGATATCTCAGCTCTGTCGAGCTTCCAGAAAACATGCTGTCAGTTTCACCAGTCGAGAAACTCAATCACAGCCGATAACAGACTGAACTGAGTGTGTGTGTGTGTGTGTGTGTGTGTGTGTCTGTGTGTGTGTGTGTGTGTGTGTCTGTCTGTCTGTGTGTGTGTGTGTGTGTGTCTGTGTGTGTCTCGTGTGTGTGTGTGTGTGTGTGTGTGTGTGTGTGTGTGTATGTGTTGTGTGTGTGTGCATGTGTGTGTGTGTGTGTGTGTGTGTGTGTGTGTGTGTGTGTGTGTGTGTGTGTGTGTGTGTGTGTGTGTGTGTGTGTGTGTGTGTGTGTGTGTGTGTGTGTGTGTGTGTGTGTGAGAGTAAGTGTGTGTGTGTGTGTGTGTGTGTGTTTGTACTCACACTCCTCCTCTTTGGGGTCGAGTTGAGTGACGCTGATTGACAGGCGGTCGACTCTCTCCTGAAGTGAATTCACTCGAAATGAGAAGGCATGAGCTTCATTAAACAGCTCGCCGAACAAATCCTCTGCATATTTACCTGAACACACACAAAACACCACAAAACAAAAGAAAAAATACATTATTTTCTTGATAATTAACCTCAGTTTTAGTTTCCTGTCATAAAATGAGATTTTATTTAAGTCAGCATCAATTTAAGGCAGTTCAACAATGATGAATGCATATACATAATATAAGTTAGCTAGTCATGTAAAATAATAAAACTTTGTAAACAAAAAGTTATAAAAAAGTTAACAGCATATATAAATAAAATAACACATAAAATAATTTATTTATATAATATACAAATATATAAAGTATGCAATATAAAATAAATAAATATAAAATCATAAAGTTAATAAATAAAAAAATTATAAAAAATTATACATGGTTTTATTTTTCATGTAAAATATAAATTTCCTTTTTTTGCAGTTCAATAAATATTACCATGATGAATAATTATTTTACGATTACAAAGTTAACAACTTGTATAATAAATGTATAGAGAGAGAAATTATAAAAAGAATAAAAAGTAATTATAACATTTATATATAATAATTTATTATATAATATACAAATCTATAATGTATATATAATATAAAGAATAATAAAAATACTGAAATAAAAAGTAATAAAGTTAATAATATAAATAAAATAATAAAAATGATATATTATTTTTGATGCAAAATATAAATTCTATTTTTCTTTAGACAAATGTGACCCTGGACCACAAAACCAGTCATAAGGGTCAATTTTTCCGAAATTGAGACTCATACATCATCTGAAAGCTGAATAAATACCCTTTCCATTGATGTGTGGTTTGTTATGATAGGACAATATTTGGAATCAGAGGGTGCAAAAAAATCTAAATATTGAGAAAATCACCTTTAAAGTTGTCCAAATGAAGTTCTTAGCAATGCATATTACTAATCAAAAATTAAGTTTTTATATATTTACAGTAGGAAATTTACAAAATATCTTCATGGAACATGATCTTTACTTAATATCCTAATGATTTTTGGCATAAAAGAAAAATCAATAATTTTGACCCATACAATGTATTGTTGGCTATTGCTACAAATATACCCCAGCGACTTAAGACTGGTTTTGTGCTCCAGGGTCACAAATGTTACCATAATGAATAAATATTTTACAATTTAAAATACAAGAACAACTTATATATGTAGAGAGAGGTAAATAATAAAATTTGTAAAACATAATAATAATAAATAAATAAAGATATTTTAAAGATATTAATAAAGATATTCCTTTTAATTTGGGGTTGAAATGTGATCTGGACAAATGTGTTTCATCCAAAAGTCCAGAGTACAGTGAGCAGATACAGTATCGTATGGCATTGCAAATGTGCCACTGTACAACATCACAAGTGCTTGAATGTGTATTTAGAGACAGAAGAGCATGTTTGTGTAGATCTGGACTCACTCAGGCTGCTCAGCTGACGGATGACGTTGGCCAGAGAGATGTTGGTCACACACTCCAGCTCGTTCTTGATGCTGTGCGGCAGAGCTGTGTGACACAGGTGACGAGGCTCGATACTGCGCTTGACGAGCGGCATCCTGACGCTCTCGCTCGCTCACCACACCTGACAGAGAGAGAGAGAGAGAGAGAGAGAGAGAGAGAGAGTCACTAGCTCGCTCACCACACCTGACACAGAGATAGAGAGAGAGAGTCACTCGCTCGCTCACCACACCTGTTGCTTTCGTCAATGAAAATTATGACTAAATATCGTCGTCAACGAACCTTTATCACGTGACGAAAACGAGACGAGACGCAACGTAAATGCTGGTCATGTGACGATGACTATAATTAAATGTATAATGCAATATCGTTGACGAATAAAAACGAGACTAAATGTGGTTTACAAAATAAAAACTATGCTAAAATGTCTCTTCATTTTCGTTGACCAAAACGAGACGAAACTAAATGTTATAACGTTATTTCGTCTCGTTTTGTCGCGTTATTATTATTATTTTGCAGTATTTCTGTTTCCTGTGTCTCACTTCAGGGTCAGGGTTGCCAGGTTTTCGCAAACAAAACCCGCCCAATTGCTACTCAAAACTAGCCCAATCGCATTTTGAGGGGGGTTCCCCGGTAAAGTTCGCATTCCAGGGGCTAAATATCACGTTATTGGGGTCGCTTCAACCCACGGACATGAAAAACAACCCGCAGCAACAGTGTTAAAGTAGCCCAATTCTGCGGGAAAACCACGGACTTGGCAACAGTCTGCACAGACGCAGGCGACGTCACTTCCTCAAGCTCCACTCGCGGCATTATTTAGAGAAGACGACAACAAACAAAGTTAAGTCTGACACAGAGAAAGGGACCGATGGCCGGCTTCATCTGACAAGTTTACAAGCAATACAAGTAACAGACACACATTTTATTTGCACTTTTTAGTATGTTATTGTAGCTCGAGCATTAAAGCACCTTGTTTCTCTTTATTAAACTTGAATGTATTAATTTTTTTTCTGGCATTGTCATGTGATGCTATTTTATTTTATTTATTGTTTTTATTTATTTAAATGTATGTGTGTGTACTTCTAATATGTTTGGTTGGTAAAATAAATGTTGTAAATTCAAATCAGAGCGTCTTCCGTGTCTGGAATGGATGTATTCTTGAGTCTATAATGTAACAATAATATAATAAGATAACCTTGTTTGAAATGGTGTTTGGCTAAAATAAAATGTTGGTTTCGTCTATACTGCTAGGTACTTATACTATATTGACTGGGTTAAATAGAATTGCATTACTAAAAAGAGACTAAAATACAATTTTCATTGACTAAAACTAGACTAAAATGTCATCAGTTTTCGTCGACTAAAACTAGATGAAAATAGTCATGGATAATTCTGACTAAAATAAGACTAAAATGCTCAGACTTTTAGTTGACTGAAACTTGACTAGACTAAAAAGAGTATGAACGTGACTAAAACTAATAAAAACTAAAATGACAGCTTCACACAAAGACTAGACTAAAACTAAAATTAAAACAGGCCGCCAAAAACAACACTACACACCTGACACAGAGAGAGAGAGACTTTGACTTTTGACTTTTCAAAACACTTTAATTATACAAACATTACAAGCTTAAAAACGATGGATAAACCTCATCTGAAATAGAAAACCAAGACCTCCATTTTGTATCTGGTCTTTGTTTCAATTGTCCCAAATGTACAGATTTTACACAAATTTGGTATAACATTTTTTTCCCAATACAATGAAACAACAAAGCGCACTAACCTTTCAGCAATTTAGTTTGACTGTTATCATTAGATTCCCAATCTTTAAGAACTACCTTGAACTCAGGAAAAGTCAGATAAATAACACCATTCAAAAGAATATTATTAATGAAGGAAAAGAAAGTCAGAGGGAAAGATGCCTTAAGATTCCTGACTAATCCCTCCACAATTCTTACTGAATTTATCCCAACTTGATCCGCAATTGCCTGTACAGTTCTCCATTGGCCATTCTTTAAATCAATCAAGTCCATGACTTTTGTTAACCCAGCATTCAAAAATGTTATGACTAAAGATGATGACACATTAGCTGATAACTGAAAAAGGGGATTAAAAAAATTGGTTCTGAAACACCACAATGTTCATCTTCATGTCTCAATATTTTAAAACAATTCCAAAATTTAAACACTCCTAAATAAAAACTAAAAGGTAAAGAATGCACTTTCTCCACCAAGGTCTTCTGCATTAGGAACAACTGTTTATCAAGAACAAATCCTCCAAAATTCTTGAGTATATATAATCCAAACACAACCCAAGGCACAGGATCTGAACGTTTCTGTAAAGATTGTAACCTCATTGCCAAGACTTTAGATTCCAAATGTATTAGTCCTTGGCCTCCCTCTGCTACAGGAAGATAAAGGATACCTGGAGGAAGCCAATGACAGCCATCCCCCAAAAAAATTAACAAATGCTTTTTGAACTCCAGAAAGTAATTATTTAGGAGGATCTAATACAGTAAATTTATGCCATAACATTGAAGCTGCTAGATTGTTAATAACCAAACATCTCCCCCTAAAAGAAAGATATGGTAGAATCCATCTCCACTTCTGAATTCTAAGAACTACCTTGTCGCCTAGCCCTTCCCAGTTCTTTTCTGTATAGCTATTAGTCCCAAAAAATAAACCAAGGATTCTAAAACCATCTCTAGCCCATCTGCATTGCAGCGGCAGCCTAGGAGCTCCTGCACCCAGCCAGTCACCCAAAAGCAAAGATACACATTGCTCCCAATTAACGCATGCAGATGAAGCTTGTTGATATTTGTTTAAGCAAGAAATCAATTTGGTAACATCCTCTGAGTCTTTTATAACTATTGTTACATCATCAGCATAAGCTGTAAGTTTGACTGAATCTACACTGGGGCCACTAGAAATATTAAAACCACTTAGCTCCCTCCTAAGTGAGACTAGGTTCAATAGAAATTGCATACAGAAGACCAGAAACAGGACACCCTTGCCTTATGCCCCTGGTTACAGAGAAGGGCCTAGTTAAAGAGCCATTAATCTTCAACATACTATCAATATCATTATATAACACTTTAATGAGGGATACAAAATAAGGTCTAAAACCAAAAGCTTCCAGAGTTTTAAATAAATATTGGTGATCGACCCTGTCGAATGCTTTTTCTTGATCTAATGAAAGAAAACCAATGTCCAAATTATGCATTTTGCCACTGTAATCATATCCCTCATCAAGAACAGATTATCAAATATTGTCCTTTTGGGAACACAAAATGTTTTGTCCATATGAATAACTGATGCCATATATTTCTTAAGTCTGTTAGTCAAAGATTTAGATAAAATCTTAAAATCAACACATATCAGTGATACCGGACGCCAATTCTGCAGAGACCCAAGATCCCCCTTTTTTGGGATCAGTGTTAAAATTGCTCTTCGACAACTCAAAGGAAGGGTCCCTTGATTAATGCATTCAAGAAAAACTTCGTATAAGTCCTGCTGCAGTAGATTCCAAAAGGATTTGAAAAATTCTGCAGAAAGCCATTCCAATCCAGGTGACTTCCCAGAACACATCTCCTGAACAGCTTGTGAAATCTCTCCAAAAGTCAAAGGCCCATCCAACTCATTACGTTCTTCTTCCGTTAATTTGGATAGGTCACATAAAAGTTCATCAGTTGCTGTATCATCACATAATTCCGAACAGTATAAATCCTCATAAAAAGAAAGAGCATAAGATTGAATTTCCCGTTGATCTGTTATCACACCGCCACCTGGTATTTCCAACTGATGAAAACTCTTCTGTTCCCTTGGCTTATTTCAAGACCAAAGAAGAATGATGTAGGAGCATCCATGTCATTCAGCTGTGCAAATCTGGTCCTTAGAAGGGCTGTTTTTCCTCGTTCTTCCAATAAATTCTTTAAAAGGAGTTTATCATTTGCAACAGAGTCAATAAAAGTTGAATTATTGTGGGTACAGTCACTGCTTTGCCCTTTGAATATCTTGTTCAAGGGACTTCATTCTTGCTTTAAGCATTCCAGCACTATGTGCAGTGTACTGCTGGCAAAGAATCAACAAACAGTTGTAAATCAGAGAAATACTTCTCTAATTTTGGTCTTCGCTGATTAAAAGTATCATTGAGAAAATCATTAAATTGTTGTACTGTATAATAAGGTGGTTTCATTTGCAAACTGCATTTTTTTCTCTGCAGAACTTCCTTGGGAACTGACATCAGTGAAATAATCCACAACATCAGATTCCTCACTGTCCGAATTTATATCTACGGACTGAGCCTCACCTCCCTCCGATAGCTGATCCACATCAACCTGTGACAGGCCAACAGATGCTTGCGAGTCCCACAAGCTCATCTGGCTCCATGGGGCGCTCTGATTCGCTGTTTCCCGCAGCGACGGTCTCAGATCCACCGCTCGCCGCACTGCGAACATTAGCGCATTCATTAGTGTTCAATGAACACTCTCCTGCATTCTCAGCATGACTGATCACTGCATCCTCTTTCGGATTTTCATCGTCTTTTGACAATGAATCTGATTCAGCCCGCTGATCAGTTTTATCACTGCTATCCTGGTTACCATTTTCCATGGCAGGAGCCACCTGCTCCGAAGGTGTTTTAGGCTCAGTCTCATTTTGTTCAGTCACCTTATTATTAGTACATTTCAATTTTGTATGTCCGTAGACCCCACAAGAGAAGCATTTCATTGATTCAGTGCTGATAAAAAATTGTATAATCTTTACCTGCCAACGTCAATTTTGCGGAAACGTCCAAGTGTTGAAATTCAGCGTTCAAAATAATAGCAGTTTGGCGTCTAAAAGACATAACATGTTTTAAATCTGAATTCTTAACACCAAGAGATATCATTTTAATCGGCATCATTATTTTACCATAGCGGCTAAGCAATCGCTCAAGTGAATCATTTGAAATGAACGGGGAAAGAGTTACCCTCTTTGAAGGGCTCGACAGCGGCAAAATAGGCAAGAAAACATCACCAACAGATAAGCCAACTTCCATTAAATGGTGAACCATAGACTCTTCCCTCACAAACACAAAGACAGCTTTGTTCATTCTAGATGCTGACAGAATATTCCGAGCACCTATTTCGCTACTAATAGCAGCCAAACAGTCTTCAACAGTGATTGATTCATCCGGTAAACATTTACAACCATGCCGGGCTGTTAAAGTAGCAAACCCATCAGAGTCTGCCAGCATTTTCCAAACCCCCCAACTAATTACAAGTGGCAACAGACTAAACAACACTAACTTTTCAAAGTAATAAAAAGAAAAAAGAATGAAAACTCACTCAAACAAGCCGCGACTCGCTCAAACACTCACGCACTCCTCCCAGCCGATCCGTACACACACAGAGAGAGAGAGAGAGTCACTCGCTCGCTCGCCACACCTGACACAGAGAGAGAGAGAGAGAGTCACTCACTCGCTCGCCACACCTGACACAGAGAGAGAGAGAGAGAGAGTCACTCGCTCGCTCGCCACACCTGACACAGAGAGAGAGAGAGAGAGAGAGAGAGTCACTTGCTCGCTCGCCACACCTGACACAGAGAGAGAGAGAGAGAGTCACTCGCTCGCTCGCTCGCCACACCTGACACAGAGAGAGAGAGAGAGTCACTTGCTCGCTCGCCACACCTGACACAGAGAGAGAGAGAGAGAGAGTCACTCGCTCGCTCGCCACACCTGACGCAGAGAGAGAGAGAGAGTCACTCGCTCACTCGCCACACCTGACACAGAGAGAGAGAGAGAGAGAGTCACTTGCTCGCTCGCCACACCTGACACAGAGAGAGAGAGTCACTCGCTCGCTCGCCACACCTGACACAGAGAGAGAGAGAGAGAGAGAGAGTCACTCGCTCGCTCACCACACCTGACACAGAGAGAGAGAGAGAGAGTCACTCGCTCACTCGCCACACCTGACACAGAGAGAGAGAGAGAGAGAGTCACTTGCTCGCTCGCCACACCTGACACAGAGAGAGAGAGTCACTCGCTCGCTCGCCACACCTGACACAGAGAGAGAGAGAGAGAGAGAGAGAGTCACTCGCTCGCTCACCACACCTGACACAGAGAGAGAGAGAGAGTCACTCACTCGCCACACACCTGACACAGAGAGAGAGTCACTTGCTTGCTCACCACACCTGACACAGAGAGAGAGAGAGTCACTCGCTCGCTCACCACACCTGACACAGAGAGAGAGAGAGAGAGAGTCACTCACTCGCTCGCCACACCTGACACAGAGAGAGAGAGTCACTCACTCGCTCGCCACACCTGACACAGAGAGAGAGAGACAGCTGTGAGAATCAGTGAATCACATGGAGAATCACAGCTGCTCGACACGTTTAGGCAGAAATAATCACATTAAGAGCGAAAGAAATCTCACACGGAACCATCAGAGAAACAGCCAACAATCACAGACTTTACACTGTCTGTTCAGCATTCTCTTTTGAAATAATTATATTATATTATATTAAAATAATATATTTCCATTTGTATTTATATTGTAGCTAGTTATAAATGCTATAAACATAACCCAGCAACAACTTTACTTTGTATTTATATACCATTTTTACACACACACACACACACACACACAACACACACACACACACACACACACACACACACTTCTATAATATTTTTATACAATCAATTATAATTTAAAAATAATTAATAATAATTAAATAAATGATAGTTTTAAAATAATTGCTATATATAATACATTTACATTTTTTAATAACTTAAAATCAATTATAATTTAAATACATTTTTAGAATTAAAATATAACTAAATATTTTTATATAAATGTATATATATTATGTACATCATTTTTTAAGAACTCACAATTATAATTTAAAAAAATATATATTATTGACACTAATAAATGATATTTTTCAAATTAATATAATTACTATATACTGTCTATATATATAAGAAACCTAGTGTTTTTGTTTTTTTAAAGAAACAAGTAGATAGAATAGAAAAAGAAAGCTAGTGTTAGTTTTTCAAGAAAAGCTATTAGTTAGAGAATAAATATGCAATTGATAGAGGGTCAAGTGTGTGTGGATTTTTTTTAAATAAAAAGAAGACAGATAGATGAAATAGAATTAGAATAGAGAGTGCTAGAGTTAGAGGGTCAAGTAAAGTAATATATATATATATATATATATATATATATATATATATATATATATATATATATATATATATATATATATATTCACATACAGTATATACTTAAAGTCCCTAATGAATTCTGTTCAGAATTCTGTCATATCTTTTATTTTAATATTTTTTATGCATTATTTATTGATACAAAATAAAGATCAAGATGATTAACATGTATTTAGACACGTTCCAAATATTGGTAACACATCTGCAATAAATCTAAATGAAATGTAATGTTAAACTGCTCATATAATATTTAATTTGACTCCTGCTGTGGACGATCAGCATGTTGAAGGTGAAGCACCTCACTGATACTGGTTTCTCAGAGTTTGTGTTCAAGCGTACTGATGGAAGGTGCTGCGGCGTGTGTGTGAAGGAGCTCGTTTGTCTTGTTTAATGAGTGTCGCGGTTAACGGGCTTCTCCTGATGAGTTCTGGCGGGTCTGATGAAGGATCGTCAGCCGTTAAATCAGAGCATGAGCGTTTCTGTTCGTCACATCCTTCATCACGACGGATCTGCTGCTTCTGAACGCTTGATGAACAGCAGACCGCTGGACATTCAGTCTGTACTAAATATTGTATTCCTGTAAACTTCTGACAATCATCGCTGCAAGTTTGACACCAGTAAACCAGACGTTAACGAAACAAACAGTTTTGCAAGAGCCATTTGATCAGACTGCTAGAAATCCAACATTTTTACACAAAATATATATCATAATGGTACAAGATTATCCTATTTAAATCAATGTGATAAACGAGTTAGGTCAAAACTAATCTAAAAGTAGTCTAATTATATTATCTAAAATATGTATTTATGTACGTGAATGTATATTAGGGGTGTAACGGTACGCGTATTTGTACTGTAAATTTTCGGTATGGGTCGTTTGTTTCGGTACTCATGTGTACCGAACAAATCGTTAATTTATTTTAGTAAATTCAGACAATAAATGGCGTTTTGGCACTCTTTGATGTGGCGAGACAGATCGTGCCAGATCCACGTCACGGTTAGCAGCGGCAGCTCTTAAAGTGATAGCAGCCAAATAACCTAATAGCCCAGCTGCTGGGATGTCTGTTAATCAAAGAACAAAAGAAAAAAGAGGAAATCAATAACTTTTGTAGCTTTAAAGGGGTCATATGACGTTGCTAAAAAGAACATTATTTTGTGTATTTGGTGTAATGCAATGTGTTTATGTGGTTTAAGGTTCAAAAAAACACATTTTCCACATACTGTACATTATTGTTGCTCCTCTATGCTCCGCCTTTCTGAAACGCGTAGATTTTTACAAAGCTCATCGGTCTGAGAAGCGAGGTGTGCTCTGATTGGCCAGCTATCCAGTGCGTTGTGATTGGCCGAATACCTCAAGTGTGTGACGGAAATGTTACGCCCCTTACCGTATTGTGATGCTGTGTCCCGGCGCGATGACACAAAAACAATAAAACCCATAATAAACGAGGCATTTGTTGCATCCAGTGGGGACATAATTACTGATTATAATGACTTATACTGTCTTTTTACGCGTCGCGTTGCATCGCACCACGTAAACATTACCATGTCTGCATTTGTGATCAGAGAAACAACAAACAACAAGCACTACTCTACACTGCTCAAAACTCCCGTTTGAATCGTCAGCAAATTCTTTAAATATGAAAACATACTTACAGGCTGTGAGTCAGAAGCGCCAGACTGTCCTTGCAAAGTTGGAATTGCTCCACTTTATATAAACAGACAGCATTGTAGGCTACTCTTCCAGCTTCAGGAAACAGTCCTCCGTAAAATGCGCTGCACACACTCTAATATTTGGGTTGAACTGTTCTGGAACAGTGTTGTAAATACAACTTAACCACTGATTTCTAGTTGTGTCCTCTTTTGAAAGCCCAAACAAAGTAGATTAGCTTTTACAACGAAACACAGCATCTCCAGGACATGACGCCGGCGGCAGCAACAATACTACAGCCAGAATAATAGTTACGCCTTCTTTCTTTGCGTATACATTTGGGCGGTGTTATGAAAATCTCCCCACATCGTGATGTAGACATGTGGGGCGTGTTTGAATGAGCCGTTTTAGGGGGACGTGGTCGAGTCTTAACTTTGATAAAGAATATCTCTCTGGTTTTGAGACTTTAGTCTTTGCAACTTCAGGGATCTTATCTATGCATGAACAGCTTGTAATACTCCAAAGAGAAAGGAAAACTTGAAATCGCATCATATGACCCCTTTAAGGATTCATGTATACAAAGTTCTGGCATGAAACTCTAGATGGCGCAGTCCGATAGATCTAACTCAATATGACATAATGACATCATTATCACATGTCACAGCTGATTGGTTGTCTCCTGTATTGGTAGCCAATAAGCTTGCTGCTCAACATTCAAATATATAACTAGTGCTTGCTGTAGCAGTAGCAGTGCACTTCAGAAACGTCTGAAATCAACATCTAAGATAAGTGAATGCTAGTGATGGTGAAGTGAACCAGCGAAGAACACAATTGTATCGGAAAAAGGTTCGTTACTCGAAGCTTCTCAAAACGGTTTATGCTGTGGCCATCTAGTGGTCATAAAAATGACTAACAACTTCCAAAGTGTTATGTTCCATTACAGCCGCTGGTTTCACATCTGGTTCTTTGTTTTATTATATTTTATATAATGGATAATTTCAAAGTCATTCATTTGTGTCCGTGTACTGGCACTAAAATAATTAAAATAAATAAAACATAAATTCATAAATTAAATCTATGATCTGTTTATTTTAACTCTGCCGCAGTCCTTAGCTCAGGGGTCATCAAACTTGATCCTGGAGGGCCGGTGTCCTGCAGAGTTTAGCTCCAACTTGCCTCAACACACCTGCCGGGAAGTTTCAAATATACCAAGCAAGACCTTGATTAGCTGCCTCAGGTGTGTTTGATTAGGGTTGGAGCTAAACTCTGCAGGACACCGGCCCTCCAGGACCGAACTTAGTGACCCCTGCCTTAAGCCCTATTCGGACGGTAATTGTTTCTCAGGGGGACGTAAGTGATTTTCACCATATACAGGGGGTAGTCGGTGATTTAATTGCCGTCCGAATCCAGGATGTCGGTGTTTTTCTCTCACCACCCCTGTAAAAATCCCCGGCCGAATTACCTACTGTTTTTTGACAAACACCGAGGTCGTGTGGTAATTTAATTGCCGTCCGAATCCACATCCCTGAGTTTACGAGAAGAAATCGATTCAAAATTCAGTGTTTAATCCCTTTTTGAACACTCCCGAACACCGTAACGTTGTACTTCGGTGTAATTTACATATTATTTCTGAAATGCTGGAAAGTATATAAAAGAAAAAAACAATACTTCATGACTGCTCAACCACAGCGACTGGGAGCAGAAAAAGAAGAAAAGCACATAAATGTTCAAATGGGTCTTTATTATGGCAGCAGCAGGTGTGCAATACAATTTTAAAATGTGTATTATAAACAGATATATATCGCGTATAATTATATACAACTATAGCGCGTCTTTCCTATTTTTAAACAGGAGATTTAAATAAATACACAATAATAAGAATACATTTGTAAATAAAATTCATTTTATTTACAGCAGACAATCATGTGATTGGCCACGTGAGCAGCGCGTTCCCGGGTGCGCAGGATTACAGAACTCGCTCCTCCACTGTGAATAAATCTCCATCCGAATCCATGAGTTTTATCACTGAGGTGATATGTAAATTTATTTTCACAGACGTCCATATGAGAAACAATTGCCGTCCGAATCGGGCTTTAGACTGTTATTTCATGGCCAAAGTTCATTTTTGAGCTCAATATATACATTTCGATAAAAAAAAAAATTGTGCTTCAATGTGAAATGTGTTGTTTTTTTGATAAAAGCTTCGGAGCTTCCGTCTTGAACGTAACATCACTAGTGAATGCTCTTGTAATCCATATCGCTGTGTATATTGCGTGGCCTGCCTAACAGAATTAAAAAATGAGCAACCATAAACAAGGTTAAAATATGTGTCATGTTAGCAGTTAGCATCGTATGCAGGAGAGAAATATTAAGCATAAGCAGCAGCATTTAGCATCTGTGTTTATACAGCTGGAGCAAACGCAGTCTGGAGCATGTAATCGTTCTGAGGACACACTGATAGTAACAGACACGAATGTAGATTAAATGAAATGACTGGGGTTCACCATATCCAGAGGAGTAATCTCAATGTCACGAGTTAAACTTGAAAAACCGTGTGTTCATCCATCAGGATTTTCAGTTTGATCAAAATAATGAAAATATTATTGTTTAATGTTATTATTAATGTTTTTCTGTTTATTCATTATTTCTGTTTATTCATTTCTTGACCCACACAGTGTTATAGTATCATTTTTATACCATTATATTACAGTATATATTACTATTTTAAATGAGCTTTTATTTAAATGTTCATATTAATATAAATATAATTTAATATTAATATATTCAGTTTTTATTTCAATTGCAGATTAAGTTTTAGTGATTTTGTTATTTTTCTCAGTTTACTTTTTTTATTTCTATTTAGCTCTAGATTATTTTTTAGTTTTAGTTTATTTAATTTTATTTTATTAATTTATTTATATATTTTTAGTGTTGTCAAACGATTAATCGCATCCAAAACAAAAGTTTCTGTTTACATAATATATGTGTGTGTACTATGTATATTTATTATGTATATATAAATACAAACACATACAGTATATATTTTGAAAATATTTACATGTATTTACAAATATATATATATATATAAATATATTTAGTATATAAACATAACATATTTTTCTTAAATATATACATGCATGTGTGTGTTTATATATACATAATAAATATACATAGTACACACACATATATTATGTGAACAAAAACTTTTATTTTGGATGCACAGTTTAGTTTGACAGCACTAGTTTATTTTATTCATTTTAGTACCTTATTTTTTCAATTAGCTGCCAAGCCAACATTTTTCATTTTTTTTCATATTTTTAGATTTAAGTTTTTAACCTAATGTTTATATATTTTTTATTTCAATAAATGAAAATATTTTTTTTAATAGTTTCAGTTTTGGTTCACAATAGGAATGCTGCACCCACAGCATGTAGATGATGTTGGCCAAAAAATAAAAATAAGAAGAATTTTTGCAGCGGTAGAGCAAATTATTTCTTCTATTAGAATTATTCAATCAAAGTTCATGAAATCATCTGTAGAACAGCACGGCCTGATGATTCATCCGCAGTAAGAGCAGAGTCATGAATTAAACTCTAATGAAATAATGTGATGAGCAGCTGATGGGGGTCTGATATGCAGAAGGCAAACAAGACGATTTACAATCCACCATCACCACGGCAACCTCACGCTGGGATGGTGGTCACTGTCCTTCAGTGCCAATATTCACACATCCCAGAATCCTCTGGGGCCACAGGTGTTCACGGGTATCCCAGCATCCTCTGCTCTCATCCTCCTCACAAGGTGTGTCCCAACTCACCTACTTGCACTAGGGATGGGCGATATATTGCATGCGATATGCATGCGCATCTCGTCAGTAAAGCCGGTTCCTTGATTAGCGGTTAATCTCCATCACCTGTTTTCAAATGGAGCGGCATTTAATACACAGAGCCATAAATCACTGACAAGCTACGCAATATCGCGTTCATATCGAAGGCGATATATCAGTCGATATATGCGTAGCTTGTCAGTGAACCACGGCTCTGTGTATTAAATGCCGCTCCATTTGAAAACAGGTGATGGAGATTAACCGCTAATCAAGGAACCGGCTTTACTGACGAGATGCGCATGCATATCGCATGCAATATATCGCCCATCCCTAACTTGCACTATTCTATGACGTTTTGTAGTATAAATAGTGCGAGGGGTGCGTTCACACTGAAAATTCCAGAAAGAAAAAGTGCACTTTAAATACCCGGATGATGCACTTAATAAAACGGGGAAAAAACTAAGTGTGTGCTTTAATTACGCTTTAAAGCAGCTTTAATTACGTCGCGAAGGGGGAGGGGCTATCAGACTCTGATTATTAATGACAAAATAACCTCATAAAATTCATACACTACATGGTTGAGTGCATAGTGCATAAGTATATAGTGTTTAGTGCATCATTTGGTCATTATAGTGCATCATAATAGTGCAGCATATATATATATATATATAATATTGATTTTGTCTGTGATTTAAAATGTGGTTTGTTTATTAACACTTTGTATGCTAGTGTTAAGTTCTAATTTCACATTTTTAATAATATCTCGTCAAATTTAACATTTTAAAATGTTTTTTTGAAAAAAAACAATTTGAAAAAAAAAAAACATACACAAGTGTTCAAAAGTTTGGGGTCAGTGAGATTTTTTAATGTTTAGTTAAAAGTCTCTTGTCTGCATTTATTTGATCAAAAATACAGTAAAAAAAATGTGAAATATTACTACAGTTTAATAGAAGGGTTCTTTATGTGAATATCTGTTAAACTGTAATTTATTTCTGTGATCAAAGCTGTATTTTCAGCATCATTACTCCAGTCTTCAGTGTCACATGATCTTCAGAAATCATAATAATATGCTGATTTGCTGCTCAAGAAACATTTCTGATTATTATCAATGTTGAAAACAGTTGTGCTGCACAATATTTTTGTGGAAACTGTGATACATTTTATTTTTCAGGATTCACAGATGAATAGAAAGTTCAAAAGAACAGCATTTACTTGAAATAGAAATCTTTTGAAACATTATAAATGTCTTTACTGTCACTTTTGATCAATTTAATGCATCCTTGATGAATAAATGTATTAGTTTCTTAAAAAAATAAATAAATCTGACTGACCCAAAGTTTAAAAATATTGCAGTTTATTACTATAAATATGAAAATATCAATCTTTAGCAGTCTGATAAAGTCAAGTAAGAAGCAAAAATTGACAGTTTTCAGAACAGTTGGGTTTTTATCTGTTTTTTCCCTTTAACTTTTATCTGTCTAATCTTTTGAAGACAATACAGAAAGCTGCGAACATTATATATTCTGTATGACTGATTTGATTTGCAGTGTCCTGCACTAAAACTGACCCTGAACAAACACTCCACTGCATTTGCATAAAGACAGAGACCAATCACAGAGAGCGGAACGCTCCCACAGCAGCCAATCAGAGTGCAGCCAGCCAAGCCTCAGCCAATCAGAGCGCAGGACGGCTGTGGATGCAATCGGCCCAACAGCTGGTTTCCATTAGAGTCTCCTGAGGTTCTCACATGGGAAACAAAAGAGCCGGAGAGAGCAAGACTCTTACGTAACACGCACACATAATCACTCATGGATCCGTGGCTCAGTCTCGTTATGTCTGGATAAAACAAGCAGCTTCATCTCAAATAGTGAACTCTCATTTGTTATGGTGTCATCCAGGTCTGCAGGCGTGTGCCGTTGTGTTTGCATTATAGCACACTTCCATTTCTGCAGTGTACAGTACGTGTTTCCTTTGACCTGCTGCATTGTATGTGCAAATTCCCCAGGAATGCATGAACTGATCAAATATATACATTGAATGCAATGCAATTCACTTTGGATAAAAGCGCCTGCCAAATGCATGAGTGTCAATGCAGAGCGAACTGCATGGCATGCTCTATCCCACAATGCAATGCACTCAACTACATCTTCACTTTCAAGTGTGATGGATGAAGCCGGCACAAAACCACACATTTTAATATCTCTTTTTTGAGTACTGACTGCCAATACCATTTTATGCAAATTTATTTTGGAGATAACTAAAGTAAATATAAATGCAAAGTTGAAGAAAAAATGTATGAAAATATAAACAATACATTTAAAAATAGCAAAAAATTATATATTTTTTACATTGTAATTTTAATACAAATACTGCAAGTAATTTTAATGTTTATATTATGAGAATGAATATAATATACTATAATATATATATGTATCAAAAAGTATAAAAACATTAAAAATAACACATTTTGTGTGTGTACATGTGTATTATGTTTTATATATCACTTTATCATGTTTATACACGCACACACACACACACACACACACACATATATATCATTCTTAAATTATAATTTTAATGCAAAAATACTAATATTATGAATATGAACATGAATATAATATACTTCTTCTTAAACATAAGTCTTTTACACCTAAATCTTAAAATGCAATGTAAACGTTAAATCTAAAATTTTAAATATTTGTAAATATTTTGGTTACACGGCATGTGTTGCAACATAATCTGTGCATTTATTTTATAAATTTATATTCGAGATAAATAAATATACTTATAATGTGACCAAATGTACAGCATATTAATTGTTTATTAATATTATATTAATGTATATTGCATATTTAATACTATTAATATTTGATCATGTGCAAAATATATTTAATATTAATATTTTAAAAGCATGCAGGGCAGCACTAGACAAATGAAGGAACATATTTATATTTATTTAATAAAACATTTGAAATAAAAAAATTATATTTTTATTATATATTATGCTATTAATTCAGTTGGGACTGTTTCTCACATTTATTTGTTTATTTATCCATTTTTGGGTGAATTATTTCTTTTAAACGAAGGACTTTTTGTAGTTTGGATGTGATATCTCTGAGGGTTCAGAACAAGTGTGCAAACAGTGATGTTGAAGTTAAAGCAGTAGAATGTGTCTGAATGAAACGAGTTTGATCATTCGTCAGAGATGTTCTCAGCGAGTCTTCGAGAGCGTCTCTAATGCCGCAGATCGAGTCTGACGCTGTATCTGATGAATAAAGCTCCTCGAGCGCCGGAGCAGATCCGGGATCAGCGTGTTCTGTGTAATTGAATGTGAGTAAACGGCCGTGCTCGTGTCCGCTGTGACCTTCACCACTGATGCGTCGACCTGCATGAATAAATAAGACGCCCGAGCTGAGGCTGATATCCCAGAGTGCTTTGTTCTTATCTGCGTCTACGGCTGACTCTGGACATGCATGCACACACACACACAACAGCTCAAACGCAGTCCATATACAGCAGAAATACAGCACCAGTCACAATGTGAGCTGCGAAAGAGACTCTGGTGTATCTCATTGATCCAGCTGTCTAAATTAGAGCTGCATGATTAGAATTAGCTCTGACATCCACAGGAACGAGCGTAACACTGATCATTCAGAAAAACTGATTAGCATCGCTCTAGTCAACAGTGATGTTAAATACGACAACACTGATGAATCCTCCGGAGAAATCACAGCCATTCAGCTCCAAACCTGCTGCTTCTGGAATGACTCTGAGTCTTAATGAGAAGAGACTATTGACAAATCATTTAATCAATGACCTCAGTATCTCCTGCTCTCAAACGCTTCAGACACATGATGATGCCTCCACACACTGTACACTGCATGTGAAAACAATTTATATATATATAGTTTAATATTAAATATGATATAAAATATAGTGTAATATACAACAATTAATAAATAATTATAAAAAATATCAAATTATAATACATAGGCTATATAATTATTAAATATATCAAATAAAAGTACACACACACACACACACACAGAGAGATTGTTTACAGTTTCTGGTTCACCTGCAAAAATGGCGGTGTGAAAGCAAACCGCACTAAAAAAAAAAAAAAAACAAGATTGTATTTGGTCCGGACCAAAGCAAGTGAACTAGCAGACTTTCCCGGTGTGAACACACCCTAATTTTGACTTGATGCTATACTCTGATTAAAAAGTTTTTTTTGAGCAGTGTATATACGTATATTAAATCCAAATTGTCAAATGACTTTAGTAAATTACATTAAAATCATAGACATTTTTAGCCACAAAACATCTACAATTGCAATTTTTTTTACTTTTATACATTAATAAATTACTCTGTCAGTTTTTTTAAACTATTAATGTAGGTTTTGCACTAAGCATTCAGAGATACGCATTCAAACTGCAACATGACACAACCACAGCCAATCAGAATGTAACACACAGGATTTTGGACCAATGAGATTCCACGGTGGGCGGAGCTACGCAATATTTACCAAGCGGTGATCATCATGGCTAATTATTTAGAACAAAGTCTCAGATTAATACGGAAGAGAGAGTTATAATCGCTTTATCACATTGTTAAATTTCAATCTTAGGGTAATAAAACACCTTTCGGAGAAAGCAACAATCTGGAGACTGAACTCGAGTGTTTTCACACAGCAGCGCTGCCCGGTGCTGAAATAAAATTAGTATAGACACCTTAGTATCGATATTTTTTATTTGAGTATCGATACTACGGTGTGTTTTATTTACCATTGATTTTGTTTATTTAACAAAAAAAAAAAATTTTGTGAATGTTAAGAAATAAGTTTTCAGCAATTTACATTAGGCTTCATTTAGCATTATTAAATATAAACGTGTATTATATACCAATTATTTAATTATCTATCAAAAAATTATTTGAAAAATTGTTAACTGTCCTATTAAATTTGTGTTTATTAGCATTAGATGAATGACAGCCTGGACTTTTTTTTTTCCTGTCTTCAAATAATTTCTAATAAATTGAGTAAATATTCTATGAAATATAAATTGTTCTATATATAATGTGTAATGTGCTATATATATATATATATATATATTTATATTAAATCAGACAATTTTTTTTAGATTATAAGCATTAGACAAATAATAGAAAAAACTTTGTTTTTAAATAGTTTTAGTGAATTTAAAAAAATATTGTGTGAAATAACTTTTTTCCTGCTCATCTGAACACAAGCAAATGTTGCAAGACAGAAGCAATCAATCACAGAGAGCGTTCGCTCACTTCTGACAGTGCATTTCCCAAAAGCATTGAAGCATTGAAGCTTCTGGCAACGGCAGCCCAGAACAATGCTTATCAGAGGACAGAAAAACATATATGTTTGAGTTATTTCACAATAAACAAACTGAAATTGCACGTTAAAACTTCATATTGAACATTAAGGCCTGGTTTCACAGACAGGGCTTAGATTAAGCCAGGATTAGGCCATAGTTCAATTAGGACATTTAAGTAATTTTTATAAACATGCCTTAGAAAAATACATATTTTAACCATGTGTAAACAAAAATATAACCTAATGAGTTGCAATTAAGGCGTATTGAATGCGTTTCAAATATAAAGTTAAGTGGGTATCATTGCCCATTTTACTCTTAGTAATTTAATAATTTCATAAATTTCATAATTTAAAAGTTCAGTTTAGAAGTATCGTATCGGTATCTGTATCGGTATCGACGATACTGGTCTTTAAAAGTATCGGTATCGTATGCTCTGAAAACATACACCTAAACCAGCACAACTAGTCAAGTTGGACTGTAAGTGGTTAGTAAATAAGATGCATGCAGAAGTTTCAAAATTGTCTAGTAAATTCAACAATCACTGACTTTAAAATTTGAATATTTTAATGTTTTTAATGCATATTATTGACCTTATTGAACGATTCATCCATGCATATTTAATTTTTTTTCAAATCATATATATATATAATTCTAAGAAAAAATAAAGTAAATAAATTTATGAAAATTATAATATATAATTATAAGTAAACATTTTGTGAAATAAGTAGTTAAATTAAGTAATTCATCTCTTTTAGCAATTAACATTATACATTTTATTATACACCAATTATTTTGTACATATGTAAAAATATATATATTTTGTAATACAAAATATAGTGACAAACCATAATATTTATGATTTATCAGTATTAAACAATTCATAGACAAATAAAAACAATTTCAATAATTTTAGTGAATTTTAAGAAAATATTACTTGAATTAAGTCTAATTTAGTGTTATTAAATATATTTTTTTATTATATGTCAATTACTTCTTAATCTATCTAAATAATAATAATAATAATAATAATTTGTATATTTTTAAACAATCATAGTCTTTTAACTTGGAATGAAATTTTAACATATATATATAGAGAGAGAGAGAGAGAGAGAGAGAGAGAAAAAAAATATGACAATATTTTTCAATTATCAGTGTTTAACAAATGCTGATAATTTTTTTTTTAATTTTCAAAACTTTTTGAAATAAGTAGTTAAATTCAGTACTGTATGTCTCGTTTCACATTTTGAAATTAATTTCTATTAAACAGATATATAATTGTTTTAGAATTTATAAAAAAAAATTATTTTTAAATTTGCATAAAATTTAGAACATCTTACGTATTATTGTGGATGATTGAAAAGCAAAAGCATGAGCCGAGCACGTAACAGGTGACATAAAAACTGTCATCAAACAGAACAATTGTTAATTCACTTAATGTGTGACTTATTATATTACATATCCATGCACATTTCATTTTTTAAACTAAAAAATACATTTTTCAATTTTTTTCTTTCTTTTCAAGAATCCTTTACACACTTGTGTATCACAAACACAAAAGAAAAGATCTGTCATTTCCTCCATTTCATCATTTTTTTTATTGTAGTTTGCTCTTGGCCTAATAAGTCCAGATTTGAAATAGGTTTGAAGGACAAAGTGCAGATGAAGAAGCCGGAAATGCAGAAACCAAAGCCATCAATAATAGATGTGAGTTGTAGAGCTGAACAATAGCACTCGGAGGAAACGCTCGCGGCTGTTTAGCTGAGAAGAAACTTCATTACACTGAAACTGCTGACGCTGCGCTTCGGAGAGTTTGAGTGAAGAATGAAAAATGAATGAGAGGAAGCACAGCACAGCGGCCGCAGGTTCAGTTCACTCTGCTTTAAATGTTTGCGTTTCACCCTCAATCACACACATCTAACACCCAACACCCGGCAGGCTCAAAGGATTCTGGGAAGTGTGCGTCGGTCTGTTTGAGTCTGTTTTTATAGACTAATATAGATTAAAAAACATGTTTATAGAAGTGCACTGATAAATGTGACCCTGGAGCACAAAACCAGTCATAAGGGTACATTTTTTGAAATTGAGATTTATACATCACCTGAAAGCTGAATAAATGAGCTTTCCATTGATGTATGGTTTGTTATATTGATGTATTTTACTTGCAGATGTTAATTAATTTAATCAGTCTAATAATATATTTTGTAGATATTAATAGATCTGTGACTCTTTTGTTATTCATTTAACTATATTTGGTTATGGTGATATGATAAAAAAATAAATGATAAGTGAAACTATATATAGTGATAAATCAGACAATATTTTTCGATTATCATCATAGGACATATAGTAAGAAAAAGATTTGGTTTTAAAATATTTTAGTGAATGTTAAGAACTAAGTTGAAGTTTTCAGCAATTTACATTAGGCCTCATTTAGCATTATTAAATATAAATGTGTATTATATACCAGTTATTTAATTATCTATCAAAAAATAATTTGTAAAATTGTTAACTGTCCTATTAAATTTGTGTTTATTAGCATTAGATGAATGACAGCCTGGACATTATTTTTTTTGCTCCCTGTCTTCAAATAATTTCTAATAAACTGAGTAAATATTCTATGAAATATTAATTGTTCTATATATAATGTGTAATGTGCATATATATATATATATATATAATATATATATATATATATATATGAGAGAGAGAGAGAGAGAGAGAGAGAGAGAGAGAGAGAGAGAATTTATATTAAATCAGACAATATTTTTTGATTAAAAGCATTAGACAAATTTTTTTTTTATATATATATATATATTTTTAGTCAATTAAAAAAAAATATTGTGTGAAAAGTTTTTTAAATTCAGTCATTTACGTACAGCTCATTAAGCGTGATTAGATATAATGCTTCATTATATACTAATTATATTGCTATAATCAGTCTAAAAAATTATTGTATAATAATATATATAATAACATGATCTATCTAAAAAATTACTTGTATAATTGTAAACAATTAGTGATTATAGAATTAGATGAATGACATGGGCAAACGAAAAAAAAAAATCAATTATTTTTAGTAAATTTTGAGTAAATATTACATGAAATATTTATTATTTTTAGATATAAATATAAATTGTATGTGTATGTATTCATATACATATACTATATACTATATATATATATATATATTATATTATATAATATATATGTATATGTATATATATATATATATATATATATATTATATATATATGTATATTATATGTATATGTATATATATATATATATAGTAATTTTGTAAAAATAATTTGTAGATTTTTAAACTATATTTTTAAGATTTTCTCCCCAGTAAAAACTATTGCGTTTCACATTTGAAGTTATGAATGGCATTTCTGGTAGTTGTTTCGACTGAAGTAAATTTTCACCCAATAATTATTTTTTCCAAATCCTCCAGAAATGGCCGCACCGGTAGATAATGAGAGCCGCGGCGTGTGAAGCGCTCTCACTGAACGGCACGTCATCATGCTGATGTGAATCATTCATCAATCAAGCATGGATAGATCCGCTGTGAGTCGAGCAGTCGCATGACTGGCCCATTAACTCCAACTGCGCTCACTGTACAGAGCCGCCATGCTGGATCTGCCATGAATGGAGGCGTTTCTGGGTAAACGAGGCTAGCGGACGCTGCCAATGGGCACAGTATGCCAATCCGGCCTCCGGCACAACAGAGCTGCTTCTCGGTGTTACTACTGAAGTAAGAGTCTGTCAAGAGCACAAACACACACAAAGAAGCGTCTTAAGAAAGCTCAGCAAAGGCCACCGGGGTCGTACCACTCTGAAATAACGGAGGAAGTGGGAGTTCATTCTGTGCACAAACAAGGCTTTTATTTTACAAAAACAACACTGTCTGTTTGAACAAACGTCAATGGGTGCATTGTGGGTATCATGTGACCCGTGTCTATAGATGTCTGTCTTCAAGACACATTAATATCCACATCAAAATACACTTGATTACAGACAACAAACAGTTACAAACGAGCTTTAGTGCGCAGCTTCGTAGATGTGCATTAAAACCGTGGATGTCCAAGACATGCATGTATGCCATTGTGGCCAACATCTGAGGCTGCATCATATGTATTTTTTAACAGAGAACACAATCCCAGAATGCATCACGTTGAGCGCAGAGAATGCATCCTAGATAGTGGACGAAGAGAACGTGGTGTGGACCTTGTACTCTTAAAGGGGTCATATAATGCCCATTTTCCACAAGTTGATATTATTCTTTAGGGTCTTAATGAAAAGTCTGTAACATAGTTTGGTTAAAATTTTTCATTGGTAGTGTAAAAAACACCTTTTTTACCCTCTCAAAAACAGCTCTTGTCAGAGCAAGCGGTTTTGTGTCATTCTCCTTTAAATGTTAATGAGCTCTGCTGACTCCGCCCCTCTCTTCTGAGCCCTCTATGAGGGACTGTTTACTTTAGCGCATTCATCGTGAAACTTGCTAATTAGCACAGTATTATGAAAGGCGATTTGCAAAGATTCATTTAAAAAAAACCTTGTACTCACTTCTTCTGGAGGTGAAGCTGGATCACGAATGATTCGCGCGAACATAGACGCATTTATGTAGATCAGGGCGCATTCCCTTCAAAAACAAACGTAATCCTCTTCTGCCATGAATGGAGGCGTTCTGGAGTAAATGAGGCTAGCGGACGTGCATGTCAGTATGCCAATCCGGCCTCCGGCACAACAGAGCTGCTTCTCGGTGTTACTACTGAAGTAAGAGTCTGTCAAGAGCACAAACACACACAAAGAAGCGTCTTAAGAAAGCTCAGCAAAGGCCACCGGGGTCGTACCACTCTGAAATAACGGAGGAAGTGGGAGTTCATTCTGTGCACAAACAAGGCTTTTATTTACAAAAACAACACTGTCTGTTTGAACAAACGTCAATGGGTGCATTGTGGGTATCATGTGACCCGTGTCTATAGATGTCTGTCTTCAAGACACATTAATATCCACATCAGGAAATACACTTGATTACAGACAACAAACAGTTACAAACGAGCTTTAGTGCGCAGCTTCGTAGATGTGCATTAAAACCGTGGATGTAGGCCCTTGTGGCCAACATCTGAGGCTGCATCATATGCATTTTTTAACAGAGAACACAATCCCAGAATGCATCATGTTGAGTGCAGAGAATGCATCCTAGATAGTGGACGAAGAGAACATGGTGTGGACCTTGTACTCTTAAAAATAAAGGTTCTTTGCTGGCATTGATGGTTCCGTAAAGAACATTTAACATCCATGGATTCTTACCATTGGACAGAAAGTTCTTTAAAATGGAAAAAGGTTCTTTAGATTATTTCAATGTTCTTCACACTAAGAAAAAAAAACATGGTTCTTTTAAGAACTGACCAAATGTTCTTTGGGGGAACAAAAAAGGGTTCTTTAATTGCATTGCTGTGAAAAAAAAACCCTTTACTTTTAAGAGTGCAATTCAGTACTTAAAAGTATTGATAAAAATAATTAAATATTTTAAAAAGTTTAAAAAAACACTTTATTTTTTTTTAAATAGTTGTAGTGATTATATATTTATTTTATTTATTAATTTGTATATTTAAATTATCCTATTAATACTTTAGCTCTAATAAAAATAATGTGTGAATGGTAGCCTAATTCTGTTACACTGTTTTGTTTGTTTTACAAGAAAATACTATTTCAGTTTTTCTACTTCAAAAATTAACATTTAATTCAATGTGTTACTTGCCATTTCTATGTAATTCCTTGTTTCTATGCAATTTTTAACTGCAATTTGAGTGTTTTTTAAACAAAAAAATATTACTTTTTAACAAAAAACAGTTTGTTTGTGTAGTTCTTTTATAATTCTAGTATAGTTCTTTTAATTGAAATAAAAGTTTGTACAATTTTACTATTTTAACCAATATTTGCAAGTATGTTCATGTTTGCTAACACGATAATGCCAAACTAGTGGAATGAGTTAAACATTATTTAGTATGACACACAAACACAATCTCAATAGAAAATATTCAATTTTACGAGATGCCGATTCAGTGAGTTCATATGATGTGATTTGTAAGGAAAGCATCACGGTCCACTGCTAAACCTAAGCCTCGGTGTGGCGTAAGAAGATTGTATGTAAACGTATGAATGAGACTGTGCAAATTCATACAAATTAGCCACTAAATTAGCCCAAACGTAAAGCAGAGACGACAGGGAACGAGGTACATTTTGATTCATTAGTGTTGCCAGATCTTGCAATAAAAACAGCAGACAAAAATGCATTATCTTGGAAATAATCCACATGCCAAAATAATGCATTATTAACTTCATAAACTGTATTGTTTTTATGAGCCGAGCCTGAACAACAAGCCTAAAAACACTTAATAATGTCACTTATAATAAGCATACATGGCAACCCTTGAAGAGCACGCTTCACATAAACAAAACACGACGGCTCTGTCGTTGGTGGTTTAGTTAAAAACTCCAAACGTAACGAGTCTTTGGTCGATGTAATATTACTGGTAACACTTTAGACTTATTCACTATTAACTACGACTTTTCCCTCAATAAATTCCTAATTTGCTGCTTATTAATAGTTAGTAAGGTAGTTGTTAAGTTTAGTTATTGGGTAGGATTAGGGATGTAGAATAAGGCATTAATATGTCCTTAATTAGTACTAATAATTGGCTAATATTCTAGTAATATGCATGCTAATAAGCAACTAGTTAAGAGACCCTAAAAAAAAGTGTTACCATATTAGTTTGGTTTAAAAAAATTGTGGATACCGAATGCGCGACACAGCAAAAATCTTGGCAAATTTCTCAAATGTAACAGCACTGTTAGAAGGCAGCTATGCCGTGCATATGGAAGGCAGACAGGGCCAAAAGTATTTAAGTGGAACATGTGAAATTCACCCGTGTCAACATGTACTATTTGTCCACAGTAACGTGCCAATTTTAAATGTGATTCTTTTGTATGTGTAAATATTCACATTCTGGCTGTGCTCCGCCGTTCTGGCCAAGCAGATTTACCTCTACATTTACCCACATATTCATTTTTCTTTAGTTTATTACGGTATTGCTTTAATGATGTCTACTGTGCTAGAGTAATTTAATTAATGTTACAATGTAAATTAAGATTTTTCTACCTGAGAAAGAACATTTAACTAAACAACAAATTAAGACATAAGACTGACATCACACACAACTGAATACCGATGCATTATCCCTCATGAGGAAATATAACATCTGGTGTTTGCATATGTGCATAGCAGTATGCCATTACATCTGATGTTTGTATATGTATATACCAACATACCATCACATATGCAAACATATGCATAGTCAATTTTCATCATTTTTTTTAATCAAATACAGTAATTTTATTGGCTGCAATGCGTGTTAACACATGGATAAACATTCCATTTAAAGACTTTTGGCCTTGTCTGCCTTCCATACAAGCATTAGGTTTTGAACAGAGCTGTTGTCTCCTGCTGTAGTGAATGATAATACGGACATTGATTTGCAGCCGTGCACATAATGAGATCTGGAGGAGTAAAAACACACTGCAGGGATGATTTAAAGCATCCTGCAGAAGGTTGTATCGTGCCATCGGCGTGTGTTCGGGATAAAAGATCACCGGCGCTCTCTTCTGTGTGCGCTAGAAATCACTTGTGAAGCCCGCGGGTTTCTACTCAGTTTCCAAACACTGATGATTAAACAATCAGTGACAGATGAACTCAGTTCTAATGTCACATATATGCTACTGTACAAATGTTTAGGGTCAGTAATTTTTGTTGTTGTTGTTGAAAGAAATTAATACATTTATACAAGGATGCATTACATTTATCAGTGAAGACATTTATAATGTTACAAAAGATTTCTATTTCAAATAAATTCTGTTCTTTTGAACTTTCTATTCATCTGTGATTC
>CM041802.1:42967050-42979550 GCA_023376895.1 Aspiorhynchus laticeps
TGAGCAGCAAATCAGCATATTATTATGATTTCTGAAGATCATGTGACACTGAAGACTGGAGTAATGATGCTGAAAATACAGCGCTGCATCACGGTATAAATTACACTTTAAAACATATTCAAATAAAAAAATACTATTTTAAATTGTAAAAATATTTCAAAATTTTTACTGTATTTTTGATCAAATAAATGCAGCCTTTGCAACCCATCCATCAGTTTGTATGTATGTTCTGTAGGTGGTGAAAAAGCTTTCACAATCCTTTTTCCATTCATCCACAAACAATCTAATGCGAAGCATCTGAACATTTTGATATATAAAGACACCTACTATCCTGCATTAGCCGTACGCACCTGCCGCTTCGCCTACCGCATCCCAGAATAGCTCCTCATGGGATGGAGGACAAACACTGATCACTTCAGCCTTCACTTTTTCACTTAGCTAAACTAATGTAGGCGATCGGCTCCTTTTTCCTCTTTGCCCAGAGAAGTCAAACAGGAGTGTTTCCTCATCTCAATCTCTTATACCACACACACACACACTTACTTTCTGTCTCTGATGTTTTTTTCACACACTTTTCTTCTCGTCTCTCACTCTTTTTTTTGTGCCGCATTCTGTCTGGAGGCAGCGCATAAAAATAAGCACAGAGAGAGGCGGAGAATAAAGTAGGAGTGAATTTCCTCCTGCGAGCTTCATCACCTTCTGCTGCATCCTACATTTGTAGATCACAGGGATTTCAATTTACAGGAATTGCTATTAGCAATCAATTCATATATGCATTAATTGCTGACACTATTCACACTGACAGAATTAAAGGAATAGTTCGTACAAATATGAACATTCTGTCAATATTTAGGCCTACTTGCCCTGAAATGATCAATTACTCAATGTTTTATTAGTTTCTCTATCTGCATTTTACAAAGGTCTCACCCAATCATAATTAAATGTGAACTGTGCTGTTTATAATAATCAATTTGATTCACTCAAACAAGCAGATCCATTCAGCAATGAAACGACTGATTCATTGAGTCATTCACTCAAACGATTTACTCAAATATGCTGATCCACTCAGCAAAGAAACAAATAATTAATTTAATCACTCACTCACTCAAATGATTCATTTAAGCACACTGATCTGTTCAGTAACGAAACGAGTGATTCATTGAATCATTCACTCAAACGATTTGCTCAAACACACTGATCTGTTCAGCAACAAAATGAGTGAATCTTTGAGTCATTCAAACAAATGATTCATTAAAACATGCTGATCTGTTCAGCAACGAAACGAGTGATTCACTGAATCATTCACACAAACGATTTACTCAAACACACTGTTCAGCAACAAAATTAGTGATTCGTTGAATTATTTGCTCAAATGATTTGTTCACTCAAACTCAAATCATTCATTTAAATCATCTGATATCTAATTCTGAGTCTGATCTATTCAGGAGCAAAACAAGTAATTAATTGAATCATTCACTCAAACGATTCAATTACACATTTAGAAACACCACTGCAGTGAGTTGCTCGCAGATTGAATCATTTCACTGACTCTCTTGTTCGTTCTTGTTCAGTCATTTCATTGATTTTAACATAGTTAAATGTTTTATTTTAATAGCCAAATTCCCCATACACGTTCACATACAATATTTAATCACGTTCAAATTAGAAAATCATTATAATGAATCCAAAGATAAATTATGCTAAACACATGGATTGGCTCACCTCCGATGTCTTTCGTTCATTTGTCATGTGACAGACGCAATAAACGAATCGTTTGTGAACGACTCACAGACGCACAAAACGGTTCATTCTGCTGTGGTTATATATGGATCTGTTTTCACTGGCAGGGCAAAATACAAAATAACTGGTACCGTTGTGTCTAAAGCTAACTTAAAGTTTAGTTCATTTAACTTTTAATTGGATTTCCCGCCTCATCAAGCTGATGATCAGAAAAACAGCACTGTTGCTTGTGTGATATTGCTTAATTAACACTCTTTGCGTCACAGACTTGACAAAACCAAAAAAGATGCTAAGTTGTAAAATCTTTACCAGATCTTAACCATAATATTATGGGTTATTTCAGCCCATGTGAGTCACCAGTGTGCTCACTTCTGATTGGCTGATGCGCTGCCGTCGCTCATTGACATGCGCGTCACGTTTGCTGCGATTGGCCGTGAGTCATTCAAGCAGCTTCCTGTAAAACATCAAGTGCTTGCTGAGTAACCGCTAATGTACTCGCTAAGTGGCTTGTTTGTGATCGGAGAACAGAGAAAGGGCAGAACTGAACTCTGGGAACGACATGCAAAGCAGCCAGCATGCAAATCACAAGAAGTTTTGCGCGGCACACCATAATTGAACGGCCACCCACTCTGTGTAAATATTGTCCTTAATTCAAACCAGTCACTAGTTAGCGTGCTCACACACACACACACACACACACAGACTCGTCCTGGGCAGAAGAAAATTGGGGTCAGATGCATTTAGAAGCGCTCGGTGTGCGTGGTCTGAAGAACAGAGCGGAGGAGGGAAGTGAAAAGTGCCTGTAAAAATGTAAATTTACAGCTTCCTCGCTGCAGTAATTGAGTATCAGTGCGCGAGAGCCGATTAGAAAAGTGTCGCAACGCCGCGTAACCTCTTGCTCATCCGGCTCCACTTCAATTATCATGTTTTGAAGCGTGCTGCTGCTCCTTGTCCAAGAGTGACTGTAAAATCTACTGTGATCTGCCTGCTAACACATAAAAACACAGGAGACTCCCAGATAATGCTCTCAGAACGTTCTGGAAAGCTTCTCTGAAAGTTATCAACAAATGTTCGCCAATATTTTACATTTACATTTATGCATTTAGCAGACGCTTTTATCCAAAGCGACTTACATTGCATTCAAGTTACAGTTTTTTACATTTGATCAGCTCTTGCTTTCCCTGGGAATCGAACCCATGATCTTGGCATTGCTAGCGCCATGCTCTACTATTTGAGCTACAGGAAAGCCATAGAATGTTCATTCAGAGTTATCCGGTGTTTCATAATGTTCTCAAAACTTTAATGTTATTTATACATTGTTTATGGTTATTTATACATAGTTCATAGTTCTATCTTCTATCATGCTACAATCCATCACGCTCCCTAAGGTCGCAAAACTCTGGACTCTTGGTAGTACCTAGAATAGCAAAGTCCACTAAAGGAGGTAGAGCTTTTTCATATTTGGCTCCCAAACTCTGGAATAGCCTTCCTGATAACGTTCGGGGTTCAGACACACTCTCTCTGTTTAAATCTAGATTAAAGACACATCTCTCTTTAGCCAAGCATTCATATAATGCATTCATATAATGCATCCCATAATCTTGTACTGCAGTTATATCTGATCAAACACACATTATTATTCTTTAGCTTGGGTTGAACAAATAATTTTTGCTTGGGTGGAACAGCAGCTACGCTAATTATGTCTCTATTTGTTTCTCTGTTTCTGATTAACATCCCGTGGTAACAAGGAATTACACAAGATTCAGTCTGGATCCAACCCTTAAATGATCTGAGATGACCGAACACCTGAGAAGAGATGATGCTAACCCTCAGACAACATACAGAATTATAATTTTTCCATAAGTTAAATATATTAAGTTTCTACAGTAGGTAAATATATTGTAGAAACTTAATTTCCTGTTAAGCTGCTTTGCAACGATTGTATCGTAAAAGGCGCTATACAAATAAACTTGAATTGAATTGAATGGAACGTTTTAGTTTAACATTAATCTAACGTGTTTTTGAATGTTATTACTTGTTGAGAGTAACATACTAAAGTAACATTCCATGTTTGCAAAAACTTTATACAACGTTCATGGAATGTTTTATTTCTGAAATGTTTTAGTTGGATGTTTGATGTTTTTTTTAAATGTTACAACTCGTTTCAGAATGTTCCGAGAACATTCAAATGTAACGTTCACATGTTTGCAAAATGAAACAATGTAATGTTCCCTTAACATCATAACCAAGAAAAGAACATTAATAGAACGTTTGTTCAGTGTTATCTGGTGTTTAATCAAAACATTAGCATAAAAACGTTATTTATACATCATTCATGAAACTGTTTTAGCTGGACGTTCATCTTTTTAAATGTTACTATTTGTTTCAGAACATTCAGTGAACATTCAAAAGTAACGTTTCTATAATGTTTGCAAAATGATAAAATGGAACGTTCTCATAACCAAAAAAAAACATTTATAAAACTGTACTTTTTAAACATTCAGAAATAACATTTTCATAACTTAATGGGAACGTTAGCAAAAATGTTCTTAGAATATATTATTGTTAGCTGGGCTTAACTGAACATTTCTGAATTATGAACACAAATTCATATAAAATCACTGAATCTGAATTTTGAATCAAATCACTTTAACTGGGTTTTTGCTTTTTTTTGCAAAAAAAATCCATGTTTTAACAGTATTTCAAAATTAGTCTAATGATGCTTTTAATATCTAAATATATACATTTTAATATAAAATATCCATTTGTTTGCAGAGAGTCATGTTTGGGCAATGTCATGCTTACATACGCAATTATTACAGGGCATTTATATTACTTATTATTCGGTTATTTATTACTGAAATTATGATGTGTGTATGTTTACATATGTACATTTCCCTAAATAAAGGAATAAATAAAGTTTTACCATTTACCTTATAAAATGAAATGCATATTATAATTGTGATATTCTTTTATCATCAGAGCAATCATCAAAAGTAGCCTCTATCATGAATATTAAATATATTGAAATGATGTTGTTCCAGGTCGGGTCTGTGGGATTTTCCACCGGTTTTCTGTCCAGCAGGTGAAAATACTGCATCTGATCACTAGTGTAAAGTAACACTATTAATAAAACAAGATTTTTTATGGCACAGCATCATCCGAAACAGGCTTTGGAAACACCTGGGAAGTCGTTTGGCTCCGTTTGCATATTCAAATCTGAATCTGCATGAGCTTAACTCCAAAAACAGAAACTAAAAGCACAGAATGAAGTCAAACAGAAAACATTGCGTCACAGCCGAGCACTGTATCGGATCAGCACCTGTCTGTAAGCGAGAGGACAAAGGAATCCACCCAAATGAGCGCAGGAGTGTAAGAGGACACCGCTCTCGTTATCCTCCACCTGCCTTCAGCCAACAAAACCACCGCCCTGCGCACCACGGGAAGTCCCTGCTGGCACCGACGGCGCTCCATAACCAACAAATCTGACACGCAAACAAGAGTGTTTAGTGACTGTATAGTGACGGTGTGACAGTACTGATTGAGCATGAAAACACATGCATTTACTGGACTTTCTTCAACATTTCTGAAGTCCGTTAGCAAACGTACCAAGTAAACATGCCAAATGTTTTTTATTTTATATGTATATATATATATTTTTTTTTTTTCATTTAAGTTTTTTTGACATTTAATACAATATCTATTCTTTGTAAATATTTTGCCTTTTATTTTGTATTTATTTTGCCTTTTATGTATTAAATATATGTTTGTTGTTATTTTGATGCCAAAAATATATTATAAATATTTACATTACATTTGTTCACATTTTTACAAGAAATTACTATTTCGGTCTTTTGATTCAATGTGGTTCTTGTCATTTCTTTGTAAATATTTGTGAAATTTGTTATCAGTTTCTCAGTGAAAATTGTTTCAAAGTAAATCCTACACCATTTTCAGTGTAATATATAATATTTTTTATAAATTAAAGTAATAATTTTTTCATTATATATAATTATTTAGAAAATGTGTATTTTTAAATTATTTTAATAATACATTTTTGCTTATATGTGGGCGATAAATAACATTTACCTACATATTTTTAATATTGAAATGCCAACATTTAACATTCAATTTAATACAACATTTATTATTTGTAAATAATTTGACTATTTTATTTAATATTTCCCATTAATTTTTACCATTTATTTATTATTTGTTTACGTTGTGAATTTGATGGCAAATGTACTTGGTGAATTTTAGTAGAAAGCAACAATATTATTTGGGAAAAACATGTAAAAAAAAACATCTTATGTATGTATGTGTGTGTATACAGGTATATGTATACATATATGTATGTATGTACGTATGTGTATGTGTGTATATATATATATATAATGATTTTTACATTGTTTCCCCAAATAATATATGTGAAGACGATATGTGAGAGAATGCATCTTGACATGAATTTTCAAGTTAATAAATTATTAAATAAAACTTGACACGCTGCTGAGTGCATGAGCACTTAAAAATCACCAAATCAAATAACAATATTGCAGAAAAACTGTAAGTTCTGTGAGTACAGTGAGACGGACAGAGAAAGTGAGAGCAGAAACAAACTGTGATGCGTCAGAAACTAACCTCATCCAATCAACTCTGTGCACTTTCTTAATGCCTGATCTTTCCTGAACGTTTCACCAGCGCATTATAAAATCAAAAGCAAAAATCTTTGATTATAATGAAGTGATAATACATATCGACGTTGATGTGTGACGCTGTTCTGATCTCTGCAGGCCTGATCTTTAATATCAGCTCGATACAAACAGAGAAACACAGGCGATGGAGATCTCAGAGAGAGTTCACAGTCCTGCAGCCTTTCATCTGTCAGAGCGACGGGTGACGACACACACACACACACACACACACACACAGAGGCAGCTTTGTGGACCGAACAGAGAGACTAAACAAAGACTCTTGTGTCCGAGGCGTCTTCACAGCTGAGATGTTTAGGACTCTTCACCACCGTACAGATATTTCATCTCACTGTCTCGACCTGTTCACCTGTCTATTGAGTCAAAACTGATTAAACAATTCACCTGCATTCCTCAAAAATGACAAAGTGGCATTTTTCATGTACTAAAAAATAAATGTTATTTATGGCTTAAATAGAAATAAAAAATATATTATTCAAATAATTTAAAAACATAAATTGTCTAAATTATAATGAAAAATCTAAGATAAAATATCAAATGTATATATGGTATATGTGGTTTATCACTTAAATAAAAATATAAAAAATACATTTAAAAATCGTCATATGTGTGTGTGTGTGTATATATATATATATATTTCTTCTGAATTTTTTTATTCATCAAAAAAAAAAACTGAACAATTCTACTCAGCTGTTTTCAAAATAATAATAATAATAAATGTTTGTTTTTTTAGCAGCAAATCAGAATATTATTATGATTTCTGAAGGATCATGTGACTGGAGAAATGATGCTAAAAATTCAGCTTTGATCACAGGAATAAATTACATTTTAAAATATATTCAAATAGAAAACAGTTATTTTAAATAGTAAAAATATTTCACAATATTACTGTTTTTGCTGTACTTTGGATCAAATAAATGCAGGCTTGGTGAGCAGAAGAGACTTCTTTGAAAACATTAAAAATCTTACTGTTCAAAAACTTTGACTGGTAGGGTAAATTAAATACATATTATTAGAATAAATAAAAAAATGTTGTCTAAATAATTATATATTATATTATATATAAATATACATGTCACCCAGTGTCAAACACACACGTTCTTCTCGTCTCATGTCTCTGATCTATAACTCTGGACGTGACGTTTATAACGGCCGGTCTGTCCTGGCAGAAAATCAAACAGAAGCCACATGAAAAGGTTTTTCTGAACAAAATCCATCCAGAAAAGAAAAAAACTTTTCTGCTTCGCCAGCAAGAGCTCAAGACAAAGAAGTGAAGTCGACAACATCAGACTGACCCACTTCACACAGTTACACTGCAATGTTTGATACTCTTAAAAGATCATTCATGCATCTATATGTAAACACTGTATATGTGAATCAGACACAATGTAAATGACATTTACAGCAAACTTTGAACCTAAACCCTGTCATGCATTTATATAACACAAGATTAAAGTGATCAAACTGGTTTCTGAACAATATGGCACATCAAAACACATTTACCAGCCTAATCTGGCTTTTCCAACAGATAGACGCTGCATCAGAGCATTATATAAGGTTTGTATTAATGCTTTGGCAATACAGAGCCTCTATCAAGCTGGAAGTGAACGCTGCATGTGGTCGCGATGACACATAACACACGCGAGTGATGCCCGATCGAACCGAGTCTTCCGAGTCGGTTCTTTTTAAAGATTCGAACCGTTTGTAAATCACCCAAGAAGATGCAAAGAAATAACCTTATTTGGCAGTAAAACCGAAAACTCAAAACGAAAACGTGACATTTTTAACAAAACATTTGTTTGCTGCGAGAAACGTTACGCGATTCGGATCTTTGAGCGGCGTCGGTGAACTAACCGATTCATTAAAACGATTCATTCCTCCTCATATATCACACATAGCACCTCATTCGGGGAAAAACAACAACTGTACAACGTGTTAATGCGTCAAAGCACGAGAAAAGTATGAATCCGTTAGAAATGTGCTGTTATTTTAAGTGCATGAATTGAAGAGAGAAGCGATGGAGATGCTTTGTGTTTTCTGAAGTCTCGGGTTTCACAAAGCGAGTCTTCCAGTGTCTGCTGCCCTTCCCCCTGCATGCACAAAACTGCACTCAAATGTACACTTCATTCACACCATTACTGGACGCCTTTGCGTTATGCATTGAGTATGCACTATATTACATTTGCTAGCAACAACAACTCAAGTCCTTTTTTCTCCTACTGCTGAATATTTGGCATGCCATCCCAGCAACAATCTGGAGTGCACACTGTTTAGCAAGCATGCAAACTGCATTGCATTTTGGTGTGATAGTTTGCCTTGTGTTTGCCATACAGATGTGACACCCCTTCCCCTTGAATGCATCAATCTCAGAGCAGCATGAAATAAGTGATCTTTTAATGCCTTCAATGCAAACAAGCACAAGTCGCATGTAATATGTAATTCTCACATCGTGTAGCATGCAATCGGGATGCTTTGGGCTGCATTATGCAAGTTATTTCACATGCATGCATAATTCAGCCCACACCTGTCATCCAGTCCTGAATGGGGCCAAGCAGTGTTGGTTTACATCGTTAATGCATCAGTCGGAGAAGATAAATGCTGGGGGGGAAATGGAATATGAACACTTTTCCTCATGCATATTTGCATTACGCGTTTCTTTAAATTTATTTTAAAGGCAAATTGCAAAATGCGGTAAACAACAGTGTATAGGCTACTTCGAAGCAAGCAAGCATGCATGCATAAAACATCATACCTGAATAAATGTTATGTATTCGTATTATTCCATGACTTCCCCCGGTTATTCCTTCAAATATTCCTGTCGGTTCAGTTCATTGCAGAAATACACCACTGGTATACAGCTAGCGTGAATCCCGTTAAAGAGACGGGAGCTCGGGACTAGAGGACCGTCGATGCTGGAAAAGGGATCCACGGTGAAAATACAGCAGATGAACGTCAACAACGATCCGCCTGATTTCCCGTCACAGCTGCCGATAATATAATTATTTAACGAATAAATCCTTATAAACTAAGCTAGTGCTCCTTTTCTGGGGAAAAGCGATATTCTGGATGTCGGTGTGTGTGGTTACACCCCTCTGGTTGAAGATGGTACGGCCCACTTTCTATCGTTGGAGCCACAGAACTAAAGAACCGCACGGAACTCTCCGCGGCCCCGCCCACAGCGGGACCCCTCAGCTGATTGGCCGATATCGCGCACAGACCACACCCATACGCCCAAACATATGGAAGGTGTTGTATGTGAGTTGTTTTGGTAAAACCACGCCCACATATTACAGTTTTTTCTGAATGCTTAAACCCTAACTGTGATTCTTATAGCACAATTTCTAAAACTATTAATACTTATAGCAAAACCACTCACTGAGTTTGCAAAACTAAAAGCACAAACACTGCTTTGCACTCAGTTTGCAATTTTGTAACACACACTTTGCAAAACTGTAGGTACAATCCACTGCACAGCACTCTTTTTGCGGAACTGTAAACACAACTCACTGCTTTACACTCAATTTCCAAATGATCAACACACTCCTAGCAAAACTATACACATTTATGGCTATTATTTACACTATTTTGCCAACTGTCTGGCACACTGTCACATGTGAAAACTGTTTTAGATAATTAGTTCACTTTGCAATCAGCCTAAGCACTATAAATAAGCTACAGGTAAGCTGTCCGTGTGGAGTACAATGGAGGGAGCAGGAAGAGTGAGAAGAGTGAGAATTAGAGGAGGCCGAGGAAGAGGACGTGGAGGTGAAGAAGTAGGAGGAAGAGGACGACAAGGACAAGGAGGTGAAGTTAGAGGAAGAGGACAAGGAGGAGCAAGAGGAGGACGAGGAAGAGGACGTGGAGGTGAAGAAGTAGGAGGAAGAGGACGACAAGGACAAGGAGGTGAAGTTAGAGGAAGAGGACAAGGAGGAGCAAGAGGAGGACGAGGAAGAGGACGTGGAGGTGAAGAAGTAGGAGGAAGAGGACGACAAGGACAAGGAGGTGAAGTTAGAGGAAGAGGACAAGGAGGAGCAAGAGGAGGACGAGGAAGAGGACGTGGAGGTGAAGAAGTAGGAGGAAGAGGACGACAAGGACAAGGAGGTGAAGTTAGAGGAAGAGGACAAGGAGGAGCAAGAGGAGGACGAGGAGGGGGAAGAGGAAGGGTAAGAAGAGTAAGAAATAGAATTACTGATGACATCAGAGCTACAATAGTGGACCATGTAATCAACCATGGAATGACCCTGAGGGAAGCTGGCCAACGGGTTCAGCCTAACTTGAGCCGCTACACTGTAGCAAGCATCATAAGGACATTTCGAAATGAGAATCGGTTAGTACAGTCACTTTGCACTAAGATTTGTAGCACTGCCATATTCTAATGAGAAACACAACAATACCATAAATGTAAAAATACTGAAATTGTTACTTTACAGAACTGCTAGACGACCAGATGCTGGGGGCAGAGGAAGAATGTTCACTGCAGAACAAGAAACCCATATAGTCAATATGGTGATTGCAAATACAGTTTTTGCCTATTGCTTACACACTTTTTGCAGAATTTGGCTCATTATGTCAAAACTCTACACACAAGCCAATCAGACATAGCACTTGGAGATTAACAACTCACATCTATGCCAAAATGAAACACTGCAATCAAAACTTAACACTCCTTTCTAAAAATGAAATTCTTGCAACAAAACCATACACACAAGCACCATTTGAATTACTCTTTCATATCACCAGCAACACACTGATGGGCTTTATATAAAACACTGCAGTCTTTGTGTTTCTATTTTTATTGTCATTTTCTCAGACTCATTCTTCTGTAAAACACAAAAGTAGAATTTCTGCAGTAATCAAACAAAAGTTATTACAATAAACAAACATTCTTACAGAAATAAAGAAAAATAGAATAAAAAATCATCAAATTTAGCAACAAAACAAAAGTAAAAAAACAAAACAATTACTGGATAACTTGGTATTGGGGGGAAAAAAATCATATACTTGTTTTGTGTGTGTGTGTGTGTGTGTGTGTGTGTGTGTGTGTGTGCGCATGTGTGTGTGTGTGTGTGGGTGGGGGCTGGGGAGCTGGGGGGCTTATGGATCCCTCCTTCTGTTCGGATCTGGCCACAAGACCTCGTCAACATCACAGGCGATGTCCTCGCGGGCTAGGCATCGGGGAAAATATCGCCTTGTGTGCCGAATCCTGTCCTGTATTGTAGGGACCTAGAGTGGCATGGTGATGCAGGACTCCTTGGACACTAATTGCAGCACACAAGGTGATATTTCCCCCACGCTGCCCAGGGACATTTACAACAGCCCTTTGTCCAATTACGTTACGGCCCCGACGCCTGGTTTTGGCCAGATTGAAGCCTGCCTCATCCACATAGATGAACTCATGTGGCAGTTCGCCGGCATCAAAATCCAGAACTGTCTGTAACAGAAAATATTGAATAGTGTTACTGAAAACACATACAGTAACTACAATGTCTATATTTTCACTCAAGTAGGGGGCTGGGTTGGGTAAGTATAGACAAAAACTACAAGCTACAGGCAAGGCAGGTGGCAGCATAAACCCTCATTCCCCCATCACAATATATAGTATGTAAAGTAAAGTGACACATACCTGCACATAATCATGGCGCAGATCCTTGACCCTGACACTGTTCCTCTCAAACGGCACCCTGTACAGCTGCTTCATTCTGAAGTTATGTTTCTGTAGGATGCGACTTAGTGTAGAAATGCTGACCCTGTTGATATTGCTGAATACATTTCTATTTGCAATTATGCGTTGTTGCAACTCACGAAGTCGGATTGCATTATTTTCTCGCACCATTTCAATGATGGCAAGCTCTTGTTGTTGCGTGAAGAGCCGCTCCCTTCCACCTTGAGGAGGTCGTCCAACCATTCTGTAGAAAATGCCACCACAAGATATCATTGGCTAGGTTTTTCACATACTGTACTTTCAAACTGTACACAGTACTGTAACATCACAATGGTATTCCTTTACATATACTTCACAGCACTACCCATTTTTGTATAGTACAGTTAGTA
>CM041802.1:42984550-43024550 GCA_023376895.1 Aspiorhynchus laticeps
CTTATTTATATCAGGTCTCTCATCTCATTGCAGTTTGGACCAGCAAACCCGTTCAGGTCCCAGCAGATGGCCGCCCCGAGGAACATGCTGTCTGGTTTCGCTGAACCGGCTCATGTCAACGACTTCATGTTTGAGCAACAGAGGAGAACGTTCTCTACGTTCGGTGAGAGATAGACGGCATTGTTACTTGTGTACACTACCAGTCAAATGTTTTTGAACGGAAAGATTTTACAATAAGATTCATTAGTTAACTACTTTAGTTAACATGAACTAAGAATGAGCAGTACTTCTTCAGCATTTGTTAATCTTAGTTAATGTTAATTTCAACATTTACTAAAGCATTATTAAAATGAACAGTTGTGCTTGTTAACATTAGTTAATGCACCCTGAATTAACATGAACTAACAGTGAACAACTGTATTCCCATTAACAAATATTAAGAAAGATTAATAAATACTGTAATAAATGTATTGTTCATTGTTCGTTCATGTTAGTTAATACTAATGGAACTTTATTATAAAGTGTTATCAAGATTTTTAATGTTTTTAAAGAAGTCTCTTCTGCTCACCAAGTCTGCATTTATTTGATCCAAAGTACAGCAAAAACAGTAACATTTGTGAAATATTTTTACTATTTAAAATAACTGTTTTCTATTTGAATATATTTTAAAACGTAATTTATTCCTGTGATTTCAAAGCTGAATTTTTAGCATCATTACTCAGTCTTCAGTCACATGATCTTCAGAAATCATTGTAATATTCTGATTTGCTGCTCAAAAAACATTTATCATTATTATTTTTTTTATTTTTTTTGAATGGTATAGTGTATAATGTTACAAAAGCTTTCTATTTCAGATAAATGCTGATCTTTGGATCTTTCTATTCATCAACGAATCCTGAAAAAAAATTACTCAACTATTTTAAATATTGATAATAATGATAATAATAAAAATGTTTCTTGAGCAGCAAATCAGCATATTATAATGATTTCTGAAGATCATGTGACACTGAAGACTGGAGTAATGATGCTGAAAATACAGCTTTGATCACAGAAATGTTAAAATATATTCAAATAGAAAGCAGTTTTTTTAAATAGTAAAAATATTTCACAAATATTACTGCTTTTGCTGTACTTTGGATCAAATAAATGCAGACTTGGTGAGCAGAAAAAACCCATTAAAAATCTTACTGTTCTTAAACTTTTGACTAGTAGTGTAGCTTTTCTAATGTCTGTAATCATCAATATAGAACATATATCATTGATATCAAATGTGTGTGATTGTTGATTATGATCAGGTTACGCTCTGGACCCGTCTGTGGACACCAGTCAGGTCTCGTCCAACAGCTACATTGGAGCCGTAGAAGAAGCAGAGAAAAACAAAGGTTTGATTCACATCATTCAGCATCTGCCTTCTTTGTTTTGCATCATGTTTGTCTTTGACATGTTTTGCAGTTATAAATAATGTCAATAATAACACTCAATCAAAATGGACTCAGTTTACTTGTAACATTGCACATGTCAAATCCCCATTTTCCCATCTGACTACCCTGTGTCATGACTAGGTGCAGTTATTGACAATACATTAAAATAAAATAGTATCACAACCATTCAATCAAATTACAATTTGTGGGAGAAATGTTTTATATTTTATGTTATTAATTACTATATATTCAAATCAAATATTATTTATTCATAATTTGTTATAAATAATACTTACTTAAAAAAAAAAAATTATCAGTCATTTCTGTATTTTAAAACGTGTATGTATATATATATATTTTTTTTATTTATTTATTTAACAATTCATTTTTTTATATTCAACTATATACTACACGCCATTTAAATCCATAAGTTAAAATAAAGACCTGCCCTGTATTTTTTCCCAAAATTGTTTTGCTTAAAGTGCATCTGATTATAAAATTTTAATATAAAATTTTATAACAGCCTATTTTTCATAAGCAAGTCAAATCTCTCTTTTTTTAAAATCAAAAATGCAGTTCTCATAAAATTTATTTTTATTACAACCATTTAATAAAATAATTTATTACAACCATTTAATAAAATGGCAATTTGTGAAAAAAAAAATAATAAATAATATATATATATATATTTTATTTATATATATATATATATATATATATATATATATATATATATATATATATATTTTTTTTTTTTTTTTATAAAATAAATACAGAAAAATATAGAAATTATATAATTTCTGTATTTTTGATTTAATAAATACAGCCTTGATGAGCAGAAGAGACTCCCTTAAAAAACATACAAAATCTTACTGATCCCAAACGTTTGAGCGGCAGTGTATATACAAAAACAAACTAACAAAAAGTCAGTCTTATGTAAAACATATTCAAACTTTTAAATCAATTACAACAGCTTCTAAATGTGTGTTGAATGTAATCAGAAACGGATGTTAATTCATGCTGTTATTGTTCCTGCACTAGGGCTGACGGTGTTTGAGGCGGGAGCGAAGAAGCCGGAGAAGAGGAAGAAGGTGAAAGGTGGAGAGGCGGCAGACATCGACAGCTTCCTCGGCCCCTGGGCCAAATACCAGGATGAGAAAGATGTGGCCAAACCCTCAGAGGTGAGACGTTCACAACCTTCAGTTTATGATGAGATGAATCGATTTATGATAAAATGGGTTTTCAAAGTTGTAAATAAAATGTTGAAATATGTTTTGACAAGAAAACACTTTATTTATATAACAATTTAATCATTTATATAGCAATATCTGAATGAAAATTGATTCAAAGTAAATCCTTGTGATATATTTACCATTATTCATGTCATTCTGTGTAATATTTGTTTAGGACCCTTTAACCATCAGATTGCTGTGTATTGTCACCAGATTGATGCCATAATGTAATTTTTCTAGCTAATAATCCAAATTCACCTTAGGGCTGGACGATATGGCCAAAATCTATATCACAATATATTTCTTAATTTCAGTCGATATGGTATAATTCCGATATTGATATGAACACTATTTAAAAAAGCCTCATAGAAACTGCCAAGAACACCTACAAAAGATGTCTGTACCTAAACTTATGAAAAATGAATTTGCCAAGTCTATGAAACCTCCTCCTATAAAACTATATAATATTTTAGAAAACAAAAAAACGGCACATAAATTAATGTTCACCTTTTATTTGTATTTAGCCTTCATACAAACAAGAAATGTGGGTAACACTTTATTTTAAGGTGTCCTTGTTACATGTACTTACCATTATAATAAAAATAAATTATGCATAATTGCATGCAAGTAACCCTAAACCAAACCCTAACCATATAGTAAGTACATGTAGTTAATTAATATTACTCAGTACTTAAATGTACAATTACACTGTAACAAGGACACCTTAAAATAAAGTGTAACCGAAATGTGAAATCACTGTCAAATAATCATCTCAGACTCACCTTATTAATATTAATATCTTTAACTTTAAACCATAGGCTAACATACACTACCAGTCAAAAGTTTTTGAATCAGTGAAGTCAAACGCCACAAATAAATCAATGTATGGGAAACACTGTATATCGGAAATGGGTTTAAAAATCATATCACCATTATTGAAATTATTATTATATCGCAATACATATTGATATTGAATTATTGTCCAGCCCTAATTCACCTGTAGCCTGTTATTACAGACTAATCATTTGTTTAATCCTGTTTTGATGTGACAGGACGAGAAGAAAGAGCTGGACGAGATCCTAGCCAAGAGACAGAAGAGAGGCAAGAATGAAGAAGAGGCTCCAGCGGAGGAGAAGACCATCCTGCACAGTACGACACACAACAACAGCATACATGCAGCTAAACGTGTCTTCGATCTGCTGTTAAACCGCTTTCTCTCCCTCGCTGCAGTTAAAGATGCGTACGATTATCAGGGCCGCTCGTACCTGCACGTTCCTCAGGACGTGGGCATTAACCTGCGCTCACTGGACATCCCAGATAAATGCTACCTGCCCAAGAAACAGCTGCACGTCTGGACCGGACACACCAAGGTAGGGCCCTGCGAAAACCTGCTTCATTTTTCCCAAAATCAGGTTTTTTTCCCTGTTAAAGGGATAGTTCACTCAAAAATTAAAATTCAGTCATGGATACGTTTTCTACATTGTTTACGCTTTGATCTGAATGAAAACGATGTATCCGCGTGGCGCAGCTGACACAGAACAGCATACACTGTTTACATTCAGTGGATACTCTCCAAAATGGAGCTATGGTGACGTGTAGTAGACAAATTGTTGAATAAAGTCGTTATTTTAGTTTTCTTTGCTCACAAAAAGTATTCTTGTAGCTTCGTAAAATTACGGTTGAACCCCTGATGTCACATGGACTATTTTAACGATCTCCTTGCTACATTTCTGAGCCTTGATCGTGTTAATTACATTGCTGTCTATGGGAGGGTCAGAGAGCGCTCAGAATTCATCAGAAATATCTTAATGTGTTCAGAAGATGAAAGAAGGTCTTACGGGTTTGAAACGACATCAGGGAGAGTAATTAATGACTGAATTTTCATTTTTGGGTGAACTATCCCTTTAAATTAAGTTTTAGTAATCAATTTAATTGAAATCCTGAAACATACATAAAAAAGAAAAAAAAGAATTATAAACAAATTATATTTAATCAGTGTAATTAATTGAAATCATGAAACATACACAATAAAACAACAATTTACTAAAAAAAAAAAATATTTTTCAGAAATACATTGTTAGAAAATAAAATGCAACGATGTAAACTCCCCATTTTCCCATCTGACTTTGCTGTGTTATGATTAGGTGCAGTTATTGATAACACATTAAATCAAACCATTCATAATTACTATATATTAAAATCAAATATTATTTATTCATAATTTGTTATAAATGTATTTATACAAATAAATAAATTATCAGTCATATTTTTATATTCAACAATTTAGATTTTTTTTTTTTTTATTTAACAATATATATATATATTTTTATATTCAGTGATATACTACAAGCCATTTAAATCTGCAAGGCTAAAATAAAGACCTGCCCTGTATTTTATTTATTTATCTTTTTGCTTCAACTGCATCTGAATATTATGAAATGTTAATATTAAATAATATATCAGCCTATTTTTGACAGAAATTTAGTTTTCTGTTTTTAGGGTCATGTTAAATCATTATTTATTTCCCCAAATTCCTTTTTATTTCTTATAAATTTTGTGTTTTCGGTTTTAATTTTTCTGGTTTTCATTAATGGTTAATTTTAGTAATTAAAATTTAATGAATTTAAATAATAAAACATACACTATTAAACAACAAATTCATTGCCTTATGAAATCCATTTCAGTTTTTCCCAAATTCCTTTTTATTATTATTTTTGTAATTTCATGTTTCTGTTGTAATTTTTTTCGGGATTCTGTTTTATGGTTAAATCATTAAGTTATGAAATGTACACAATTAAACATCAGTTTAATTCTTCTTTTTATTATAATTACTTTGAGACTAGGGCTGTGACGGTCACCGTGACAACCGCGTCACCGGCGGTAGTGCACGTGACGTCACACACTCTATAACAAGCATAATACAAAGTTTTGTATACAAGTGTAATATAATAACAGTTGCAAATTGTTTTATTCAGACTATAAATCTATGCTAATTCACAAATTACCTCAAACGCCATACACAGCGTTTCCTTTAGATTAGCAGGTTTGAGCGCAGGAAAATACAGTTTATTCTGCATTCAGCAAATGTATTTCGTGATGAGCGATGGACCTTGTTGGGAAACCAAATACTACATCGCCGATCTGGAATCATTTCCATTCATGTCACCCATCCGCGTTTGTACAAGTGTCTTCAAGTTCACGTGATCGCAAACGCCCGGCTGGTCAGGTTTGTGTTGGTGAGGCTTTCTCCAAACTGGCCAAATACAAACGAGACAGCGGTAAATGGAAGATGCCAACAAGAAATGTGGCAACATACGCCGCGATTCCTATTCCACAGAGAGCGCGTGCAGACGAGGAGTTAACGGCCACTTGCTTGGTGGCAGAAGCAAGCCGTGTCTAAACCGGACGCCGCGTCGCAACACAACAGGTTGAGTCTGTCTACAGGACATTTGAACTTTGTGTCAGTACGTCATAAATAGGACGAGGCAGTTTACTGTGAGGGATTTGTCGTGTTGTATCGCGCCGCATCTAGTGTAGACAGCATCACTGATTGCGCCGCTCGCGTGAGGTAGACAGGGTGTATTTAACTTTCTTATTTAAGGCTACTTTCCTATTTAACTGTATTATTTCTTTGATATTTATTTTAGTGTTTTGCAGGCTGAGTGTTCACTGACGGAAGTGCTAAAATAAACACGCACGTTAGTTAATAGATGATTTAGCCTCGTTTATTTATTTTTGCGTTTCAGAATTATATATATAAATATACACATCACCGTGCCACCGGCGGTAGTTTGTCCATTACCACTACGGTGGTAATAATCTGCCACCGTCACAGCCCTATTTGAGACGTACATTCATCTGTACCATAGTAATGTATTTAATGTAAACCAAACTTTTATTTTGGCAGGTTGTAGTGAAGATCTTGTAGTTTCTCTTGACAGGTTTCTCAGATGAATTGGTCAAACCCTGGTGAAGTGACTATTGCACAGCCCTTCTTTTGATTTATTCATCCACATTTTGCCAAATGTACATTAAATTCCATTTTTATGACTGAATTCGGCGATTCTTTTTCCACACGGCATCAGCCGCCCGTCATCATAGTGTGCAGTCATTGGCTGGAGTTCATGCTGCTTTATGAGGCTCTCAGTGTGTGTTTGCACCTCATGGCATCAGTATTCACTCCTCTCTCTCTCTCTCTCTCTCACACACACACACTCTGATCTCTGATGGTCCTATGGTCTTCTGTCTGCAGGGGGTCAGCGCCATCCGTCTGTTCCCGGTGTCTGGTCATCTCCTGCTCTCCTGCTCCATGGACTGTAAGATCAAGGTGAGATCTTCATCTCAAACTCTCAGCTTGTCGCTCAAATAAATTTGTACTTTCAGGAAGTTAGTCAAGGTTAGGGATGGGTATCGTTAAGGTTTTAATGGTATTACTACTCTTAACGATACCGCTTATCGATCCGGTACTTTAACGGTATTCTTATCGGTACTTTATTTTGATTTATATATATATATATATATATATATATATATATATATATATATATATATATATATATATATATATATATATATATATATATATATATATGACAGATTAGGAGCTGAATTAACATTGCTTTATATTCTGAAATGCAAAATAAATATTTAATTAAATGAATATAAAACATCAATTTGTAAATTTTTAGTGTTTTATATACATAAAATAAAGTAAAAAAAAAAAAATGACAAATACAATAAAACAAATATACAAATGAAATGAAATAAACAGTGCTTCATTTTTCCATGAAGGTCTACTAACATTAGTGTTCAGGTAAGTAATACCTGATGAATACCGATGAAGCACCAGTCTGTCACTTTAAGACAATATATTGACACACATCGGATTTTCTCCCAACTGTTCTGGTCCACTTAAGACATAAACGGTGTTTAAGTGAATACTCTCGTATTCCATTGCAATTTTGACATATTTTGTGTGTATTTGATCGTTTGGACGCGCCCGAAGCTCAAACTGTAATTTGCCTGTCCGTTTTGGAGCGTGCTGCGCAGGCACGCACACACACACACACACACACACATTTCAGCCTGGGAAACAGCGTCTCTTGTGCGGATTGTACTTTCAACATTTTATTATCAAACATGTCCCGCAATTTAGCAACAGTAAAGACAGCATTTTACAACAATCACCGATGATGATTCTGACGTTAAGTTTGGGTTTTAGGGAGGAACGAATGCGCACCACTGTAAAGGGATGGAAGTTGCGCTAGAAGAAACGCGGCTATAATCCTTAGAAGCCAAAATTGAAATAAAAAAATAAACTTAGCTTAATATAACAGCCACAGGCCTAAAGCGTAAGCAGATGTTTGAATAGTAAGTTCTCTCATCATAATTAAACAGGGCTTTCATGTTGCGCGTGCTGAAGCTCCTCTGCGTGAGCGCGATCTCGCTTCTGATTTACGAATAGCAAAGATGTCCAATAGACAAATGTTTGAATATTATTGCACATAAAAACAGCTGGTAACTCTGGTGAGAGAGAATTTGCAAGATAATGTGTATATATATAGCAGCAACAAATGTATGTGTGTTTCCTTAATTTCTCCTGTACCGACAGCAGAATCGATAACGTCAGAGCTTATCGATACTCCGGTCTTTCATAATTTAGCCCCGAGACCGATTTAATACCGAGTTTCGGTACCCATCCCTAGTCAAGGTGTGTTGCTCCTAATATCTAGGTGACGACGCACTGCACAGTTATGACCTGTTACGTAAAACTGTTCTTTACTTCATCTAAGACTGTTTTAAATGTTTTTTTTTCTAATTCTTAAATAATAATAATAATCTATTTAATAGTCTATTAATCTAATGATGTAACAGTTGTAATAATAATAATTATTATGCACACATTTAAAGGGATAGTTCACTCAAAAATGAAAATTCAGTCATTAATTACTCTCCCTGATGTCGTTCCAGACACGTAAGACCTTCATTCATTTTCTGAACACAAATTAAGATATTTCTGATGAATTCTGAGAGCTCTCTGACCCTCCATAGACAGCAATGTAATTAACACGATCAAGGCTCAGAAATGTAGCAAGGAGATCATTAAAATAGTCCATGTGACATCAGGGGTTCAACCGTATTTTTACAAAGCTACGAGAATACTTTTTGTGCACAAAGAAAACAATAATAACGACTTTATTCAACAATTCTTCTCCTCCTCATCCTGTCTGCTGTCTGTTGATGAAACGAGTCATATTATTGTATTGTACTGTTGTTTTTATTGTTAATAATCTATTAATTTAATAAAATAGTAATAATTATTATTATTAGTATTAGATTATTAGACAAGAAATTATACAGACTGTTAGAATAAAGCAAAATAATTATTATCGTTGTTAATATGATGATGCAAAAATATGATAATATAAGTTCTTTAGATTAATATAATATAATTAATATTAATGTAACATATTAATATAATTTTTTTTTTTTAATTACATAATGTAAATGAAATGTAAAAATGAAAAAAAAAAGTATGACGTTTGTTGTAAAACAAAATCATGATGAAGATAATAATAAAATTATTTTTTTTATACAAAAACAAAAACAGTTGTTTAAAACGGTCTGTTAGAGTAATATAATATTAATGTGATTAATAGGAATATAATAATTATTATACAATAATTTAAAACAGTCGGTTAGATTAAAACATTATAATAATTATTACTTGTCTAATAATTATTAGATATACTGTTTTACTGACTCTTTTTGCAATTTTTCTAAGTCTTTCTAATTGTGTAATATTAATAATAATAATAGTAATTATTATAATTATTATTATACAAGCAGGTTTTATGACCAGTTACAGCATCTGAAAGATACTTTTCTTTATACATTCATATGCATCTGAAGAGTGTATGTCCATGTTGTATGTATATGAGTGTGTGCTGACGTTGTTTTTGTCTTCTCTTGTAGTTGTGGGAGGTTTATAATGACAGGAGATGTGCGCGGACGTTTATTGGTGAGTCTTGAGTCGTTTTTCTCTGCTCTGGTCTGGTTTGGCCGGAGAGGAAGAGTCACACACAGTTCATTACAGACTCTCTCTCTCTGCTTTAATGACTCTGAGATGTGAGTGATGGATGTTTCTGCTGTTGATCGTTGATCAGCCGCTCTCACGAGCGCAGGAGACACAGGAGAAGAGCTGAACATGATTCATGAGACGTCATTCAGCTTCACTTATCCATTGTGAGACTGAGATTGAGGACATGACGTTCTAGACTCAATATTAATTTTTATGCCTTAAACTTTTGTTTTAGTAGAACATCTATGAACCTAAATGCGACCTAAATTTGGGGGAAAATGATAAAAAAAAATAAGCGAGTAATTAAACCAGTCTGTTAGAATAATATAATAATATTATACAATTTAAAATGGCAAAATAAGAACAATAATAATTCAATAATAAATAATAATTAAAACAGTCTGTTTGAATAATATTATGCAATCTAAAATGGTAAAATAATTTTAATAATAGTATTTTATCATCTATTATTATAATATAATAATATTATAATTTAATTAATAGCAGAAAATAAAATAATTTTAAACAGTCTGTTAGAACAATATAATATTACATAATCTAAAACAATAATAATAATTTATTATTATAGTAATTATGCAAAAACACAATTTAAAACAGTCTGTTAGAATATTCTGTTATCTATAATAGCAATAATAATAATTTATTATTATAGTATTATGCAAAAAAGAATTTAAAAATTGTTATTATTCATTTATCTATAAACTAAATACAAGAATTTAAATTGTTAGTTATTATTATTATTATTATTTTATTGTCAAAATTTAAGTTTAATAATAATCATTTTATTTTCAATATTTAATAATTCATACAATATAGAATTTAAATCAGTTTGTCAGAGTAAAGCTTAAGTTATTATTATACTATTTTACTTTTATTTTCACTTTTTACAGTTTTTTTCACAGTTTTACTCGAACAACGTTTTTTTTTTTTTTTTTTTCAAATTTTAATTTTTGTAATTCTGTATAATAACTCTTAGATAATAATGTTTTTGGGTTACACTTTATTTTAAGGTGTCCTTGTTACAGTGTAATTATACATTAAGTACTGAGTAATATTAATTAACTACATGTACTTACTATATGGTTATTACATTTTAACATATATTCACATAGAAAACAGCAATTTTAAATTGTAATAATTCACAATTGTATTACTAATTTAGTCATTTAGTTGTGATTTAGTGAATGATTTTTTAAAATAATCTTTATTCATTCTTATTTCAGTTTCAGTAACTATTATTTTTTTGCATTTTAATGACTTTTTATTAATGTCTATATAATTTGTATCAATTTTTTATGTATATATATATATAAAAATCATACTTAGTGGATCAAAAAGTTATCAAAGTTGTCACGGTTCGGTTAGTACATTTCGATGGGTTTTGATCACGGTTGACTACGTATATATCTGTCATACAGAAAATAAAAATTATCAATACAAAATATGCTACTGGTTTCAAATATATGTTATTTTTATATTTGACAAAGCAGTTAGTAGCATAATAGATTTTTTCAGAAAGATTGATAAATACCTTGAAACATGATTGAATTACTGTATAAATTAAAGATTATCTTTATTAAAGTTTACAAAAGCGATTCATCAAAGCAGTAAGTGATTTCCTTGTTGTTGCTGTTTGACTAATATTAATAAAGTGCTGTCACATTAAGAGAATGCACTGATCCAGTGCACTGATACTGTACGTTCAGCGCTGTGTCTGCTAGGATACTTACCAAGATGGGCATTTTGGCATCATTTTTGTGTGAATTTGTCCATTCAAACAATACTTTCAGAGAGAGCTTAATATTTGCGCGCGTTCTGAGGCGTGTATTGCGCGCTTCTGATGAGCGCGAGCACAAATCTTCTCACTGCGCGCGCGAGCTCCCGTCCTCTGCTCTTAATGTATTAAATGGCAAAGTTATATAAACACAGATATCAACGTGTGCTGTTCAGGTCTCACCTGGCCGTATCAGCACGGTGATGACGAATAAACGACAGCTCATAATCCAGCATACGGAACTACGCATTGAACAAAAGTGAATGGTTTGTCCACTTTTTTTTTCATCGCTGTTATTGTAATGTACTTGGAAGCCAGAATGCGCATTTCCATTAAACATAAACATACATTAGCCGAACCCTGTTTGTTTTAGTGTTATTTATAACAAACCATATTACAGATGTTTTCAATTTAAATTGAACCGCGGTCCTAGCGCGTCAACCGTGTGTGGTGAACCGTTCGTTCGGTTTTTTTGAACCGTGCCACTATATATATACACAACACATACACACACACACACACACACACACACACTTGCAGTGGATCAAAAAAGTTGATCAAAGTTGTCCTAAGACAAGAAAGCTTTTAGGACAATTTTGATGAAAGGTTTTGATCCACGTCAAATGTTGACTACTGTATATATGTCTGTCTACAGTTAATAATACTTTAAAATTATAACAATATTTCAAAATATCACTGTTTTTTCACAATATGACTGTTATTATTGTATATTTGATCAGATAAATGCAGCTTTAGTGGGCATAAGAGACTTCTTTCAGAAAGATTGATAGAATCCTTTGAACATGAGTGTGAATGAGTACATTCATAATGTAGTCTGACTGATGTCTGGTGTCTCTGCAGGTCACAGTAAAGCTGTGCGTGACATTTGCTTCAACAACACTGGCACGCAGTTCCTGAGCGCCGCCTACGACAGATATCTCAAACTCTGGGACTCAGAGACGGGTGAGAAAACTATGACGAAAAATGTTCGTTGATGAGCTTTTTTCCCACGACTAAGACAAGACGAAGACGAAATGACAATAAGGTCAATAAATGATACCTATATCAACATGCAGTTTCGTTGTCGCAAAAAGACAAGACTAAAATGTATCCAAAAGAAGTCACCAAAAACCTCTTTTTATTTTCGCCAAAAAAAGGAGACAAAATGTTATTGCGGACTGCTGTACACGCCTCTACTACACGAGCTTTCATGAGTGCGGTTGCCAGATATCAAGAGTTCAAACCGCCGAATCAGAGCTTCGCTGTTACGTTTTCTGCCCGGTGCTTATTTGAAGCAATCTGGCAACCATGTGTTTATATTCTTAAACTTGACTAAACAAAAACAGGACAAGGTGGACTAAATATAACTAAAATGTACATTTGAGTAAGACTAAATTAAAAATGGCTGCCAAAATTAATACTGCTGTGCGGTTAATTAATAATAATCTTATTGTTAAAATGCCAAGTTTTCATTGACTAAAACTAGACTAAAATGTTGAGACTTTTAGTTGACTTAAAACTAAATAAAAACTAACAAGGACATTTAACACGGTACTAAGACAAAAATTGAAAATAGCTGACAAAATTAACACTACTTAACACAAACACACAACAACAGATCCCGATGGATTCAGCCTTTTATATTGGGCAGATCTGACTCTGAGATCAGATTAGTTTGGCAGATTCCTCCAGTTCATCGTGAGCGGTTGAAGTCGATCAGCTCTAATGAATAGTGGTCGACCGATATATCACCAAGGCCGATATATCGGCCAATATTTACAGTTTTTCAAATATCGGCATCAGCCGATAAGTTTTTCTGTTTGGCCGATGTGTTCGAGTTGGGACTTTTATTTTGACGGCACTGAAAACGGCAGCGCCAGAGTACACCGTGCTCATCAGTGTTGGGGGTAATGCATTATTAGTTAAAGTAATTTGATTACATAACTATGCATTACTTCTTAATTTAGAAGGAAATATCTGATTTACCATTTCAAGTAAATAATGCCAGTTACTTTGTTTCCCATGTATTGACTGACAGCTCTTGTGTTGCCATGTTGAGAGAAATCAGGAGTAAGTGCAGAGCGTTGTGTGTGAACATGATTTTACTGTAGTTCTAGACTAAATATGATCATGTATTTACTCATCTCACTGCACAAAAACATTCAGTATTCCTCAAAATGAATAAAAACAGTCAAATGCGAACTCAGAATATTATACAAACCTGCAATAATTAAATATTAATTGATAATTGACAAATAGTCTACACATAAGATAAAGACAATAGCTGTGCTGTGATTTCGGCTATGCATGTAAAATTAGAGAAGCAACTAATATCTGTTTTAACTGAAAGTGCTGCTCCTCTGCTGCTCGCTGAACTGAGCAGATGCAGACTAAATAAGGTTTGTCCAAGATGCCGCTAGATGTGTCACAAGGAGCTTTTTTGGAAAAGTCGTTAAATCTAGTTGGCAACACTGTGCATCTCTTAAAATTAGTGCCGTTAAAATGAATTTGCGTTAGTGTTATTAAAATTTACATTTAGTCATTTAGCAGACACTTTTATCCAAAGCGACTTACAAATGAGGACATTAGAAGCAATCAAAATCAACAAAAGAGCAATAATATGCAAGTGCTATAACAAGTCTCAGTTAGCTTAACGCAGTACATGTAGCAAGGTTTTTTTATTATTATATAATAAAAAGAAAACCGATAGAATAGAAAAAGAATAGCTAGTGTTAGAGGCCTTTTTTTGCTTTTTGTTAATTGTATTAACAATTAATTGTTTATTGTATTAACACGTTAATTTTGACAGCCCTAATATTAATTAAAATAAATCAAATTTTATCGGCTATTTATCGGCCACCCTGCTTTCCAAGATATCGGCATCGGCTGTCATTAAACCGATATCGGTCGACCAGTCCTAACAACTCTCCTCTGTTTGTTCAGGTCAGTGCATCTCCCGCTTCACCAACAGAAAGGTTCCCTACTGCGTGAAGTTCAACCCGGATGAGGACAAACAGAACCTGTTTGTCGCTGGGATGTCGGACAAGAAGATCGTCCAGGTACCAAACCGAGAGCCGAGTGTCAATATTTCATTATTTTTATTAATGTTATTCCAGTTCATATTCATGATGAGGACGCTCATGTGCATCTTATTTCACGCTTTGTGTCATAAACACTTTACAGGACCGAATACAGCCTAGTGTTACTTCAGTAGCATTGAGATGCTTTTACAGATTTTATTAGTTTTTATTTTTATATGTTAGGTTTTCAATTAATTTAGTTGTGTTTTTGTCATTTTTGTTTTTAATGTCTATATAATTTTAAGTTTTAGTAATTTAGTTGTGTATTTTGTTTTCTTTTTTTTTTAAATGTCTGTATAATTTTTATTCATTTTTAGTAACAAAGTTGTGTTTTAATGTCTATTTAATGTCTAAATGTTTTTCCATTGTTTTTATTCCAGCTTTAGTAATCTAGTTGTGTATTTTTGCCATTTATATTCACTTTTTTAAATGTCTATATAAATTATTTATATTAATTTAGTTGTGTGTTTGTCATTTTAATTTAATTTGCTAAAAACACATCTCTTCCATCTTTATTTGACCCTCTAACTCTAGCACTCTCTATTCTAATTCTATTCTTTAAAAAAACTTAGTAAAAAGTCACTTTGGATAAAAGCATCTGCTAAATGACTAAATGTAAATGTAATTTGTTTTTAATTGGTTTTTATTCTAATTTTAGTAATTTAGTTGTGAATTTGTCATTTAAATTTTTTTTTTTGTTATCAACAATTTTTATTTTCTTTTTTTCACACAACGTCATTTAATTTTTTTAAATTTCTATATAATAACTTATTTCAGTTATAGTTTAGTTGTGTATTTTTGCAATTTATATTGACTTTTCTAAATGTCTATATAAATTAATTAATTTCAGTTTTAGTAATTTAGTTGTATATTTTTGTCATTTTAATTTTTTTAATTTGCTTTTATTCTAATTTTAGTGATTCGGTTGTGTATTTTTATCATTTTAATGACTTTCTTTAATGTCTGTATAATTTGTATTCATTTTCATTTTATTTAGTTGTGAATTTCCGTCATTTTAATTCTTTTTTGTAGGTCTACATAATTTTTTATAAATTATTTCAGTTTTAGTAATTTAGTCGTGCATTTTTCTTCCATTTTAATTAGTAAATATTATATAATATTATTATTCCAATATTAGTATTTTAGTAGCTCGTTAAACTAAAGTTTTTACATTTTATTTCAGATAATGTTTTTTCATTAAAGTATTGAGAGTTTGTTTTTCTGGTTTTCATAGATGCAAACTCCTCACCTTTCAGAGACAACTCACTTTTTTTAGATCAAAATAGGTCACTGTGAGATTTGCTTCGATCCAAAGAGAAAGTGTTTTTATGAGGGGGGGTGGAGGGGTCTACACATTTTTTTTTTTTTTTTTTTTTTTTTGGTTTGTGTGAGTGAAAAATTAGTTTTGGACATAAGGTAATAAAAAATACCTTAAAGTAACTACACATGAGCATGTAAATCAAATATCTTTCAAATAAATTCCATGTGGAGCATATGCCCCGGATCCACGCAATGTTCTCACCTTTTTCCTTCCTCACATGTTTGCACCTCTGGGTTTTGTTGACTGATGTGAGTGTATTTGTGTGCAGTGGGATATCCGCTCCGGCGAGGTTGTTCAGGAGTACGACAGACACCTCGGCGCCGTCAACACCATCACCTTCGTGGACGAGAACCGGCGCTTCGTCAGCACCTCCGACGACAAAAGCCTGCGCGTCTGGGAGTGGTGAGGCAATTATTACTGAAATTCACATTTAATCCACAGAGTGAGTGCTGCTCTTGATGAACAAGGAGTCGTTGTGCTCACAGGTTAACCTCTCAGATATGTGTCCCTGGAGCACAAAAGCAGTTATAAGTAACACAGATATATTTGTAGCAATAGCCAAAAATACATTGTATGGGTCAAAATTATCAATTTTTCTCTTATGCCAAAAATCATTAGGATATTATGTAAAGATTATGTTCCATTAAAATATTTAGTAAATCTCCTATCGTAAATATATCAAAACTTAATTTTTGATTAGTAATATGCATTGCCAAGAACTTAATTTGGACAACTTTAAAGGTGATTTTCTCAATATTTAGATTTTTTTGCACCCTCAGATTCCAGATTTACAAATAGTTGTATCTCAGACAAATATTGTCCTATCATAACAAACCATATATCAATGGAAAGATTATTTATTCAGTGATGCAAGTAAATCTTGAGTGAGTCATTGAATCATTCATTCATAAATTATTTTGTTTAGTTGTATAATGTTTTTCTTCAGGATCTTCCCTTTAAAAAACAACGACTCGATTTATCCAGAATCACGCAGCTCTATTTTGCACACAAACAGCTCTTAAACGAGTCTAAATAAATGCTACTGAGTGGTTTGCAAAAATAGAAAAAAAATCTATATTTTTTTTATCACATTGGAATTGAAAAGAATCTATAAGCGGAATCTGAATTAATAAAATTCGGACGATACCCAACCCTACTCAGATATAATCATTCAGATTTTAGAGCAAAATCTGTATAAATACCATGAAAATAATGTTGCTGTCTTAATGGTCCTTAAAACAGGCAGCACTTTCTTGTTTACAAATGTCATTTTTATTTTTTTAATCTTCTGATTTTTGAGGTGAAAAGTGATCCGTTCATTTTAGTTTAATTCTTTGCTGATACTTTTCAACACGGGTTAGAAAAGGAAAATAAATCAACATCAGCATTATTATAGTTAACTAAAACAACAACTGAAACTAAAACCGTTAAAAAAAAAGTTGTTGCTTGAAATAAAATAATTTAACTGAAAATAATATAATATAAAACTATAATAACTTTTTTCAGCTAATTTCAAAGGCAACATTTTCATTTAGTTTAGCTTGTTATAGTAAAATAACGGAAATAAAAATAATAAAATATATATACTAATAAAAATTTAAAAATTCTTAATGTAAAAATTAAAATGAAAAGTATAAAAATGATTCAATGTTAATAAAAACTATAATAGTCTCTGTTATAATAACATAACACTGATAAACTTTTGTTTTGTTTTAACAATTAATTTAATTGAAATACAAAATTTGTAATAATTAATACATCACATTTATTTAATAATCCACACTCAAAAGCGGAGTTGCATATAAACATTTAAATTGCACTTCAGGCAGATTTTCAATCAACTTTTTTAATGAAATAATTGTTTCTACTCCAGCTTTAATAACTTGTTTTCATGACAGATTTATGCATATACTACCAGTCAAAAATTTTTGAATTGTAAGAATTCTCTTCTGCTCACCAAGTCTGCATTTATTTGATCCAAAATACACCAAAAGCAGTAATATTGTGAAATATTTTTACTATTTAAAATAACTATTTTCTATGTGAATATCTGTTAAACTGTAATTTATTTCTGTGATCAAAGCTGTATTTTCAGCATCATTACTGCAGTCTTCAGTGTCACATGATCCTTCAGAAATCATTCTAATATGCTGATTATTATTATCAATATTTAAGAGAATTCTTTAAAAAACATTAAAAATCTTACTGTTCAAAAACTTTTGACTGGTAGTGTATACTTTAAATATTGAAGAAAAGATTAAGTAAGAATATAATGAATATGTAATATAGTGATATATTTAGCCATGTGCTTGTCTCTAGAGTTCATTTTTCTAGCTGACTATCGAGTTTATGGTCATTAAACATTGACTTTTCTGAGGTAAATGTGACGTTATTGGTCACAAACGGTTTTATTGACGTCTTTACTCCACATTTACTGTTTATTGTTATAAACTGACACAATTTGTTTCATATCAACAGTAACAGCACAAAGCTTCTTGTGATTATTGCATAGTAAACGTGCTACGAGTGATGTTTAGTGAAGTGTTGTTCACGAATCGACTGAAAACAGCACAGACTAGAAGATCTCGGTTCATCAAAATGAAGATCTATTAAAATTAGAAGCCAATATTAATGTGATTGTTTCAGTGATTTCGTCCCTCCAAACCAAATATTGAGGTTGCTCCAGTTTCCTCGGCAGGTTTTGAGGTTATCAGAGCCGTGTTTTGCTCTGGTTCTGGTGTCCGATGAGTTATTTTGGGCCGGTCTGTGCTCTCGAGGGATTGTTCTGGTCCCGTATCGTGTGCTGGGCCTCAGGTGTCCATGTTCTGCTCCAGTTTGGAGACGTTTGCTCTGTCGTAGATGGATTGCAAACCACACACACGAAAGAGAGTGAGATAACGGATTAGAAACAAGAGTCTCTGTGTTTAGTGCAGATCTTCAGCTGATGAATACTGTATGTAGATATATTACACAGTCCGTAGTGGAGGAAAATGGTCTCTGTGGTTAAAGAAATACTCTGAAAAGAGTCAGATTTCAGTCTAAAGTTCAAAAGAGAAAAAAGCTGAATCACAATTCTAAAAATCTTATTTTATTATTTTGTAAAGAAATATTAAATATTCTATGCATCTTTACGAAATTCAAATAATTTTTTTATTAATAAAGTGTGTATGTACTTTCTCATATCCATAGAATTAATTTTTTGTAAAGATATGTTTAGAAAGATAGATTTGTGTGTGTATACATACATACATACACACACACACTTATTTTAGCAATTAAAAACGTTTTATTATTATAATTTATTATAATTAAAAATATTTGGTTTGTGTGTATTTATGTTGGGTGTTTTATTTTTTTATTGAGATTCTTTCCTTACAAATATATAATTGCTTTTTATAAAAAAAAAAAAAAAGGATTTATTCTAAATTATAAATAAATGTGTGTATGTTTTAGCATTGTTATAGATACGTTTTTAACATATATATATTTTTTATTCATAAAAAATATATAATCTTTTGTTATCAAATCATAATTTCTTTTTTAAAAATCATAATTTCTTATTCATGGACGTGTATGTCTGTTTTTTTTATTTTATGTACTGTTTCTAAACAAATACATAATGTTTAAAAAAAAAAAAAAAAAAAATATATATATATATATATATATATATATATATATATACAGGGTTCCCACGCTTCTTGAAAGTACTTGAATTTCAGACATATGGATTCAAGGCCTGGAAAGTACTTGAAAACAAACATAGGTCCTTGAAAGTGCTTGAACTAAATTTGAAATAAAGTTTATGGCGCTATTTCAAAAATTGTCCGATATGTGCTGTCAAAGACAGAATGAAACGGCACTAATGATTGGGGTGGAGATGGGGTAGCGCGTGTGTGTTGATGCACAGCCTAGAGTTTTCTTAAGCCCGCTCTCGCGGAGTTTCTGAACATTACCGCCCACTCCCGCAACGTGTGTGTCCCGCTCCCGCAAACATTCAAAATATTGTATATAATTTTTGCGCTATCAATATGCGGGGTATTGAAATCACATTTGAATGAGCGCTCGAAGTTCACTTTCACTATCGATTTTGCGATCACGCGCTCTCTGTGTAAAGTGAGCACATCTTTACAGTGCGTGAATAATTATTAGGCACGTTGATATTCTGATCGTATTTTTTTCCAAGCACATTTTTACCAATTCCAAACCACATTTATCTTAATAACTACTATTAATTTTATATTTAATCATTTATAAGTGATATATAATTGTCCATGAAGGCCGGAAGTGAAAAACTCCTTATATTCAGGTGTGCAGAATTATTAGGCAGGTTTTCTTTTACAGATAAAATGAGCCAAAAAAGAGATTTAACTGAAAAATCTAAAATTATTAAATCCCCATGAGAAATATTCAAAACTAATACAATACAGAAATTGCAAAGTTAAGGCATGACCTTTGGTTAGCGAAATGCTCATTGGGTCAGCGGGGTTTGACAAAAACAGGTGGAGAAGAAAAGACACATGGTAAATGCAAAATAATTAAGAATTAATGTGAAGAATTAGGTGTAAACCATCAAACCTTCAGCGTCACCATTTTCCAGAACTGTAACCTTCCTGGAGTCTCCAGAATTACAAGGTGTCAGGTTCTCAGAGACTTTGCTTGGGTGAAAAATCCTAAAAAATGACCCTCACTTAATAAGAATAACATGCTGAAGTGTTGTGAAATACATGACTAATTTTTTATAGGCTTTATGGACAGATAAGTTGAGAGTGACTCATGAAGGACCAGCAGCACATCCTCTTGTACCACTGTTTGAAGAATTTATCTTCCAGAATAGCAGTATGTTTTAGGAGCTCATTTTTAGTCCATCTCTGCAAGACAGACGTTTCAGGATAGGAGATGGACTAAAAATGAACTCCCAAAACTTACTGCGACGTGAAAAGCGTGTAGTTTAAAAGCAAATAGAAAGTCCTATTGTTTTATTTATTTTCTTTATATTTTTTTGCAGATTTGCACATGTACAAGGTTTAAAATGTTCATGACATTTTTTTAAAAAAATTAAGTTTTGAGCAGCTGCGTGTTTGAGCACCTGCATTCCTCTAGGACGGTCAAAGATGAAAAAATAGGACTTACAATAATAAGTGATTTACAAAATAATTTTGACTTGAGTTATTTATTAATGAGTAACGCCTCTATTGAGAGAGTGTGCAAATTTTTTATGTTAACAGGTTTTACAGTGTTATTACAACATTTAACCACTTTTTATTAATTAAAAAATTGCGAAATTCTGTCATTTAAATCTTGTACAAAAACTACAGCAAAAACTAGCTTGATGCATATTTTATCAATATTTTAGAAATTGTGTTTCGAATATTACCGGTATTAACTTCAATGGATTTCATTAAATTCCTTTGAACACAACTGCTCAGAACGGTCTAAATTTATGAAACCTACATATTCAAAACATTATTACTCTGAAATTTTTAATGTAAATGTTAAGTGTAAGAAAAATGTTTAGTACTGTAAGGTCTTTCATGACACTACATATGCTGGCGTGTGAATTCGATAGGTGCTTGATATAAAATAAATGGTGCTTAAAGTCCTTGAAAGTCCTTGAATCTGGTGTTCATGAAAGAGTGGGAACCCTGTATATATATCTTCATATGTTTGTACGCATGTAAAATTTTAAATTTCCATACCAACTGGCACATTCATTTCAAAAGCAGTGCTATTAATACTTTCATATCATTAGTCAGACCTCCATCTGTGTGTCTGAACACATCTGAACATAACACACAGAGGTGCTTGCACTGCAGGTTCTCATGCTTTAATTGATCTGTTTTGTCAGGGATATTCCTGTGGACTTCAAGTACATCGCTGAGCCCAGTATGCACTCGATGCCTGCGGTCACGCTCTCGCCCAACGGTGAGTGACGTCTTCTGACTCCCTATCAATAATCAATAATCGATCAGGATATGGTCAGACGCTGATGTGAATGACAGATTTCATACGTTTCATGAATGACTGTCACGCTTCATTTTCATTGCCCTGAGCTCAATTACACTCACTCAAACCTCAGCTAATAGTCGTCCAGTAACTAACTAGCTGATTAGTGAGGTTAATTATTACTTGTATAGAATTTTTTCCTCTCTTTAGCTTTATTTTTAGCACTGGTTTGTTTAAATAACTGGTGTTTACAGCCATAAAAACAGCACCTTCGACAAAACAATATTTCAAGACTGTTAAATAACTCTAAATATTGAATTGATGGTCCTTTATTGTTCAATAGCAACTTAAAATTGAGTTAAAAGTAATTTTTGTCCCCAAGAGTCATAATATAAATGGAAAATTAGGATGAAGATGAGCATTTGGGTTTGTGTAATTTAAAATGTTAATTTATTTATTTTAATATTTATTCATTTATTATAGTTATGTCTGTTTAATTAGGTTTTAAAACATGAATTGAATGAACAGTTTGTTTTTCAATTCAAAAATGATTTAATTTACAATTTATTAATTTTAACTACATTTTAAAAGATTAATTTAACCGTTGTAAATATCTATTAATTTGTCCATTTTGAAAAGTAATTTTATTTCCTTTTTATTTTTAATCGATGGTATTCAAAGTAAAATTAAATCAAGTTTTGTTGTCCGGAAGAGTTTAATGCTATTTTTTTAATCGATTAAAAAATGGATAAATCAAAGCTTTTGGGTTTTTAAATGCAATTTAAAATATTCATTTATTTTCATATTTATTAGTTTACTATAGTTACTGTTTTATATATACAGCTATGGTTTTATTTACTATTGTAAGAAAAGATGATGAAGACTTTGAAGATCTTGATGAAGATGTTTATTGCAGCATAGCAGTGACAAAGCACATGTAGTACCTTGGGTCCAACGGAGTCGAAATGAACCCCGAACATCCTAAGTTCAAACCTTTCATACAGTATTACGTTCATCTTCCCGCTCAACACGTAAATGAAGTTTCATTTTAAATGTAAATTGCGGATAACCATGAAAGCGATAGCCTTCCGTTCCCACATCTTTGGTAGACTTTCAGGTGGGAACGACCAAATGTTAAGGTAATAAGATCAAATAGAGTCCCTATCAGTTGTTTCCTGTACCCTTTGGTCAGCAGATGGTTCTCGGTGGCCCACTGTCGTTCCCATGCTATAAGTGACGAATTATCACTCCGGAGATACTATTTACATATTCTTTTAAACGGAAATAACTACCTCTATGATAATTAAGCTCTTTGTAGGGAAAGGAGTATAGTTTACACAATATGGGTGGAAGCTGGGTCGAGGCAGACTATAATTTCTTACACTATACTTATTACATTTTAAATTATGAATTGAATAAACAGTTTTGTTTATCTATTTATTTTTCATTTTAAAGAAGTTTTTTTTTTTTTTTACTTTTAACTGTGCAAAAATGATTAAAAAACAGTTTTAAATATGTCTATTAATTTGTCCATTTTAAAAAGTGATGTATTTCCTGTTTGATGATTTAATTATTATTTAATTGATGGTAAACTAGTCAACATTTGAAGTGGATCAAAACTTCTCATCAACTTTGAACTTTTTTAATCCACTTCAAATGTTGACTACTGTATTTTATTGTCGGTGCACAACTTCAATGGCATTTCTTAAATCGATGAAGAGTGAAGATTAATAAAAGCAATTGGGTCTTTAAATGCAATTTAAAATATTTATGAATTTATCATTTTTACTATGTATTAATTTTAGAGCTGTCGATTTTAGTCGACTAGTCGATTTTGAAAAATCCTCGACTTCATTTTGCTGCGTCGACTAACCGCAAAATACCAGAAGTGCCGCATTTCACGGAGGAGAATCCATAAAACACATTATTAGACTATTTTCCAAGGCTGCATGATATTAAACCCATTTAAAAATCATAATTAAGCATAATTGTGAATTCACAAAAGCTATGATTTAATTAAATAATTATCTGCCATGCAGTTCTAACACAGTATATGCGCTTTAATTATGTACATGTGTGTAGGTTACGTGCGTCTCACAGCGGCTCCGTTCACAGTAGCTCCACAGAAACTTATCATTTACATGTGGAGCGTCTCAAACTCCATCTCTGCATGTTGTTGTGAGTTTGGGTTTATTATAACGTTCATCTGGGAACGCAACGTGCACCATTTCATCAGATGTGTAAGGTAAATCATTTATAAACCTGTGCAAACACAGGAGAATACATCACGATTTCAAAATAAAAGCTCAAACCCTCACTCTGAGTTTACACGTTTTGATGTCCACATATTCATTTAATTACAGTGGCTATAGCATTTCTGTCCTAAAGAAATGGCCAAATATTAAAGATTAAGTGGACATTTTAATTAAATGGTGCTTGTTCAATATTAAACAAGGATTAGATCGAGCAGTAATGGCGCCCCTGCAGGCCTTTGTTGTTATGCGTCATGTACATTAGCTCTATTGTTTATAATACATTATGCATTTTAACAGTTTTGTTCAATAAAACCATATGATTTCTTGCTTTTGATACTTTATTTGAACCAATTATTATTGCATCATTGCTATTATATATGTATTTTAAGTCATTTTAAAAGCTATTGTTCACTTACATCTATTTTTATTACCACAAAAACATTATTATAGGGCCCTATGAAATCTGTTTTATTTCCAAATTCATTTTTTTCCATTTTCATTTTTCTATACTCTGTTTTAATGGTTAAATTAAATTGTATTAATCAAAAAGCCTGTGTAATTAATTGAGTTTTACAGTTTTATCTGTACCAATTATGTTTTCCATTATTTTCTGGATTCCATTTTAATGGTCCATTCATTTTCTCTTTCAGAAATACTGCACATTTACATTTTTCTCCTAAATAAATTCTGGTAAATACTCCTTTATTTAAAATACTGATTATAATGTTATTATTAGACTAGAACACGTGGATATGTTGTCTTTCTTACACTATAATACTGAACTGATTTCAGTGATCTGGACTGAGATGAGATGGACACTTGCTTCTTGCACTCTGTTGCACTTTACTTTTGCTTTAAAAAAGGATTTCATAGAAATTTGGATTTAATTTGGTTTAATAAAATATTCTTAAGTAAAATTTATGGTTTTTTTTTGCAGGAAATTAATCGTTTAGATTAATTGATTAATCGATAAATTAGTCGATAGATTAATCGAAATAAAAATAGTCGTTAGTGGCAGCCCTAATTAATTTGCTATAGTTGTGGTTTTGTTTAATTACATTTTAAAACCTGAATTTATTTCCTTTTTTATGTTTGAAAGTAAACCGATAAGTGATTGCTTCATGAGCTGTGCAGTAATATCTGGATTTATTGTATTATTTTCTCAGGTAAGTGGCTGGCCTGTCAGTCCATGGATAATCAGATCCTGATCTTCGGAGCGCAGAACAGATTCCGGCTCAACAAGAAGAAGATCTTCAAGGGTCACATGGTGGCGGGATACGCCTGTCAGGTGGACTTCTCTCCAGACATGAGGTGAATCTCGTCAGACGGCTCGTTTCTGTTCATGTGATGTGATTAGAGCTTAAAACTGCTGAAACGCTGCAGAATCAGGACTATGAATATTATTATTCAAATTAAGCAACATTGTGAATATTATGATGCTATTTTAAAGTGCTTTTATTTGAGCGTTAAGTCTTAAAGACCACATCAAGATGCCAGATTCATGAGTATAAGAGCACTAGTTAGTTATGCTATTTAATAATGCTAATTATTTTATTTATTTTTAATAAAAGCTCCAGGTTTGCTGTGCTTGTTTGTATGGCCATACAATTTTAGAAAAAAAGTGCTTTATTTATCAATATGAAAAGAACACCATACTAATAGTTCTGGTTATTATTATTACTACTAAGTAAAAAATATTAATTTTATTTAAAACAAAATAAAAATCGCAATTATATTTCACTAACATAAAAAATTGAGCATTGAAGAAAAATATTATAGTAAAATTGTAAAATATTAAAATTGCAATACTAATGTTTATGTCTGTATTCATTTTCAAACACTTGTTTTGGTGGAGCAGCATATATTTATTTAATAATTTAATCATTATAAAAACATTTTAATATTAATATTTAATAATTGCAATAATTAATTTATATTAATATTTTAATAGTTTGATAATCATGTTATGATTTGGTTTAGTCTGATAAATATGAAAATAAAATAATGTTATGATTTTATTATTATGAGTATTATTGCTAAATAAAACTAAATATTTAAATAAAACAAAATAAATATTGGGTATTAAAAAAATTGGGGGAAAATAGTATAATTACCCTTTTATTTTATAGTATGACTGTAAAGTTGCAGTACTAATATTAATGGCTGTCTTTATTTTCAAACATTAAATCATCAAGCTTTTATTTTGGTGGAAAAAATGTTATTTTGGGGAAGCAACATTATTTATTTAATAAAATCTCAACCTTTGAGATATGATCATTTAGGTGTTTATTTTGATTAATCGTGAAGCCCTAGACAATATATATGTGCATTGTTCAGAAATATGTAATTTTATATTGGTGCATATAAATGATAAAGTTTCATTATTACTTGTTCATTGTGGAAAATATGCCTCGATTATTTCAACTATATTTTTAATGTATTTTACTGCTTACATTAATTCAGTTTGATTTTATTTGGCTAGAATGATGTTTTGATTGAAATAATGATCCCTCTGATTAAAAATAAAACAAAAAGCCATAATAACCTTTTTGAAACATTTCAGAGCAATGCATAAATATGGACGTATATTTTGAATCCTCAAAAGCCTGAAAAATGTTTTTAATATTTTGTATTTATTAGTGCTGTCAAATGATTAATCGCAATTAATTGCATCCAAAAGAAAAGTTTTTGTTTACATAATATATATATATTGTGTGTGTACTGCTGCCTTATGTCTCATTTGGGACGAAGAGGATTAAGTACTGTGTATTTTTATTATGTGTATATATGAACACACGTACAGTATATATTTACATGTATTTACATGCATACATTTATATTCATATAATTTATATTATATACAAATATAATTAATATATAATCAACATATTTTTCTTAAATATATACATGCATGTGTACTTTATATAACAAATATACACAGTACGCACACATATATTATGTAAACAAAAACTTTTATTTTGGATGCGATTAATCACGGTGAATCATTTGACAGCACCAGTATTTATTTATGCATGTATATAAAATAATTTCTATTATATATTCTATCATTTGTAGCAGTATTTTCTGTCACAGTGCATGTTCTCCTGGTTAATAGCTGTATTCTCTCGGTGTGCGCTGCAGTTACGTGGTTTCCGGCGATGCTGACGGGAAGCTGAATATCTGGGACTGGAAGACGACGAAGCTCTATCATCGGATCAAGGCGCATGATAAGGTGTGCATCAGCGCGCTCTGGCATCCTCACGAGACGTCGAAGGTGATCACCTGCGGCTGGGACGGACAGATCAAGCTCTGGGACTGACCGCATCTGAACCTGAGCTTTTAACGCTGATGTGAGATGATGATGATTATTATTACAGGGCTGGTATCCAGTCATACACACACACACACACACACACACACACACACCAGAGACTTCAGATCATGCTTTCTGTTTTATAATGAATGAACCTGTATCTCCAGTGTCTCATATTTCTGTCTTTTTGAGGATAATAAATGTCTCTTGTTTATTTCTGCGGTCTGTGAAATCTTCCCATTCATTTTCATCACAGATGTTTCTTCAGTAAAGACAATGAATTACAGCAAAGCATTTGAGTAGAGGCATAAAAAAAGATTCTTTAATGAGGGAATAAACTCCTCAAATTGACTAAGAAATTTATTATAGTGTAAAATACCGCATTTTAATTCTCAATATATGCATATGATTTTTTTTCATATATATACATTACAATAGTATTATGACAATTGTAATATTTATTTTATTTAATTGTAATTTAAATACAATTTTTCTATATTATTATTATTACTATTATTTCTTTACTCATTAAAATTGTATCATTTGAGAAATTATTCTGAATAATATTTTTTACTTTCAACAGTATAATGGCAATTGTAATAATTTAATTATTTTAATTTTATTCTGACTAATAATAATTTCTTCACTTAAATTTATAATTTAGGTACAAATATTCTGAATAATAATTCTAATAATAAATATTAATAATAATATTTTGTAATTAAATAATTTATTTACAGTACAATATAATTATTGCAATAGTCATTTATTGATTGATTTATTTTTTACAATTTAAATATTATTCTGCAGTTTTCAATGTTATTGCAATAGTAATATTTATATATTGATTTAAGTTTTATAATTTGAATGATTAAAAATATCCTAAGAATATTTGAATTTTGAGTTATTATATCTAGGTGTTGAGCTCTTCTAGTGTAATTCCTGATTCCTTCAGCATTATGGGTAATTTACTACTTCACAGGGAATTTTGCTATTAAACAATTATTATTCATTTATTTATTTTATGGGAAAGCAAATCTGTTGAAGCAAATATCATAACTGCACAACAGTGTGTTTGTTATTACACAAAACATGTTGCTCATCCCTTCACGAAGAAGGCAATCCCACAATGCACTTCAGCAATCTCAGTGAAATTCTCCTTCAACAGTCAAGGTACGTGACATATTTTATACACATTGTATTTGCACACAATGTTGAGTGAATTCAGTTTTTTCATATTCATAAAATGGCCTGAATTTATCTGAATTCAACCCATTTTTATCAAGCAACATGTTAACAAAATATACCATAAATATATTCTATTTTGTACTGAAAACATAGTAAAAATAGTCCTTTTCTACAAAATCTTGAGTGAATTCAGTTCATCTGATATATCTGAATTCAACCTATTTTTATCAAGAAACATGTTTAAAAATATACCATACATATATTTTATTCTGTACTGATAAAAAATTGCAAATAGTCATTTTAATTCAACTGCAGTCTCTCAAATGCATTTCGGATGGTTTTTACACCTACTCTTTTCACAAAAAGATAGCTATTAATAATATTTCACGAGTTCACACTTACATATAATAAATAGAATAAAGTTTAAGCGTATTTGGCGTGCTGTCCGAGGGGAGGGCTCCGAGCTTGGAATTTTGGCCTGAACCCAGAGTACCCCCCCCCCCCCCCTACAGATTAGGACAGGAATAGTTGTAAATGCGGAGAAGGGGTGGCGGAGGGATGCCGGAAAACTGCCAATGAACAGAGGTAAGACTGCTGTGTATATATACACACCTCTTATCTTGTTAACTGGGTTGATTACTGATTGTTCTCCTCTTGTGTTAATTAGGTTCATTATCTGAACGTGCTCCTCCCGAACTTTAATAAAACATCATATAATATACAGTGGTGGCCAAAATGATTAGAACACTAGTATTTTCAGCAGCTAAAAAATGGTTTTAAAATAGTTATTTCGATCTTTTGCTGTAGTGTGTCAGAAGGAAATATCAGTTTACATTTCCAAACATTTCATTTAGCTATTAATTGTAATAATCCAGTGAGATTTTTGTCTGATCTGATCATCATCAGTCTGTCTGGAGTCACATGAAGAAACAGTGAGACTAAATCCAGAAGAACTGTGTCTCAAGACGCTTCAAGAAACCTCCTGCAAAGCTCCTGAGAAACTCTGCTCAAGTGCACCGAGGACAAAAGCTGCTTTAAACACAAACGATGCTCACAACAAATGTTGATTTCATTTAGTTAATAGAAGTTAATTGATAAAGAAAATCTATTTATGGCATTATTTTTGACAGCATCCTCATTTTACAGCATTTTTACACAAGTGCCTAAAACTTTGAACAGTACTGTAGCTTTGCAGGAGGTTTCTTGAAGCATCTTGAGACGTCTTCACAGTTCTTCTGGATTAAGTCCGTCTCTGTTCTGTTTCTTCATGTGACTCCAGACAGACTGATGATGATCAGATCAGATCTCTGTGTGGAGCACACAAATCTCACTGGATTATTACAATTAATGACAAAATGAATGTTTGGAAATGTAAACTGATATTTCCTTCTGACACACTACAGCAAAAGATAGAAATAACTGACTTAAAAACATTTTTAGCTGCTGAAAATACTAGTGTTCTAATCATTTTGGCCACTACTGTAATATTACATCTTTAAATGTGACCCTGGAGCATAAAAGCAGTCATAAGTAGACCAGTGTTGGGCTAGTTACTCAAAGAATGTAATATATTACTCATTACTAGTTACTCCTTTCAAAAGTAATATTGTTACTTTACTTATTACTTTCTGGCAACAGTAATTCAGTTACATTACTGTTTCTTCACGCCCCACAGAAGTTGTAACTGTGTATCTTCCACATAAAATTATTCTAGAATGTTATTAACATATTTCTTCCTCGTCATTTGACCAAAATACACATTGGATCGCAGTCAGAATTTATTCCTCAATCACTCAAAAGTGATTGATAGTGATGTTCAAGTAGAAGTGTTGTATTAATCTCATTAATTGTCATGTGTAGCTTGAAGCTAATTGTGATTTCTCTGTTACCCATATAGGATTATATTTCATTATGTATTTTATCAAATCACATAAGTTTGTAAGAAACTGTTTAATTTTCCAAAAAGATTTAATTCTAGTAATATAATGTAGCACATGCTGATCAGAGGGATGTAACGCCAGAGTAAAGTAAAGCCACAACTTACACAACAGTGTTCAGATCATCTTTTTTCTTGACAAAATCAATATAATGCAATATTTCTATCTGCTGAATGTAAGCGTTTCCATATTCCAAGCTTGCCTGCTGCACCGGGGACATCACATGCATGTGCGAGTCGAGAAAATTATGAAAATAAATCTAGAAATTATTTGATTGTTGGATTTTAAATCAGCGGGGTTGAGGCATCAAAAGTAATGGATGGTAACTGTAATATTATTACTGAAATCTTATTAGTAATTAGTTACACTACTAGTTACTGCAAAAAGTAATATTATTACAGTAACTAAGTTACAGTAACTAGTTACTGCCCAACACTGTAAGTAACACAGGTATATTTGTAGCAATAGCCAACAATACATTGTACGGGTGAAATTATAGATTTTTCTCTTATGCCAAAAATCATTAGGATATTACAGTTTTTCTCAGTCGCTTTGGTGCATTTCTCAAATCATCCTTAATATTTGCAAAAAAGTATGTGCATTTCTCAAAACAATCCGTACAAACAGCACCACACAATGGATTTCCTGCAAAAGCCTGTAACTTACTCAAAATCTTTAGTTCATCTCTCAAAAGTTTTTGTCAATGAACATCAGTGCCATCAGAATGAAAAGTCCTTGTGTCATTGTTCACAAATAAGACAGTCAATGCTTAGTCTATAACAGTGCTCTCTGTTAGTGGTATCTGATGTAAACTATGACTACAGTTACTGTACTGAAATGCAGAAGGCTGCACTTCTTATGTATGCCATATATCCATTTTAAAAGTACAAATGTACACATTACTGTATGTGGGATATTGATTAAAAAAAAACTGGATATGATTCAGTTGCACTTTTTTTGCCAAAAAAAAACACACATTACAATGTCATTGTGATCTAACAAAGGAAAAAGACATATGTGCACAAAGATGAAAATAAATAAAATGAGAAAGTCCGTTGTCAGAATTTGTAACTCGTGTATTGTCCTCTGTTTATATATTTTTCCAATTGAAGGTTGATGAGATGCACCTTTGAGATATTTCAGAGAACTGGTTTATCATTGGTTGATCTATATTCTCTTCATTAGTGAGAGTCAAGATTCACTTGAACAATTCATGACAAATTTACAGTCTAATAACAACGTGTAAAAAAATGTGCTTGACAGTTTATGACAACTAGATCAACCTTTTTGCATTTATGACTTATACGATGAACTAATGACTCGATGTTTTGAGGGGTAAGACTATTGCACAGAGAACATTTACATTTATGCATTTAGCAGATGCTTTTATCCAAAGTGACTTACATTGCATTCAAGTTACACTCTTTTTTTTACATTTGATCAGCTCTTGCTTTCCCTGGGAATCGAACCCATGATCTGGTTTTGTGCTCCAGGGTCACACATGTCATGTTCTCATCGACTTGTGCCAAATTTACACAGCAAAGGAGCCATAGAAGCGCTGCTGAAGTGGCATTCAGGCGTCTTTACACAGATGAGGCATGAAAGCATGATTGAGAAGGTCATCCTTGCGGCGTGAAGCGTGTGTTGACCCAGCCCAGTGTGAAGGAGCTGCTGGTGTTCCCCAGGTTTCTGTGCAGGAAGAGGTGTGGCTTGCTCGGGTCGCTGTAGCTGTGATAGAGGCGGAAGTGAGCACGCTCCAGCTCCCTCAGCAGACTGAACCAATAGCGGACCACCGAGGGCTCGTCCCCGCCCACCTCAAACCCCGCCCACTGCAGGTGCAGCTCCAGCAGCAGCAGCCCGACCGAGTCCAGCACCTGCTCCAGGATCAGGTTCTCCAGGATCTTCCACTCCGCGCTCTCCAGGTCCACCTTCAGGACATCCACCTGAGAGGAACACGTCATTATTATTAATGACTCCTCCCACTAGTACATCTAGTGAAGTACGGTTAGTAGTGCTTTTGCAGGGATGTGATATCTGTGACCCTGCAGTCATAAGTAACACAGGTATATTTGTAGCAATAGCCAACAATACATTGTATGGCTCAAAATTATCCATTTTTCTTTTATGCCAAAAATCATTAGATATTAAGTAAAGATCATGTTCCATGAAGATATTTTGTAAATTGCTTATCATAAATATCAAAACTACTATTTTTTGATTAGTAATATGCATAGCTAAGAACTTCATTTGAACAACTTTAAAGATGATTTTCTCAATATTTAGATTTTTTTGCACCCTCAGATTCCAGATTTTCAAATAGTTGTATCTCAGCCAAATATTGTCCTATCATAACAAACTTTCAGATGATGTATGAATCTCAGTTGCAAAAAAAAATGACCCTTATGACCAGGGGCGATTCTAGAATTTTTTTTAATGGGGTGGCACAGGGGGGACCAAGAACCAGCCAGGGGGGGCCCATAGGAAAAGTCATGTAAAAGTCACATAAAAATGGCACTGCACAAGTACCTGGACAACTCATCTCTCTTTTTATAAATAAAAACCACTGATCAGACAATACTTGTTCTCAACTTTGATTGTCCAAACAGACGGTCTGTGTGTTTGTGTGTGTGTGTGTGTGTGTGTGTGTGTGTGTGTGTGTGTGTGTGTGTGTGTGTGTGTGTGTGTGTGTGTGTCTGTCTGTCTGTCTGTCTGTCTGTGTCTGTGTCTGTGTCTGTGTCTCTGTCTCTGTCTCTGTCTCTGTGTGTCTGTGTGTGTGTCTGTGTGTCTGTGTGTGTGTTTGTGACTAGTGAAATTTTTGTAAAAATAATTAATGTTCTGATATTCACCCGTTGCTGCAGATAGATGGCTGCTGGTGTAGTCCTCGCTGGCCCTTTCTGATCTGCTAATTTGCTGGCCAACTTGGCCCTGCCGGGTGGATTGGCTCTGACCTGCACTGCACTGTATCTACCTGTCTTTGACATGGTTTCTTCTCGAAGAAACCTTGAATGTATTGCTGCTGTTGTCCCCTTTTCATTTTTTACACAGAATTCTGTCTAAAAAAAAAACTCTAACTTAATCATCAATATTACACAAATAGTATATATAATAGCCATATTCTCATCTGATTAAAGACAAAATTATTTAAATGTGAAGATGTTCTTGGACATTGCAAACGAAAATAAAAAATACTACCACGCAAAAACTTTTATTTATTCAATACAAACAGGTGTTTACTATTCTACATCTTAAAATTCCAAGTGTCAGAACGCTAACATTATTAAAACCCCACATTTTAGCGTTTACCACGTTACTGCAGACTATTTGGGAAAGTGATATTGCCTTTAATCTTTGAAACAACAGGAAGAAACGTAACATAACGATTTCTATTGTAAGCGGTGCAGGACAGGTGCATCGCGGCAACACAAATAAGTACAAACTCTAAAGAGCTTATATATATAGGCCTATAATTATAATTTAATACTTACAATGAACAGAGACGTGGTCTGCAGCCTGTAAAATCGCGCTTCTACTGTCTGAGCTGTGCAATTGACAGCATCCAATGGTGTTGAGCATTGTGAAATTGACAGCACTCTAATCCAATGGCATCGTATACGGGAAATAATTGTCAGCGAACCAGACAGTGAGTAGGTGTGTTCTACTTCAAGCGGCGCTACGCTGCCGATTAGTGTATGACATCAGTGGCAGCGCGTGAGATTTTAAATGCACCCGAACTGCTCCCGGACCCGCACCATAGATGTTATACTCTGATCAGTCTGCGCTGTTGGGGGGGCACAAGGGGGGGCCGAGCATATTTTGAGGGGGGCCGGTGCCACCCCGTGCCCCCCTCTAGACACGCCCCTGCTTATGACTGGTTTTGTGGTCCAGGGTCACATATTATTTCCAACCCAAATTATGACTCGCATAAATTGTGTTAATCCGAAGGATTCATCAAAATTCTTATTAGGATCATTTAGAAGGAAGCTCCGTTTTCTTTCTTTCTTTTCCTTTTTTTTTAATCTATTTTTTCCCCTCACACAAATCATTTTATTTGTGTTGTCTGAGATACGTCTTTATTATTATTATTATTATTATTATTTATTTATCAGTTTACAATATAACAACAAAACAATAAAAAATTCTACATTAAATAGCATCAGAGTATACAAATATGGAAACATACATCGTCAAATCCAATTTGTGTTAAATTAAAACTGAAATAAAAATAAATTAAACCTAAATATAAAAAACAAAACTAATAAAAATGATTGTACTGAAACTTTTAAATTAAAATGAAAACTGAAAATATAGAAATAAAAGCTTATTCTTAATATTAATAAATACTAAAATAGTATATAAATAATTTATATCAGTGATAAATTCAGCTTTAATTTCAGTCCGTTTCTCACACAAAGCATTGTATGATGTGGAGTATAGTGCAGGAGTCGTATGGATGACTGTTATGATACTTTGATGATATTTCAGTGGTGTTTTTATGGACTTTGATGATGTCTGTGTTTTTCTGATCCACAGAGGTTTCTGGAGGGAAGTGTGTGTGTCACTCTGTGCAGCAGAGACTGACCACCAGAGACTCACTCTTACCTCACAATCTTCTGTAACATTAGACATGTCTTTACTGTCACTTTTGATCAATGCAATTAAAAATTAATTAATTAATTAATTAAAAAATTAAGAAAATTCTTACTGACCCCAAACTTTTGAATAGTAATGTTACAAAAGATTTCTATTTCAAATAAATGCTGTTCTTTTGAACTTTCTATTCATCTGTGAATCCTGAAAAATAAAATGTATCACAGTTTCAACAAAAATATTGTGCAGCACAACTGTTTTCAACATTGATAATAATCAGAAATATTTCTCGAGCAGCAAATCAGCATATTATTATGATTTCTGAAGATCATGTGACACTGAAGACTGCAGTAATGATGCTGAAAATACAGCTTTGATCACAGGAATAAATTACAGTTTAACAGATATTCACATAGAAAACAGCTGTTTTACATTGTAATAATATTTCATAATTTTACTGATTTTGTTGTATATTGGATCAGAAGAGAATTCTTAAAAAACATTAAAAAAAATCTTAATCTATATATATACACAGATGAGCCATTACATTATGAGCACCGATCTAATATACATGCATATACATATGTATAGATAAACTCCTTTGGCTCCTTCAGTTCATCCATATGCAGGAGTCATAAATCTATAATGTCCACTAACATAATTATGAGCAGATAATGAATTCTTTAGCGGCGTGTTTGTGTTCCCTCCATCTCTGTGTTTCTCAGCAGATCTCTGTGAGTCTTTGAGCTCAGAGCCGCTCTTCTGTCACGCTGAGAGTCAATGTGAAGCCTGCGGTGTGTCTGCAGTAAATGATGCATCACACACACACAGTCAATAACCTGTGAGCACATGTTAGCGTCTCTACAGCTGCTTCACACACACACACACGTGGCAGAACTAAAGCCGTATGAATTGTTTGTGTCGGTGCGAGGAGCTCGACTTCTGCTCAAGAACGTGTGTTTAATGTGCAAAGATTAAACTGTTGTTCAGGCAGATGATGAAAAACAGAGAGAAGCTTGAAATATGAATGTAAAGGGTGATCAGATATATATTTTGGGACTTGATAGATAAATATGAAGGAGTTATTTATGGGTTAAAGGAGGTAAATTAAACAAAATGAGGCAAAATGAAATGAAATTTTCTTTTGGAATCTGGAACTGATCAGAGTGATTTATTCCTTATTTTTCACTCAAACCAAAGCCTAAAATGTCTTGACATAAACATTTCTTTCTTTCTTTCTTTTTCTTTGTTTCTAATTAATTGTAATATTAATTAATTGTAACATTAATATCTTCAATTAAGTTTTAATCTGGAACTTTCTTATTTTCCTTATTTATTATATCCTTATCCTCATTAAAAGCCTAAAATGTCTTGACAGAATCTTTCTTATTTATTTAGTTAGTTAGTTTGTTCATGTATTTATATATACATTTATAAATGTATAGTTTTTTATTTTTAATGTATCTATTAATCTCTGTTTATTTCTAAAATATTAATAACTTTAAGTTTTCTATTTAATTACATATACCTTTCATCCCTGACAAATTGTTATTTCTTGTTTTGATCTGGAATTTATTTATTTATGGGGTTTTTATTCATAATTTTTTATTCTATTAATCTCTATTTAATTGTAATATATATATCTTTTACATTTACCTCAGGTCCCTGGCAAATAGTTTCTTGTTTTTTAAGCAGAAATCTAAAACAAAAATCTGCTTAAAATTAGAAAAACTATTTGCCATTGTATATTAAGAAACAGAATATAAATATAGATATACATAGATAGTTATAGAATATATATAAATGATATATTGCATAAGATACGTTATATAAAATATTAAAATAAATACAACTTGATGTGGATTGAATTTAGTCGAGTAATTTTGACATTTTATTGGAAAACAAATGAAAAAACAAAGAAAGAAAGATGATGAGGCGCGTGTGTTTCTTCCTCTGACCTGTCTGTGTCCGAAGTGGCTGAGGATGACGGCGAGTTTCTTGGAGCCGCTGTGGAGTCTCTGGATCGGGACGGCAGGGTTTGGGTCCCTCCAGTCCACAGAGAGCCGGTGGATCCACATGTTATGGTCCTGCAGATGAGCTCGTCTGATGCTGGGGTCAAAACAGTGAACCTCACAGCCGGAGCCGGCTAATAACCGCTCCAGAGCATCGTCCTCCGCTCCCAGCCTACACAAACACAGCTCCGTCACTCCAGACACTGAGTCTCCGCAGTAAAACAACCACCAGAGTTACTTTACCATCACTGAGATACTAGTTTTTATTCATATTTTGAATGAGTTTTTATTTGGTATACTTTGTTTTCATTTGTTTTCGTCTGTTTTTATTTTATATTAGCTAAAATCTTAGTCATTTTGTTATGTGTTTTTGTCTTTTTTAATTCATGATAGATGGATGGATGGATGGATGGATGGATAGACGGATTGACGGATAGACAGACAGATAATTAGATAGATAGATAGCCAGACAGACAGACGGATAGATAGATGGATGGATGGATGGATAGACAGACGGATTGATGGATAGACAGACAGACGGACGGACGGACGGATGGACAGACGGACGGATGATAGATAGATAGATAGATAGATAGATAGATAGACGGACAGATAGATAGATAGATAGATAGATAGATAGATAGATGGATGGATGGATAGACAGACAGACGGATTGATGGATAGACAGACAGACAGACAGACAGATAGATAGACAGATAGATAGATAGATAGATAGATAGATAGATAGATAGATAGATAGATAGACAGACAGACAGACAGACAGACAGACAGACAGACAGACGGATGATAGACGGATGGATGGATGGATGATAGATAGACAGACAGATAGACGGATAGACAGATGGATGATAGATAGATAGATAGACAGACAGATAGATAGATAGATAGATAGACGGATGGATAAATAGATAGACGGATGGATAGATAGACAGATGGATGGATGATGGATAGATAGATAGATAGATAGATAGATAGATAGATAGATAGATAGATAGATAGATAGATAGATAGATAGATAGATAGATAGATAGACGGATGGATAGATAGACAGATAGATAGATAGATAGATAGACAGATGGATAGATAGACAGATGGATAGATAGATAGATAGACAGATAGATAGATAGATAGATAGATAGATAGATAGATAGATAGATAGATAGATAGATAGATAGATAGACGGATAGATAGACAGATAGATAGATAGACAGATAGATAGATAGACAGATAGATAGATAGATAGATAGACAGATAGATAGATAGATAGATAGATAGATAGATAGATAGATAGATAGACGGATAGATAGATAGACAGATAGATAGATAGATAGATAGATAGATAGATAGATAGATAGATAGATAGATAGATAGATAGATAGATAGATAGATAGATAGATAGTAATCTGAAGCTCCAAACTAAATCAAATTATTCACGTTCCACGCTCCGAAGTTCCGATTAGAATCAAACGATTCGCGATCCGCGCTATGAGGTTCCGAACTAAATCAAATGATTCACACTCTGTGCTCCGAAGTTCTGATCTGAATCAAATGATTTGCGATACGAGCTCCGAAGTTCCGATCTGAATCAAAGAATCAAATGATTCGCAGTATGCACTCCGAAGTTCCAAAATAATCATTTCAGATCAGGACTTCGGAAAGCGTTTCACAAAATTCAATTAGCGAAATGATTTGCAAACCTGCTCCGAGGTTATGATCTGAATCAAATGATTCATGATAAGCGCTTTGAAGTTCTGATCTTGCTGAGACAGTAGCTACGTTTACATGGACACTTTTTGCTTCCATCCGAATGAATTCATTCTGATTGACGAATCCGAACGTAGTGTTTACATGAACGCCAAATAAAGTGATCGGGTTGATGTGCGTGTTTATATGTCACAAGCTTCTGATCGGATTTCATCTTTTGACATGCTCACACTGCATGAATATTCAGTTTCCCGCTGTTGTCGCATATCGTTTTAAAAAGCACACTTGATATTTATTTACTTCGGGTCCTAATTAGGCGACGACCAGCACATTAACTATTGTGCAGTGCTGCTTACTTTAGAAAGCAGTAAAAGTGTACCTTCCCGTGCCCAAAACCAGTCGTCTGTGGATGAGAGTCTTAAACAAGGACTGCTGGGACGCTGTCCTGCTCCACTTCACAGACGCTGAGTGAAAGCAGTGTTTTAGAATGACTGGACACTCATTTATAACACTTTTATTCACCAGGAAGAACAGCTCGTTCTGTGCGTCATACGTCATTGCGCTATTTTTACATCACTGCACATGCGCAGTACTTTCCAGTTTCGGGTTTCAATCCGATCAAGTGTTTACATGTCCTCTCGTTCGGATTACAAAAGTAATAAACCACCCCTTACAATCCGATCGAAATTTTAATCAGATCTGGCCAATTCAATCCGATTGACGTGTTTACATGTGACTTTTTTATTCCGATTGTGCTTCTAGTCCTATTATGATCGGATTATAGGGTCCATGTAAACGCAGCTGCAATGCTGCATTTCTCCAAACCTGATGAAGAAACAAATTCATAATCTCAGATGGCCTGAGGGTGAGTAAATATTCAGCACATTTTCATTTTCAGGTGAACTGTTGCTTTAATTGATGTAGATAATGACTATTTTATCAGCTCATCTGTTTTATAAATTAAAGAGCCTTCGAGTTTGTGGAGAACATTACCAGACTCATGTGAATAAATCAGCGTCTCCAATGGAAATCAATCCTGGAGAGTGTTTTAGCTGGAGGAGGATTCGCTGCAGGGTTCAAATGTGCCTGATTTCTGAGTGTGATTCGTTC